>SJYA01003317.1:175131-199153 GCA_006410615.1 Neotragus moschatus | reverse complement strand
ACTCATACGGCCCTTTAGGCAATGGTCCTGGGCCTTAGTTTCCTCATTTGTAAATGCAGGATAGAAGGATAATCCTAAAGATCAAATGAAAAATACATTGTGAAGTGCTTTGAGTAATGTCTGGCACATACTAAACACTCAGTATATGTTAACTCTTAACTCTTATTTTATTACTATAAATAATAATGATGAGTAGGAGAAGAGAGGTGGACCTTCCCTTGTTCTAATTCTACAGTTCATCAATTCCTAAATCACCATCTACCAGTGTTGCAGTTCAAGTAGGAAAGCAAGACATGTTGGTAAAAACGTGAATGTAGAACTGTTGGGGGGTAATATGTCCACTCAAGGAAGACCAATTGGCTACCCAATGAGCTGACCACTGGTAGCATTCATTCCAGCCCATAGTCTCTGCCTCACCAATCAGAAGCTGTGTCTAAACTTTAAATCCAACTAATATGTAAACATTTATTAATTTATCAACCAGCAATGAGAAATTTAACAAATAGGCAAGTACTCATATTTGCTAATTAGTACATTCTCTACTACTTGACAAGTCTATATCAGAAGATACTGTATTAAGAATATTGCTCAGTGAGGAGACATTCAGAACCAGGGTAAAAATTTACCTTTAAATTTTTACTATGGAAATTTTCTAACATACCTAAAAGTAGAAAGAGGAATATAATGAACCCTCATGAACTCTTCCTCTAGCTTTAACAATTATCAACATTTTGCCAGTCTTCTTTCATCTAATCCTCCTCCTTTTCTTGGAGAGGTGCTTAGTGTGTGTTTGTGTTAGTTGTTCAGTCATGTCCAACTCTTTGCGACCCCATGGACCCCATAGCCCACCAGTCTCCTCTGTCCATGGGATTTTCCAGACAAGAATACTGGAGTGTGTTGCCATTTCCTTCTCCAGGGGATCTTCCCAACCAAGGGATCAAACCCAGGTCTCCTGTATTGCAGGCAGATTCTTCCTGTCTGAGCTACCAAGGGAGCCCTGGAGAGGTGCTGCAGTATTTTAAAACATATCCCAGACATTGTATCTTGCCAGAAAATTCTCCAATATGCATTTCTTATGGATAAAAACTTTAAGAACTCCCCTACCTTTATCATATATCAAAAATAGTAATAATCCCCCCAAACTGTTACCCCACCTGTGTTCAAATGTCCCCATTTGTCGCCAAAAAAAGGTATACATTTGGCTTGTTGAAGTCAGTATTCAAACATTGTATTTGGCTCACATGCCTTTTTTTATATATAAATTTGTTTATTTGTGGGTCTTCTGCGCTGGATGGGCTTTTCTCTAGTTGCCATGAGTTGAGGTTACTCTTTGTTGCAGTGCTCGGGCTTCTCATCGCAGTGGCTTCTCTAATTGTGGAGCCTGGGCTCTGAGGCATGTGGGCTTCAGTAGCTGCCATCCCTGGGCTCAAGCTTAGTTGTTCCATGGCATGTGGAATCTTCCTAGATCAGGGATCAAAGCCATGTCTCCTGGATTGGCAGGCGAATTCTTTACCACTGAGCCACCAGGAAAATCCGTGACTTTTAAGTTGTTTATAAATGTTAACAGTTCCACCTCTTTAAAAAAAAAAAAACAAAGGCATTTGTTTGTTTAGAAAACCAGTCACTTTCACTTTCTTCCAGTGTGGCTGATTGCACCCCCAACAATCTCCTATTCCCTGTATATCCTGTAAATATATCCTGGGCAGTTAGACCAGGAGGTTTAATTATTCAAGTTCAGAATACTTTTATTTTCGAGGGAGAGGGAGAAACAAGATGTTTCATAAGTGATGGTGTGTGCTTCCTATTGCATCACAGTAACAAATCTGGTTGTTACATGGGCCGATCTGAGTGACTGGGATCAAGCTGTGATAACCTCATGTACCCACCTTCTGTATAGGAATGGATTTGATACCAGAACATCCCCCTACACAGTACTGGAGATGTTGATGACTTTGGCCTCTACCTTGGACTGTCTTATCTGATGACTTGCAGACTATCTTTATTCTGTTAGTATCTCATTTCATCAGATGGAGCTCAGTATATTTGCTAAAATAAAAGGTTCTAACCTACAGAAACAGCCCATCCTGTGCTTATCCCAAATCAACTTTATTGAATCTGGAGTATTAAAATTTTTTTATATGCTGGACTTCCCTGCTGGCTCTGTAGTAAAAAAAAAAAAATCCACCTGCCAATGCAGGAGACATAGGTTAAATCCCTGATCTGGGAAGATCCCACATGCTGTGGAGCAACTAAGCCTGTGCACCACAACTACTGAGCCTGTTGCTCTAGAGCCTGGAAACCACAGATTCTGAGCAGTGAGGCAACTGCTGAAGCCTGCACTTTGCAACAGGAGAAGCTGCTGCAGTGAGAAGCATGCATGTCGCAATTAGAGTAGCCCCCTGCTCACTGCAACTACAGAAAAGCCTGCACAGCAACAAAGATCCAGAAGACCCAGCACAGCCAAATAAAATTATTTTAAAATTTTTTCATATATCTCTTCCACAGATGGCTTATTTTAGACCCCTTACATTGTTCCTTTATTGGTTTTTAAATTATGAAATAGTTCATGTGTATAAAAATATAATGGAGAGTGGAAGAGAGATGGATCGGGAGTTTGGGATTAGTGGGTGCAAACTATTATATAGAGAATGGATGAACAAGGTCCTACTTATAGCACAGGGAACTATATTCAGTATCCTGTGATAAATCTTAATGGAAAAGAATATTAAAAAGAATGTATATGTCTCTATAATATAGCTGAGTAACTTTACTGTAAAGCAGAAATTAACACAACATTGTAAATCGACTAACTTAAAAAAAGAATATAATGGATATATTAGATATAAAGAATAGTAAAACCATTAAATGTGTACCAACCACGTAAGAAGGGTTTCCCTGGTGGCTCAGCGGTAAAGAATCTGCCCACAACGCAGGAGTCATGGGTTTGATCCCTGGGTGGGGATAATCCCCTGGAGAAGGAAATAGCAACCCGCTCCAGCATTTTTGCGTGGAAAATTACATGGACAGAAGAGCCTGGAGGGCTACAGTCCATGGGGTCACAAAGAGTTGGACATAACTGAGCAACTGAGCATGTACCACATAAGAAATTATATTTTTTCTTCAATAGTTTTAAGTTGAAATAACTGGATTAACAGTAGAGTTTCAAATATAGTACAGAGAGTCCCCCCCATATCTTTACCTGATTTCCTCTAATGTTAACGTTTATTAAAACTAAGAAATTAGCATAGGTACAGTTCTATTAACCAAACTAGTGACTCCACTCAAATTTTACTAGCTTTTTCACTTACACCCTTTTTCTTTCCTAGGATCCACTCCAGGATACGACATTGCAGTTAATCATTATGTCTGTTTAGTTTCCTTTAGTCTGTAAAAATTGCTTGGTCTTTTCTTGTCTTTTACGATCTTGATGCTTTGGAAAAGTACTGGTCCAGTATTTTGTAAAATGGCCTTCAGTTTGGGTTAGTCTGATATTTTTCTCATTATCCTGCTGTTATGCATGTGGAGGAAGAAAGCCACAGCAGTGACGTGCATTTCTCATCACATCATACCAGGTGGTGCACAGAATATCAAGATAACTTATCACTGGTGATGTAGAAGCTCAATCACTTGGTTAAAGAACTGTCTGCCAGGTTTCTCCACTATAAAATTACTAGTTCTTTCCCACATACTGCTCCTTAGAAGCAAGTTACTAAGTCTAGTTCACACTCAAGGTGAGGGGAAATTAAGTTCGACATCCTAGGAGGAGAAATAACAAGGAAGTTGTGAACCTGTGATAGATTTCTTACTTTTTTCTTTTTTACCAGAAATATGAGTTTATTTAGGAGTGGCAGAGGAATGGTAATTAAGGACATGCAAACTATAGCAAACCAGAGACCAAGGAGAGGAATGTTACTTTTCAAAAAAAAGGGAAGTTGGGAAAGGCTGCTTTGTATGAAAGTCCACTGAAGGTGTTGACCTTAAAAATAAAACAGCCAGTTATTTTACCAGAAAAAATGGATTCATTCAGGAATAGCAGAGAATTGCACTTTGAGATAACTGCTATAGAACTACCGGAGAAGGCAATGGCACCCCACTCCAGTACTCTTGCCTGGAAAATCCCACGGACGGAGGAGCCTGGTAGGCTGCAATCCTTGGGGTCGCGAAGAGTCGGACACAACTGAGTGACTTCACTTTCACTTTTCACTTTCATGCATTGGAGAAGGAAATGGCAACCCACTCCAGTTTTCTTGCCAGGAAAATCCCATGGATGGAGAAGCCTGGTAGGCTGCCGTCTATGGGGTCACACAGAGTCGGACACGACTGAAGCGACTTAGCAGCAGCAGCAGCAGCTATAGAACTATAGGCAATTCTGCCAGACTCCTTACATTTCAACTCCTTTTAATTGTATTATTACTACCAGTATTACCATCCAACAACCACTTCCTTATTCTTCACCCAGGAGTTAATTATGAATTTGTTATTGCCTTCTTGAAAGCTACAGGTATTTGTACAGCAGTTTCCTAGACTTGTCTGATTATCATAATGCCCTGAGGTACTTGTTTAACAAGTTTCCCAGCCCCTCCTCCACAGTATGGTTCAGTTTGACTAGGATGTGGGCTTGGAAAGGAGCTTTAAAGCGTCCCACGTGATTCTTATTATGAGACCAAGTTTGAGAAACATTGACTTACACCATTTCTCCCTTCTCCCTGTTTTGCAATAGCTAAACATCGACTCAGAACGTATTCTTTATGTTTATAGCTTNTGAAGCGACTTAGCAGCAGCAGCAGCAGCTATAGAACTATAGGCAATTCTGCCAGACTCCTTACATTTCAACTCCTTTTAATTGTATTATTACTACCAGTATTACCATCCAACAACCACTTCCTTATTCTTCACCCAGGAGTTAATTATGAATTTGTTATTGCCTTCTTGAAAGCTACAGGTATTTGTACAGCAGTTTCCTAGACTTGTCTGATTATCATAATGCCCTGAGGTACTTGTTTAACAAGTTTCCCAGCCCCTCCTCCACAGTATGGTTCAGTTTGACTAGGATGTGGGCTTGGAAAGGAGCTTTAAAGCGTCCCACGTGATTCTTATTATGAGACCAAGTTTGAGAAACATTGACTTACACCATTTCTCCCTTCTCCCTGTTTTGCAATAGCTAAACATCGACTCAGAACGTATTCTTTATGTTTATAGCTTCCTTGTTTATATAGTTTGTTTCCTCATTTCCCTTTTTCAAATTTAGGAAATTTATATTTTCCCATCTTTCACAAAGTAAGGACATTTAAATGTAAATGACGAGAAATATTTCCAGTTGGGAAAGGGTAGATGGTCTCCCCACTCTTTCCCTCTAGTTTTAGTCTCTTNAGGAGGAGAAAGGGACGACAGAGGATGAGCTGGCTGGATGGCATCACTGACTCAATGGACGTGAGTCTGAGTGAACTCTGGGAGTTGGTGATGGACAGGGAGGCCTGGCATGCTGCGATTCATGGGGTCGCAAAGAGTTGGACATGACTGAGAGACTGAACTGAACTGAAGGAAATAATCAGAGATGAACACGAAGATTTATGTAAAAAATGCTCATCGAAGCATTCTATTTTTAATATTAAAAATTGGAGCATTCTATTTTTAATATTAAAAATTGGAACATTCTATTTTTAATATTAAAAACTGGTTGCCTAGTGGTTAAGATTCTGGGCTTTTACTGCTGTGGCCTGGGTTCAGTCCCCAGTTGGGGAACTGAGATGAACTGAGATTTCACAAGCTGCACAGCATGGTGGAAAAAAAAGGAAACCATGAGTGTTCAACAATAAGGAATTAAAATTTTAATTAATAAAATAAAAAAATTGAAAAAAAAACCAATAAGGAATTAAATTAAGATATAGCCACAAGATGGACAGGGGAAGTGGGAAAATATTTGTGCTACAATGTCAAGTGAGACAAGCAGTATACAAAATTAAGTATGACCATATTTTTTTGTTAAAAAAATAAGTATAGAAAGACTCTGGAAAGAAATACAAAAGAAATACAACTATATACCTTAATTTTTAAAAATCTTGTAATAAACTATAATGTAAAAGATCTGAGTAAGTATATATATATTCAGTTATGCATATATATTGTTATATATATATACACATATATATATTGTTTCTTATATATATTCAGTTACTGAATCACTTTGCTGTTCACCAGAAACTAAAACAACATTGCAAACCAACTATACTTCGATTTTTAAAAAATGATGTCTTTTGATGAACAGAAGTTTGACTTTTAACAATGTTAAATATATCAAACTTTTCTTCTATGGTTTGTGCTTCCTATGTTTTGTCTAAGAAATCCTTCCCCATACTAAGGTTATAGAAATGGTCTCTTATATTTTCTTGTAAAAAGTTGAACAATTTTGCCTTGCACATCTAAGTCCTTAATGCATCCAGAATTGCAGCTCTATTTTCTGTTCTTTTGTCACATTTGCCTATTCCTGTGCCAATTTCAAAATCTCTTAATTATTGCTTTATAATGCATCTTGATATAGGAAAGGGAAAGTTTCAGTTCCCGCCCATTCCATTAGCCTACTCATGGCAGTTGAAATGATGGAAATGAGATCAGGGCCAAAGGCAGAACTCTGGGGAAAAGATCCAATATTTAATGCGTGAGCAAAGGTAGGGGAGTCAGCAAGATGATTGCAAAAGAACAGTAAGCAAATGTATAAAAGAAGTCAAGTAAGAACTAAAAAGCACCCATTGAATTTGGCAATTAGAGTGCCAATTTGGAGTGGTAGGAATAGGAAGTACTAGATTTTCACGGACTCAAAGAATTATTGGACAGAAATATAATTTTAAAACATATATGTACCACTTAAAATAACAAAAATAATAAGATGCCCAGGAATAATTTTAAATAAAAGGTTTCTAAGACCTTTATGAAGAAAATAATGAAATTTTACTAAAAGATATTAAAGATTTAAATAAATAGAGAGACACCAGATTCATCAAGAGGAAGATCCAGTGTTGTAAATGTGTAAAGATGTCCTAAATTGATTTATGGATTCCAATTTCCATCAAAATTCTATAAGGGTTTTTCATAGAACTTGACAAAATAATTCTAAACTTTGTATGGAAGAGGAATAGACTGAAAATAGCCAAAAAGACAAAGAAGATGAGGGAATCTGAACTTTCATATATCAAAATACATTATAAAGCAATAATTAAGAGATTTTGAAATTGACACAGGAATCAGCAATGTGACAATAGAACAAAAAAGAGAGCCTAGAAGATAGAAGTGGCATTGCAGATCAGCAGGGAAAGGATGGACTGTTCGATGAACAGTTTGGGAACAGTTGCTTATCTATATAGGAAAAAGAAAATGAAATGATATCACTACCTCATACCTCAAGCAAAAAACAATTCTGGATGGATTAAGGACCTAGATGTACAAGGCAAAATTTTGCAACTTTTTACAAGAAAATATAAGAGAATATTTCTGTAACCTTGGTATGAGGAAGTATTTCTTAAACAAAACATAGGAAACACAAACCATGGAAGAAAAGTTTGATATATTTAACATTGTTTTTTTTTAAGACAAACTTCTGTTCATCAAAAGACATAATTTTTTAAAAAATCAAAGTATAGTTGGTTTATAATGTTTTAATTTCTGGTGTACAGCAAAGTGATTCAGTTATAGATAACTGAATATGTATATAACTGGATATATATGTAAAACAATATCTGTGTATAAATGGATACATATGTACTTTTTAGATTCTTCTCCATTATACTTTATTACAAGATGTAGAGCTGTGCTCTACAGGAGGACCTTGTTGTTTATATATTTTATATATACTAGTTTACATCTGTTAATCCCAAAATCTTAACTTATTCTCCGCCCTCCCCCCCTTTTCCCCTTTGGTAACCATATGTCTGTGAATCTGTTTCTGGTTTTTAAATAAGTTCATTTGAAACATTATCAATTCCACATATATGTGGTATCATATGATATTTGTCTGACTTAGTGCATAAAGTATAATAATGTCTAGGCCCATCCATGTTGCTGTGAATGGCATTATTTCATTTCATTCTTTTTTAATCACTGAATAATATTCTGTTGGGTGTGTATATGTGTACACACACACACACACACACGCACATATATATATATATATGCTGCATCTTTCTTCATTGATCTGTTGATGGAAATCTAGGTTGCTTCCATGTCTTGGCTATTGTAAATACTGCTGCTCTGAACATTGGGGTGCAGGTGACTTTCTTTCCAGATTAGAGTTTTCTCCAGATATTTGCCCAGGAGTATGATTGCTGGATCATATGGTAACTCTATTTTTAGTTTTTTAAGGAACCTCCATATTGTTTTCCATAGTGACTGCACCAATTTACATTCCCATCAACACTGTAAGAGGGTTCCTTTTTCTCCACACCCTCTCCAGAATTTTATTTGTAGACTTTTTGATGACGGCCACTCTGACAGGTGTGAGGTGATACCTCAAGGTAGTTTTGATTTACATTTCTTAATAACTAGTGATGTTGAGCATCTTTTTATGTGCCTGTTGGAGAAATGTCATCTTTGAAGAAATGTCAATTTAGGTCTTCTGCCCATTTTTGGATTGAATTTTTTTGTTGTTGTTATTGAGTTGTATGAGCTATTTGTATATTTTGAAAATTAAGCCCTTGTTGGTTGCATCATTTGCAGAATATTTTCTCCCATTCCATGGATTATCTTTTTATGTAGATGGTTTCCTTTGCTCTGCAAAAGCTTTTAAGTTTGATTAGGTCCCATTTGTGTATTTTTAATTTTTTTGTATTGTCTTGGGAGACTGATCTAAGAAAACATTGGTATGATTTATGTCAGAGAATATTTTGTCTATGTTCTCTTCTAGGAGTTTTATGGTGGCATTTTTTTTTTTTGGCTGCACCCCACAGCATGTGGGATCTTAGTTCCTCAACCAGGGATCAAACTCATGCCCCCTGCTTTGGAAGGCAGAGTCTTAACCACTGGACCACTGGGGAAGTCTGTGTCATGTCTTATATTTAAATTTCTAAGCCATTTTGAGTTTATTTTTGTGTATGGTGTGACAGAGTATTCTAACTTCATTGATAACTTCAAGGATAACTATCCTGAATATATATATATATATATAAAGAATATGTAAAATGTATATGTATATAAGATATATGAAATGCATATTTAACTACCATATATCAATAAGAAAAAGACAAGCCACACAATAGAAAACTGACCAAAAGACATGAATAAGCATTTCACAGGAAAATAAGGAATGACAAACAACGAAAAGATGAACTAGTTCATCAGTAATCAGCAAAATATAAAGTTTAACCACAAAGAGATTCATTTTATACCCATCAGACTGACAAATATTTAAAAAGTCTGATAATATCACCGTAGTCAAGGAGGTTGTGCAATGAAAATCCTGCTAGCAGAGGGTAAATTAATACAATCACTTTGGATATATTTTGACATTGAGTAGATCTGAAAATGATCATGCTCTCTGACTCAGCAACTCTACTCCTGGCTATGAACACTAGAAAAAGTCTTGCACTGAAGTTCCAGAAAGCATGTACAAGAGTTCAAGAGTGTTCATGGCAGCAGTGATCTTAATAGCAAAAAGCTGGAAACAGTTCAAATGTCCCTCAGCAGGACATTTGGCTTCATAAATTGCAGTATAATCATAAAATGGAAACTACACATTGGTGAAAGTGAATACCTACTACAGCTACAATATCAACATGGATAAATCCCACAAACACATCCTACAGAAAAGTCGGGTTCAAAAAATTCATACAGCTTGATTCCATGTATGTAAAACTCAAAACCATAGGTGAGAAAGCAATCAAGAAAAACAAAATTCCTGCAGGGCAGTTCTGTCTTGCAGAGAAGGAGAAGAATGCAATGCAGAAGGGCATACAGAGGGCTTAAAAATCTCTGGCAGTGTTCTGTTTCTCAAGCTGATTTGTGGGTTACATTGGTATTCATTTTATTATTTTTTAAATCACATATATATATATGATTTTATTATTCTTCATATGTATGATTTAAATAATTAAATCATATGAATATATATGTATATATTGTTTTATATTTGTGATATGTTTCAAAAAATTTTAAGCTGGGACTTCCCTGGTAGTCCAGTGGCTAAGACTCCACACTCCCAAAGCAGGAGGCTGGGTTTCCATCCCTGATCAGGGAACTAGATCCCACATGCTGCTACTAAAAAAAAAAAAGATCCCACATGCTAAAATAAAGATTGAAGATCTCATGTGCTGCAACTGAAATCTGGCACAGCCAAATAAATAAAAATACCTATTTTTAAAAAGTTCTAGGCTAAGAAATGATAATTGGAAGGCTGTGAAGGGAAGGAGAATAATAGTAATAACTAGAGGGAGAAATGGGATCATCATCAGATTTTTAAAAATACTTATAGCATGTTTATAGACTTTTTTCATTTATTCAACAAAAGTTTGTTGATACCATCTAGGTATAGGGTACTAGGCTGGGTCCTGGGATATAGAGATATATTTATTCAATTATGTAGTTACTTCCTATTCTAAGAGCTGCTGCTGCTGCTAAGTCACTTCAGTCGTGTCCTACCCTGTGCGACCCCATAGACGGCAGTCCACCAGGATCCCCCGTCCCTGGGATTCTCCAGGCAAGAACACTGGAGTGGGTTGCCATTTCCTTCTCCAATGTATGAAAGTGAAAAGTGAAAGTGAGGTCACCCAGTCTAGAAATCATTAATTCATTTATTCATTCAACAAATATTTATTGAGTGAATACTTTGCCAAGCTGTAATCTCAGTGCTGGGAATATAGCACGGAACAAAATAAAATCCCTTTTTTCCTGAGGGGAGAGAGACAATAAATAAATACTGTTGGCCTTCCACATCTGCGGGTGTTAAATCCATGGATTTAACCGACCATGGCTTGAAAATATTTGAGGGGAAAACTTTAGAGTTTCCAAAAGCAATACATGAACTTAATACATACTGGCAACTATTTACATAGCATTACATTGTACGAGGTATTACAAATGGGCTTCCCAGGTGGCTCAGCAGGTAAAGAATCTGCCTGCAACGCAGGAGCCAAAGGAGAGGTGGGCTCGATCCCTAGGTTGGGAAGATTCCCCTGGAGGAAGAAATGGCAACCCACTCCAGTATTCTTGCCTGGAGAATCCCATGGACAGAGGAACCTGGCAGGCTACAGTCCATAAAGGTTGCAAAGAGTCGGACATGACTGAAGTGACTGAGCACACACAGGTATTTCAGATCATCTAGAGATGACTTAAAATATATGGAGGGATGTGCATAGGTTATAAAAGACTCAGGCATCCGGGGATTTTGGTGTTGGGGAGGGTATCCTGGAATCAATCCTCTCCCCCAGGATACCGAGGGATGACTGTATATGGAGGGTGGTGATAAGTACTATGAAAAAACTGAAGTCAGGTGTAGAGAGAGTGTGTGTGTGGAGGAGAGTGAGTTGCTATTTTAGACAGAGTGTTCAGGGAAGGCCTTTCTGAGAGGGTGATATTTGAGCAGAGAACTTAATGAACTGAAAAGATAAATCATGTGGATTTCTGGGGGAAGATCATCCCAGGCAGAGAGAACAGCAAGTACAAGGACACTGAGATAGTTGAGGTGCTTGGCATGTTAAAGGAACAGCAAGGAGGCCATCATGTCTGCTATAGTGTAAACACGGGGAGAGGGAGGAAGGGGATGAAGTCAGAGGGGTTTCCAGGTGCCATATTATGTAAGTTCATGTGGCATGGGAAGCTGTTAGAAGGTTTTAGGCATGGAGTGACATGATTTTTATTTTATTTTTTTAAAGGGATCTCTCAGGCTTTGGGCTTCCCTGATAGCTCAGTTGGTGAATCTGCCTACAATGCAGGATACCCCAGTTCAATTCCTGGGTTGGAAAGGAATCCTGGATTTCTGGAGATTGGAAAGGCTACCTACTCCAGGATTCTGGCCTGGAGAATTCCATGGACTGTATAGTCCATGGGGTTGCAAAGAGTCGAACCCAACTGAGCAACTTTCACTTTCACTTTAAGCTTTGTGGTAAATATTACCATGTGGGGACAATGGCAGAAGCAGGGAGACTAGTTAGTAGGCAGTTGTAGTAATCCAGGCAAGAGATGATGGTAGCTTGGATGAGGTTGGTAGTAATGGAGATGGTGAGAAAGGATTAGAGTGGGAATGTGTTCTGAAGGTAGAACCAACAGGATTTGCTGATGGATTGGATGTGAGGTATGAAAGAAAGAAGTCAGGAGTGACTCCCAGGCCTAAGAGACTGGAAGGCTGGAGATCCTATTTAGTGAAATGGAGAATACTGAGGTAAAAGAAGCTTTGGAGGGGAAAATAGAGTTCCATTTTTGACATATTAGTCTTCTCTAGTGGCTCAGATGGTAAAGAGTCTGCCTGCAATGAGAGAGACCTGGGTTTGATCCCTGGGTCAGGAAGATCCTCTGGAGAAGGGAATGGCTACCCATTCCAGTATTCTTGCCTGGAAAATCCCATGGATGGAGGAGCCTGCTGGGTCCCAATCCATGGGGTCAGACACAACTGAGCGACTAACACTCTTTGACATATTAGGTTGAGATGCCATTAATTTTAAAATCTAACTTCTGTATTTATTTCCTTTTTCATTAGGGGATAATTGCTTTACAGTGTTGTGTTGCTTTCCGCCATACAACAATGTGCTTTAGTCATAATTATATATATATATAAATCCCAGAGAAGGCAATGGCAACTCACTCCAGTACTCCTGCCTGGAAAATCCCATGGATGGAGGAGCCTGGTAGGCTGCAGTCCATGGGGTCACGAAGAGTCGGACATGACTAAAAGACTTCACTTTCACTTTTCACCTTCATGCATTGGAGAAGGAAATGGCAGCCCACTCCAGTGTTCTTGCCTGGAGAATCCCAGGGATGGGGGAGCCTGGTGGGCTGCCATCTATGGGATTGCACAGTGTTGGATACGACTGAAGTGACTTGGCAGCAGCATATATAGCCCCACCCCTCTTGAGCCTCCCTCCCCAGTGAGATGCCATTTAGACACCCAAATGGAGATGATGAATAAGAAATTGGCTCTGTGAGTCTGGGGTTGAGGGGAGTGGTTGGGGCTAGAGATATGCATCTGGGAATCATCACTATGTAGATGGTATTTAAAGCCATAGGGATAGGAGAGATTGATGCCTGAGAATTGAATGCAGAGAAGAGAAGTGGTTAAAGGACTGAATCTTGAGGTCCTCTGACAATAAGAGTCCAGGAAGATGCAGATGACTCATTAAAGGAAGTCAAGAAGGAACAGACTGTGAAGTAAAAAGAAAACTAGGAGGTGGGAGTACAAATTCTAGAAGCCAAGTGAAAAGAATTTTTAAAAGGAAGTCATCTAGAGATTATCATAATACATAATGCAGGTCAGACAGAAAAATGAATATCATATGATATCACTTATATCTGGAATCTAAAAAAATGATGCAAACAAACTTACTCACAAAACAGAAATAGACTCATGGACAGAGAAAGCAGATTTATAGTTACCAAAAGGTTTCGAAAGAGGGCAAGGGATAAATTAGGAGTTTGAGATTAGCATATACAGGTTAGCAGATTCCTAACCACATAGAATATATAAAATAGATAAACAACAAAGACGTACTGTATAGCACAGTGAACTATATTCAGTATCTTATAATAAGCCATAATAGGAAAGAATAAGAAAAAATATGTGTATATATATATGTATATATACACATTGCTGTATAGTAGAAACTAACACAACATTGTAAATCAACTATACTTCAGTTAGAAAAAAAGGAAGTCATGATCAACTATATAAAATGCTGCTCAGAGGTCCAGTAAGATGCTGTCTGAGAACTGAGGCAAAATGGATTTGAATAAATGAAGGTAACTGTATTATTGACAAGAACTGTTTCTATGCAGCAGTGGTAGTGAAAGCCTAGTTAAAGTTGATTTAAGAGAGAATGGATGGTGAGAAGTGGCAACAGTGAGTAATAGACACTTGAGTTTTGCTATTAAGGGGAACAGAGAAAGGAGATAGTATCTCAAGGGGAATGTGAGGATCTAGAAGTCTTGTGTGTGTGCATATGTGTGTGTGTTAGATGAGAGGTATACTTTTTAAAAAATACATTGATTTTTGGCTTCTCTGAGTCTTTGTTGCTATTCATGGGCAGCAAGCAGGAGCTACTCTCTAGTTGTAGTGTGCAGGCTTCTCATTGCGTTGACTTCTCTTGTGGCTGGAGCCCATGCTTCAGTAATTGTGGTGCCCAGGCTTAGTTGCCCCCTGGCATGTGGAATCTTCCCAGACCAGGGATCAAACCTATGTCCCCTGCAGTGGTGGGTGGATTCCTAACTAACCACTGGCAAGTCTGGGAGGTATACTTTCTTTTTACACTTAATATATTGTGAATGTATCTCACTTTTTCTCTCTCTCTCCACACACATATACACCCTTCATTCATTTTTTTTTTGACTATGCCACACAGCTATTCTTTTTTAATTGAAGTTTTCATTGAGGTAAATGTAAAAAATAACAGTGATCTCTTGTACAGTTTGCCAAACTAGTATGATATCACAACCAGGATACTGACAGTAATACAACCCACTAATCTTTTTCAGATTTCTCCAGTTTTCCTCATTATTTTTTAACAACCTATTGATAGACATTTAATGTTCCAATTTTTTGCTCAAGTCTCCTGGACTCTATTCCATTCTGTTTAATCTTCTTGTTTATTTTCAGACCACCATAAAACTTTTAATTACTATGCACTTAATTATATCTGAGGGGTCAAATGACCTTATTATTCATCCTTCAAATTATTTTCTTTGGCTACTGTGGAGCACTGATGGCTTCCAATGATCCTCTCCTCCTGGTATTCATGCGTTTGTATAATCCCCTCCTCTTGAGTGTGGCCTGGACCTTGTGACTTAACAGAATACAGCAAAGGTGATGGGATGTTGCTTCTAGGACTAAAATACAAAAGGCATGACTTGCGTCTTGCTGGCACTGTCTTGCTTGCTTGCTTTGAAGAAGCCAGCTGCCATGTTGTGAGCTTCCCAGCAGAGAGGCCAAAATGGCAAGTAACTGAGACCCTCAGTCCAACAGCCCACAAGGAACTGAATCGTGCTGACAACCACAGAGTGAATGTGAAAGTAGATCTTGAGATGAAGACAGTCCTGGCTGACACTTTGATCAAAGCCTTGTGAAAGAGAGCTCCTGAGCTGTAGAACTTAGGTAAGCAGTGCCCAGTTTCCTGACCCATAAGAAACGGTGAGAGGATAAATATACGATTTAGGGATTTTTTCTTTTTTTCTTTTTTTTACTTAATTTTTTTTTCCTTTCTTTGTTTTTAAATAAATATATGGTTTTGTTTTAACTTCTTAATTTTAGGTAAGTATAGATTCACAGACAGTTGTCTAAAAAAAAAAAAAAAAGTAATACAGAGATCCCAACACCCTTCACGCAGTTTCTCCCAGTGGTAACATGTTGCATAACTATGGTGTACTGCACAACCAGGAAACTGACAGATCCATAAACCTTATCATAGTGCACCAGCTTTCCGTATGCTCATCTGGGCATGTGTTTGTATGTGTGTTTAGTTCTGTGTAACTTTATCACATGTGTTTTACAGTTACCAATCTGTTTTTATTTTATTGAAGTATACTTGATTTACAATGTTCTGTTCATGTCTGCTGTACAGCAAAGTGATACAGATATACACATATATGTTCTTTTTTATATTCTTTTCCATTATGGTTTATTGTAGGGTACTGAATATAGTTCCCTGTGTTATACAGTAGGACTTGCTGTTTATCCATCCTGTATAAACTAGTTTGCATCTGCTAGTTTGGGATTAGCAAGTGCAAACCAATGCTTTCTTTTTTTAATTTATCTTTTAATTGGAGTATAATTGCTTAACAGTGTTGTGTTAGTGTCTGCTGTACAACAATGTGAATCACCCATAAGTATACATATATTCCCCCCATTCTGAGCCTTCCTCCCCACTCCCCCATCCAGCCCCTCTGTGTCCTTGCAGAGCACAGGGCTGAGATCCCTATGTTATACAGCAGTTTCTCACTAGCTGTTTTACATGTGGTAGTGTATATGTCAATGCTATTCTCTCAGTTTGTCCCACCCTCTCCTTCCCTGACTCATGCATGTAGTTTTGTTCCACTACCACCACTGTCAAAATATAGAGCAGTTCTAGCTCAGGACGGCTCATGCTACCCTCCCCCCCTTTTTTTTGGCTGTGCTGGGTCTTCATTGCTCTGAGGGCTTTTCTTTAGTTGTGGTAATCAGGGGCTACTCTATTGTTGCAGTGACTTGGCTTCTCATTGCTGTGGCTTCTCTTGTTGCAGAGCAAGAACTCTAGGATGCTTGGACTTCAGTGGTTGCCACTCCTGGGCTCTGGAGCACAGGCTCAGTAGTTGTGGCGCTCAGACTTAAGTTGTTCCACTGCATGTGGGATCTTCCTAGATCAGGGATTGAACCTGTGTCTCCTGCATTGGCAGGCAGATTCTTTACCACTGAGCCACCAGGGAAGCCCTCATGCTACCCCATTATAGCCCCTGAGCATAGAACTTTAAGTTAACAACATTTTTTTTTCTTTCAGTACTTTAAAGATGTTGCCCTGCTGAATTCTGGTTTACATCTAGTTTATCTTTCTCACAAGAAACCTGTTGTCATTTTTATCTTTATTTCTCTGTACATATCTTTTTTCTCTGGCTGCTTTTAAGATTTTTTCTTTATCACCAGTGTGCTTTATCAACATTGTGATTGTGATGTGCTGTGGTGTGNTCATGCTACCCCATTATAGCCCCTGAGCATAGAACTTTAAGTTAACAACATTTTTTTTTCTTTCAGTACTTTAAAGATGTTGCCCTGCTGAATTCTGGTTTACATCTAGTTTATCTTTCTCACAAGAAACCTGTTGTCATTTTTATCTTTATTTCTCTGTACATATCTTTTTTCTCTGGCTGCTTTTAAGATTTTTTCTTTATCACCAGTGTGCTTTATCAACATTGTGATTGTGATGTGCTGTGGTGTGTGTGTGTATATTTTGAATCGTGGTAAATATACATAAAATTTGCTGTTTTAGCCATTTTAAATGTATAGTTGACTAGCATTAACTACATTCACAATGTTGTGCTTCCATCACTACTATTTCTGATACCCTTTATCACCCAAACAGAAACTTTATACCCATTCAGCAATAACTCCCTATTTCCTTTTGCCCCTAGCCCCTAGTTACCTCTATTCTACTTTTTGACTCTATGAATTTAACTACTCTAAGTATTTCATATGAATGGAATCATACAGTATTTTTCCAGTTTTGACTGGCTTCTCTCACTTGGCATAATGTCTTCAAGATTCATCCATGTTGTAGCATGTATCAGAACTTCATTCTTTTTTTGTGGTTGAAAAATATTCCATTGTATGTATATATCACATATTACTTACTAACCATTCTATTGATGGACAAACTTGGTTTGTTTCCACCTTTTGGCTATTGTGAATAATGCTGTGAATAATACTTGTGTACAAGTATCTATTTCAGTCCCTGTTTCCAATTCATTTGAGTGTGTACCTAAGTATGGAGTTTCTGGATCATATGGTAATTCTATGTTTAACTTTTCGAGGAACTGCCAAACTGTTTTCCATAGCAGCTGGACAATTTTGCATTCCCACCAGCAATGCATGAGGTTCTAATTTCTCTGCATTTTCAACCATGCTTGTTAGTTATATAATAGCTTTCCTAATGGACGTGAAGTAGTATCTCATTGTTATTTGGATTTTCATTTCTCTTGTGGGTAGTGCTATTGAGCAAAATCTCATGTGCTTGTTGGTCATTTGTATATCTCTTTAGAGAAATGCCTATTTGAGTCCTTTACCAATTTTTGAATTTGCTGTTGTTATTGTTGGCTTCTAAGGGTTTTATATTTTAGGTATTTGATCCATTTTGAGTTACTTTTTGTATATGGTGCAAGGTAAGGGTCTAATGTCATTCTTTTGTATGTGAATAACCAGTTGTTCCGTCCAACTTGAGCTGAGGATGAGGAACAGGGGAGTGGCCACCCCTGAAGTCATCTTCCCAGGGAAGAAGCAGCTCTGGGAGAAAACCAACACTATTTCTTAATGAGACTGTCCTTTCCCAATAAATGGTCTTGACATCCTTGTCAAAAATCAACTGATGTGAGGGGTTTGGGGGGGGGGGGCTCTCTACTCTGTTGCATTGGTNCTCTGTCAGGCAAGTTAGAGAGTCATCAGAGGGGTTTGAGCTGAGACACTCCTTTTATATGCAGGAGACTGTTAACTGGAGCTCTAAGTTAACTCTTTCCAGAGAAAGGTGGTTGGGGATAGCCCCCTGTTATGTCAGAAGAGTGGAAAGCACAGTACAATAAGGCAGGGAGACTCTGTTTTTGAGGGGTAGATGCTCAGGAAAATCCAGGGGGAACCCCTGAAGCCAGATCACACCTTTGCATATGTCAGGCTTCCTTCCTCATGACCTTTGCCACAGGCGGAATTCCTCACACTGGCTCCCGGCACCGTTCAACTTCAGCTTTTTCAGCGTTACTGGTTGGGGCATAGGCTTGGATTACCATGATATTGAATGGTTTGTCTTGGAAACAAACAGAGATCATTCTGTCATTTTTGAGACTGCATCCAAGTACTGCATTTCGGACTCTTGTTGACCATGNGAATTCCTCACACTGGCTCCCGGCACCGTTCAACTTCAGCTTTTTCAGCGTTACTGGTTGGGGCATAGGCTTGGATTACCATGATATTGAATGGTTTGTCTTGGAAACAAACAGAGATCATTCTGTCATTTTTGAGACTGCATCCAAGTACTGCATTTCGGACTCTTGTTGACCATGATGGCTACTCCATTTCTTTTAAGGGATTCCTGCCCACAGTAGTAGATATAATGGTCATCTGAGTTAAATTCACCCATTCCCGTCCATTTTAGTTTGCTAATTCCTAGAATGTTGACGTTCACTCTTGCCATCTCCTGTTTGACCATTTCCAATTTGCCTTGATTCATAGACCTAACATTCCAGGTTCCTATGCAATATTGCTCTTTACAGCATCAGGCCTTGCTTCTATCACCAGTCACATCCACAACTGTGTATTGTTTTTGCTTTGGCTCCATCCCTTCATTCTTTCTGGAGTTATTTCTTCACTGATCTTCAGTAGCATATTGGGCACCTACTGACCTGTGGAGTTCCTCTTTCAGTATCCTATCATTTTGCCTTTTCATACTGTTCATGGGGTTCTCAAGGCACAAATACTGAAGTGGTTTGCTGTTCCCTTCTCCAGTGGACCACATTCTGTCAGACCTCTCCACCATGACCTGTCCATTTTGAGTGGCTCCATACGGCATGGCTTAGTTTCATTGAGTTAGACAAGGCTGTGGTCCGTGTGATCAGATTGGCCAGTTTCCTGTGATTATGGTTTCAGTATGTCTGCCCTCTGATGCCCTCTAGCAACACCTACTTGGGTTTCTCTTACCTTAGACGTGGGATATTTCTTCCCGGCTGCTCCAGCAAAGCACAGCCGCTGCTCCTTACCTTGGATGAGTCGCCTCTCCTGACCTTGAATGTGGAGTAGCTCCTCTCAGCCCTCCTGCACCCGTGCAGCCACTGCTCCTTGGAGGTGGGGTTGCTCCTCTTGGCCGCTGCCCCTGACCTCAGACGTGGGGTAGCTCCTCTCAGCCTCGTCCCTGACCTCGGTCGTGGGGTAGCTCCTCTCAGCTGCTCCTGGCTCCTGGGAAGTTAAGTTACTTGGCAACAATTTGATCTTTTTGAGACTTGTTTTTCAGTCCCACCACCACCACCTGCTAAATCCAGAATCAAAGCAGCCTTTTAGTCTTGGGCTAATTTTGCTCTACTACTGAGGCAAAACTCTCATCAATATTTTTATCCTGTGTCTTGTGACGTTTTCCCATGCAGGATGTGGGAATACAGACGATCTGGTCCTTTTGTGAGCTTTGACTATTTACCCCTCTAATCCTTTCAGGTGGTTCTTTCTCCAGCTTTAGGTAGTTTCTTTACATGTATTCACTAACCAGTCCTCAGCTGGAAGACTCAAGGAGGATGCTCTGCAGATCTCCAGAGATTTCTCTATATTCAGCCTTCTTCTCTCTAGTACTTCGTCCTGTGAATTTTAGCTGTCTTGTCCTCCCTGGACTCCTAGCTCTCTCTTCTCAGCTCACAGAAGCTGCTAGGCTCTGCTTAGACTCCACCTCTGTGCACAGTAGCCTAGAAACTCTCTACCGATAGTATGCTAGAACAGTCATAAGACTCAGCTTGTTTGTTTCTCCTCTTTCTGTGATCATTATCATGTCCTGCCTGAGGTCCAATACCTGAAAACTTGTTTAATAGTCTGTCCATTTGTCTTTGCGGCAGGAAGGTAAATTATTCTATCTTGGCCACAAGTTGAAATCCCTTCTGGCGTTTTGTGAGACTGTGGCATGTGATTTCAGAAGTCTTATTTTTCTGAGCAATGAAGAAGCCCAGGATGTGGCTCTGAGAGTGGAGGCTGAAAGGGGATGGAGATCAAAGTTCCTGGAGTAAAGGCAGAATAGGAACTGGAAGACTGGATTGTCAAATGAGTCATTCATATGGATGCTCAACTGGCAAACTAAGTGGGGGTGGAACTGGCATTACAGACAGAAGGAGGAAGATGGCAAAGGGCCTGGAGGAATAAATTAACAGTAGCTTCAGAGAACTGTAAAATATTTCTTATAGCTGGAATATAAAGTACCCAAGAAGCCATGCCAGGAAATAAAGTAGACTGGTGACTATATTTGAAGAATGCTGTCTGTTATATTAAGGAATTTGGATATTTTCTTGAAGGCAATTGAGAAAGTCAGGAAATTAGGAAGCCAGGGAGTCAGATGATTATCTAGATTAATTCTGGAGCCGTCTAGCTGATGACAGGACATGGGGTAGAAAGGAAAACTGAAAGCTGGAGTCAAACATTCTTACTGAATAAACGAGGGTGGGATCATAGGCTTCCACGGTGGCTCAGTGGTAAAGAATCCACATGCAATGCAGGAGTAAGAGGAGGCGCAGGCTGGATCCCTGGGTCAGGAAGATCCCCTGGAGGAGGGCATGGCAACCCATTCCAGAATTCTTGCATGGAAAATCCATGGACAGAGGAGCCTGGTGGGCTACACTCCATGGAGTTGCACAGAGTCAGGCATGACTGAAGCGACTTATCATGTATGCACGCAGACATTTATAAATCCAGATACAGCCTCAAAGGAACAGAAATGGTTCACCCATGTGGGTGGACTTGACAACAGAGAGCAAGGAGAAAGCTTCCCTCATTCTTCCTACTCCTCCTCACCTTTGTGGTAATCAGAGTGTGAGAGAAGAAGCAGCCTCCTTCTGGAGAGGAGCAGGAAAGCAGGAGCCTCAGGAGACAACCCCAGATCAGTTAAGACAAGGACTTGGAAGGAAAAGCTCAGCAGAGAAAGCCAATGTGTAGGGCAGTTAGTTTCTAATGGAGTAGGAGCTCCAGAGGGCACAGTGGAAAGGGCTCTCAGAAATCAAATCGTGGCAAAAACAGGTTGTATATGGAGGAAACAGAGCATCTGGGGCTCTAATATCAGTCTTCACCTCTTTTCCAATCTTGCAAAGGTGGTAACACCTCCTCTACTGTCATTTGTTTCTAATGCCCTTCTTAATGTGCTCCATTATAACTGATTTTAGTTTCACTTGAACATATTTCTAACTCTTACTTTGCTTTCTGTTTAAAATTCTTATGATCAGATTGACATATTTCCAAGGAAATACTTTCTCTAGCCCTCATGAAATGTGCTCTCTTTGTAGCAAAAACCTTGTCATTCTAATATCTTAAGTCTTGGTCCAAAAGGCCAAATTGCTTTCTCTGACCCTGAGAATTTGATATCCTCCCCTCTCTTCCCGGAGCCCTTCTTGTAGTGGACGAAGAAATGGCAGTGCCCACTTTCACTCCCAAGATCGTCATCTTTTGCCCAAGCATCCTTCCACAGAACTGCTTTGCAAGTTATTTGTAGATGTGCCCTTCAGCCCTGTTGGAGGTACCAGGAGCAGATAGAAGTCAGAAAGTTAGGTGGATTCTATGACATACTCCATATTCATAGTGGGAAGATGGCACTGCTTTCAACATTACTTGGCATACAATATTTAATTTTTGTATACCTAATGATAGTACAAAAATTAAAATCTCCAAAATGTATTTGGTAAAGAGTCAGTTTGACTTCTTTCTGTATCCCCAATTCACTTCCCCTCCCTGGAGATAATTACAGTTATCAGTTTCTTGAATATGCTTCCAGAAATATTCTATACATTTATCAACTTATTTCCTCTTTAAAAGCCACAGATTGTAGCATCATATGCCCACAATTTTGCTTTTTTCACTTAAAACTATATCCTGAAGATCTTTCCAGGTCAGTCCCTATAGAGCTGCTCATTGTGTGACTGTGTAGTATTATACATTACTATGGAATGGTATTATACCATAGTTCATTTAACCAGTTTCCCACTGGCAGACTTTTAGGCTACTTCCATTTTTTTGCTCTTGCAAACAGTGTTTCAGTGAATATTTTTGTACATGTGTCATTTCAAACATACATTTATAGAGTATATACAGATTAAATATATAGGTTATATATAGAATACATCCCTTGAAGTGGATTTTCTAGATCAGACTATGGCACTATTGCTTTTGATTGGCCCCTAAGGACGCTTCATCCAGTGATCTCTTGAACATGATGGCAGCAAGCCATCCACTTCCACAGTCTCCCTTACTGCTGCCAAGGGCAACTGTTTCCACTTCTTTTTGTTTCCACTTACAGAATCCTCCCTCTTCTTCTGTGCAGAATGTGATAAAACATCTTGTCTAGTCAGTGTGCAAAGCCTTCACGGAGAATGCTCTGTTTCTGTGGTGTAATGTGACTGGTTCAACTTGTTTTTCTTTTCACATTTTTCTACTTATCATCATAACCTTGGTTATGAAACCCTCTGCTGACCTCCTGGTGTCTTCCTTCTCCTTTTCCTCTTTTTCCTACACCTCTTTCTCCCCTCCCCCTTTCTCTCCCTCCTCTTTGTTCTCCTTTTCCTTCTCTTTTTCTCTTCCACTTCTCCCCTCTTCTTCCTTCTCCTTTGTGATGGTTTTTGATAGGTCGAGTTGCTAGACTACAGTCCCCAGTTATTGAATCAAAATAATCTTGCTGTTTGCAGATGTGAAGTCCATAAGTAGTTGGCTTTAAGTAAAGGAGATTATCCTAGATAATCTGGGTGGGCCTCATTTAATCTGTTCAAAGGCCTTAAGCTGGGGCTTCCCTGATGAAGAAATTCTTCCTGTGAACAGCAGTTCCAGCCTGCCTTTCTTGACCAACTGCCCTACAGGTTTTGGAGTTCCCTAACCAGCCCCTATTCATGGAAGAAACACAAACTGGAATCAAGATTGCTGGGAGAAATATCAATAACCTCAGATATGCAGATGACACCACCCTTGTGGCAGAAAGTGAAGAGGAACTAAAAAGCCTCTTTGATGAAAGTAAAAGAGGAGAGTGAAAAAGTTGGCTTAAGGCTCAACATTCAGAAAATGAAGATCATGGCATCCGGTCCCATCACTTCATGGGAAATAGATGGGGAAACAGTGGAAACAGTGTCAGACTTTATTTTTTTGGGCTCCAAAATCACTGCAGATGGTGATTGCAACCATGAAATCAAAAGACGTTTACTCTTTGGAAGAAAAGTTATGAGCAACCTAGATAGCATATTCAAAAGCAGAGACATTACTTTGCCAACTAGGGTTCATCTAGTCAGGGCTATGGTTTTTCCTGTGGTCATGTATGGATGTAAGAGTTGGACTGTGAAGAGGGCTGAGCGCCGAAGAATTGATGCTTTTGAACTGTGGTGTTGGAAAAGACTCTTGAGAGTCCCTTGGACTGCAAGGAGATCCAACCAGTCCATTCTGAAGGAG
>SJYA01003317.1:125118-163559 GCA_006410615.1 Neotragus moschatus | reverse complement strand
TCCTGAATTGATTCCTGGATCAGGAAGATCCACCTGGAGAAGGGACAGGCTACCCACTCAAGTATTCTTGGGCTTCCCTGGTGGCTCAGCTGGTAAAGAATCTGCCTGCAATGCAAGAGACCTGGGTTCAATCCCTGGGTTTGGAAGGGTCCTTGGAGAAGGGAAAGACTACCCACTCCAGTATTCTGGACTGGAGAGTTCCATGGACTGTATAGTCTATAGGGTCGCAAAGAGTCGGACACAACTGAGCTTCACTTTCACTTTTCAGTTTTCTTTATGGTCCAATTCTTACATCCATACATGACAACTGGAAAAATCATAGCTTTGACTATGTGGGCCTTTGTTGGCAGGATAATAACCTCGTTATCCTCAATGAGACTATAAGCCATGCCGTGTAGGGCCACCCAAGATGTACAGGTCATGGTGGACGGTTCTGACAAAACGTGATCCACTGGAGAAGGGAATGGCAAACCACTTCAGTATTCTTGCCTCAAGAACCCCAGAAAAGTATGAAAAGGCAAAATGATGTGACACTTGGAATTGTCACAACATTGTAAATCAACTATACTTCAATAAAAAGTAAATAAAAGAAAATGCCTGAAAATAACATTGCCTACAAAACCAACAAGGATCTACTGTATAGCACAGGAAATGATACTCAGTATTTTGTGATAATCTAGACAGGAAAAGAATCTGAAAAGGAATATATATATATATACACATACACACACACACACATATATATTTATAACTGAATCACTGTGCTGTATACTTGAAACTAACACAATATGGTAAATCAACTATACTTCAATTAATAAATAAAAATAAATTTTAAAAAAGAAAGAGGGACTTCCCTGGTGGTCCAGTGGCAAAGACTCCACGTTCCCCATGCAAGGGGTCCAGGTTTGATTCCTGGTCAGGGAGGTAGACCCCACATGCTGCAACTAAATATTCTGGATGCCCCAATGAAGACTGAAGATCCCATGTGCCACAAAAAATAAAATTGCCTACAAAACCATAAAATAAAATGAACAGGAATGGTCAGAAAGGGACTTCCCTGGCAGTCCAGTGGTTAAGACTTCATGCTTCCACTGCAGCAGGCATGGGTTCGATCCCTGGTTGGGGAACTAAGATCCCATATGCTATGCACAGTGTGGCAAAAAAAGAGGAATGCCCAGAGAAGTACACAATAACCAGGCAACTGAATGAATTCCATGTGATGGAAACCTAAGAACAAGAATGTTTCAAGGGGGAGGCAATTATATACAGTGTCAAATGCATAGAGAGGTTCGATAACATCAAGACTGGAAAGCTTTGGCAGTTTGGAAGTCACTGGTGACTTTTCCCAAAGAAAATTCAATAGAAACATTTTTCAGTAGTTTAAGACATGAATGAATTTGAGGGAGTAGAGGCAGCAAACATAGGCTACTACTATTTGGAGAGGCTTAACTTGAGAAGATAAAGAGAGTAACTGGCACCTCATGAAGATTTCAGGTCAGGAAACAATTTCTTTTTTTTAAACAGGAGAGACCCAAGCAGGTTTAAGGATAAGAAAAGGTACTACAGATTGAAATCAGAGACAGAAGGGATAACTGATGGGGCAAATTGCTAAAGGAGGTTGAAAAAGATGGCACATAGGGCCCAAGTGGGTGAGTGGATCTTGAACAGGAAGGTGGGATGGAGACAAGGATGGTTGTGAATGTAGGTTTGTCTGTAGAAGAGTTAGACAATGAATTTAATAACTAGGTGGAGGAGAGAAGGGAGGTTGGTAGAACTGACAGAGTGAGAAGTTTGTGGGGCTGGTTTGGCAGACAGGAAAAGGGAACTGAGGCTGCTGGTGAGAGAGAGTAGTTCAGGTGATCAGGCATGACATTAACAAAGGTCAGGAAGAGAAGGAAATGGGGCCAGGAGGGGCTGGGAGATTGGGGGGGGAAATGGAGGATGCAGAGGACTAAAGGGGTAAAAGAGGCATATGAGGTGAAAGAACAGGTATCCTGTGAGGCCCTGACTCCTGAGGGACCAGGTGGAGCAGAGATTGTCTCAGAATGGAAAAGTGAAGGGCTCAGTGTCAGAGGTGAGCAATTCTGGGCCACAGCCAAGTTCAAGATGTGGTGCTTTGGATGCAGGTGGCTGAAGTGGAATGGGGAAGGTAATTGAGAGGGCCAAGGGACACAGAGGTTGCTGGTTGTGTCATCTCCGTGGACAATGAGATTTCCTAGTATGAGTACCAGGAATTAGGGTGGAGTGGGAGGTCATGGGTAAGGCACCGGTCTCCTTATTTAAGAAGGGAGGAGTGAAGGATACCTAAGAATTTTCTCAGCAGACTGAGATGGAGAGGATGACCAGTCTAGATAGAGCAGATTAAGAAAAGGCATGGCTGGGAGTGTGAAACAGCCCGATCTTTTCAGGGAACTGAAACCAGTATGAGTGTGAGCTCAGAGATGTGGCAGCAGATGAGGCTGGATTAGCAAGTGGAGCTGACATTGGAGGCACAGCCACTGAGAAGTCTTAAGCAGAGCATTGACATCATTCTGATTTGTGTTTTAGATTTTCTAAGGTGAAGTGTGGAAAATTGAGTCAGGTAGGGTTAGAAACCAGTTAAATACAGTAGTGTGCTATTTATAAAATAGATGACTAATAATAATAGACCTACTGTATAACACAGGGAACTCTAGTCATTATAATTGCCTATATGGGAAAAGAATCTAAAAAAGAAGGGATATATGTATACATATAGCTGTTTCACCTTGCTGATTTCCTAGGCAAGAATACTGGAGTGGGTTCCCATTTCCTTCTCCAGGGAATTTTTCTGACCCAGGGATCAAACCCATGTCTCCTACATTGCAGGCAGATTCTTAACCATCTAAGCCATCAGGGAAGACCCATGTGCCATGTCACTTCTATATGGGAAAAGAATCTGAAAAAGAAGGGATATATGTATACATATAACTGTTTCACTTTGCTGTACAGTAGAAGCTAACACAGTATTGTAAATCAACTATATTCGAATAAAAATTTGAAAGAAAGAAAGAAACCAGTTAGAGGGCTCTGGCAATTGCCTGGGCCAGTACCAGGGATGTGGCACTGAGAGAGGAGGTGGAAGATGAATTTCAGAGCTATTTTGATATCACACTTGTGTTTTTGCAGCTCGACACCCTTTCACCTATTTTCGGCGTATGCAGTGTGAAGCCTGCTAGGTTTATCCTTTCAGTTTATGTATTTTATGGCTCAGCTCTTCATCATAAAAGCTTTGATATTATCAGTAATATCTCCATTTTGTCCACTGTATTGGACAGGGTATGGACTTATCAAAGGATTTTGGTCTCAATGAATTTACTTGTCTTGGCTTTCCCCACCCACTACCAAATCCTTCAGTTAATCTGAGGCTAGAATATGGGGTTGGGCTGTTTCCCTCTTTTTGTGCTCTCTTGCCTGGAGCTCACACGTGGCAAATCCGAAGGGCTAGTATGGTATATGAGAGCTGAACTCAGTATGTGAAACTGACAGCCTCTAGTTAGCACTTTGCCTCTTTTTCCAGGGTTACTCTGCCATTTGTGGCAGGTAGGATTCTAAAGTGGTCCCCAGGATTCCTGCCCTCCTGGTGAATACACACCTTCTCCCAGATCTTTGCTCAAAAACTAATCTAGGTGCTGCTATGAAGGGATTATGGAGATGTAATTCAGATCCCGAAACATCTAACTTAAAAAAAACGAACAAACCTAGATTATCCTAAGTGAGCTGACCTAACCAGCTGGTCTCTCTTTAGTCACAGAAGACAAATACTGTATGATTTCACTCACATTAATGTAGTCAGATTCATAGAAAGTAAATTCCAGGGGCTGGGGAAGGGGGAAATGGGGAGTTATTTAATGAATCTAGAGTTTCAGTTTTGCAAAATTTAAAAGTTATAGAGATCTGTTGTACAGCAGTATGAATATACTTAGCTAGCACTGCTGAACTGTACACTTAAAATGGTTAAGATGGTACACTGTAAGTTATTTTTTTATCACAGTTTTTTAAAAGTGGGAGAGATGGGGCTGTTTCTGGTGAGATTCAAAGTGCAAGAGGAATTTGACCTGAGGGAGATTCTCCATTGCTGACTTTGAAGATGGAGGGGACCTCGTGGCAAGGAATCTGGGTTGCCTCTACCAGCTGAGAGTAGCTTCCAAGATGACTACTATTAAAGATGTGGAAACTGTGGTCCTATGACCACGAGAAAATAAAATTCTGCCACAACCACATGAGTTTGGAAGAATATCTGAAATCTCAGATGAGCCTACAGCCTGGCATCTTCATTTCAGCTGATGAGACCCTAAGCAGAGGATCCAGTTAACCTGTGCCTGGATTTCTTTCTTTCTTTCTCTTAAAAATTTTTATTTATTTATTTGGCTGCACTAGGTCTTAGTTGTGGCATGTGGGATCTATTTCCCTGATCAGGAATCAAACTCAGGCCTCCTGCATTGGGAGCACGGAGTCTTAGCCACTGGACCACCAGGTAAGTCCCTGTGCCTGGATTTCTGATCCATGGAAACTGTGAAAAAATAAATGTGTGTGTTGTGTCTATGTTTGGTATATGTTTTTAAATGAAAATTTTATTTATACACTGTATATAGAAGTAGATACATAAATTCTTGTACAGTTTGTTTCCAAAAGTGTGCAAGAAATTGCTATTATTTATTTACAAACCAAATCACATATTGCAGTCAGTAGACTTGGGATGATAAGTGAGGTTCTAAATACAAATGGTTTTACACACCTGATTTGAAACAGAGAAAAAGTATAAACTACAGCAGACTGGTTTGCAAGTATTAATCTCATGACACACCATGATTGTAAAATTTCTAACCAAACGTGTACTTATCACAAATTCCATAAGGATTTTTCATCATCTCTAGATGTAGAGTTTGTAACACTTTTCAGAAACAGCAACTAAACATTTTGTCATGTCATAATTGATTAATAAAGGGTGATTATAAAAAAAACCTTCTTTACCAGATTAAAAAAGTACTAAAAGAAATGAAATTTGTGATTACTAGCATATCAACATTTTATTCTAGAAATGCAAAGTTATTTATGGAACTGGCAATTGTTCCTTATTGGAGTATTTAACAGAACTGTCTATTGCTGATAGTATGATTTCGTTTTTCAAAGTAAGACATCACATTTGAAAACCAAGGACCTACTGTATAGCACAGGAAACTATATTCAATATCTTGTAATAACTTACAATGGAAAAAAACCTGAAAAAAATATATGTATGTATAACTGAATCACTTTGCTGTACACCTAAAACTAATACAACACTGTAAATCAAATACATTTCAATTTAAAAAGAAAAGAATTCAGAATCCCCTGGTGGCCTAATGGTTAGGAGTCTGAGCTTTCACTGCCATAGCCTGGGTTCAGTCTGTGGCCAGAGAACTGAGATCCCACAAGTGGAGCAGTGCAACTAAAAAAGAAAAAAAAATGTTGATGAAAAGCCATTACAATATCCTGCTGCTAAGTCGCTTCAGTCATGTCCGACTCTGTGCAACCCCATAGATGGCAGCCCACCAGGCTCCCCCATCCCTGAGATTCTCCAGGCAAGAACACTGGAGTGGTTTGCCATTTCCTTCTCCAATGCATGAAAGTGAAAAGTGAAAGTGAAGTTGCTCAGTCGTGTACGACTCTTCACGACCCCATGGACTGCAGCCCACCAGGCTCCTCCATCCATGGGATTTTCCAGGCAAGAGTACTGGAGTGGGGTGCCATTGCCTTCTCCACATTACTTATATATATATATATATATATATATATACATAAATACCTATTATTGACTCATTCATAAAGCAATATCTCTCACAACATGAAATGTACAATAACTAAAACTGCAATTTCTGAAGGGCTGCTGCTGCTAAGTTGCTTCAGTCGTGTCCGACTCTGTGCGACTCCATAGACAGCAGCCCACCAGGCTCCCCCATCCCTGGGATTCTCCAGGCAAGAACACTGGAGTGGGTTGCCATTTCCTTCTCCAATGCATGAAAGTGAAAAGTGAAAGGGAAGTCGCTCAGTCATGTCTGACTCTCAGTGACCCCATGGACTGTAGCCCACCAGGCTTCTCTGTCCACGGGATTTTCCAGGCAAGAGTACTGGAGTGGGTTGCCATTGCCTTCTCCTTATTTACATATGTATATTTTATATTTATTTATTTGACTGCATTGGATCTTAGTTGCAGCACACAGGATCTTTGCTGCCTCACGTGGAATAGAACCTTAATTCTCTAGCCGTGGCACGCTCAGGCCCCTGAGTACCCGGGCTCAGTTGCTCTGTGGTGTGGGGGATCTTACTTCCCCAACCAGTAATCAAACCCGTGTCCCCTGCATTGCAAGGCAGATTCTTAACTACTAGACCACCAGGAAAGTTCCTCTGAAGCCATTTTATAAAGGAGACTATTGTTTTAATTAATTTATTTATTAATTTTGGCTGCCTTAGGTCTTCGTTGCTTTTGTGCTGACTTTCTCTAGTTGCAGTGCACAGACTTCTCATTGTGGTGGCTTCTCTTGTTGTGGGGCACAGGCTCCAGCATCTGCAGGCTTCAGTAGCTGCCCCATGCATGCTCTAGAATGAGGGCTCAGTAATTGTGGTGCATGGGCTTAGTTACTCCACTTCATGTGGAATCTTCCTGGACGAGGGATTGAACCCTTGTCCCCTGCATTGGCAGGTGGATTCCCAGGAAAGTCCTCTGAAGGCATTTTAAACAAAATGTTTAAACTTTTACCTCTAGCAGAGACATTGCACATAATCTATTTAAGATTTTAGTAACTTTTGTCTTTTTATCCAGTTTCATTAATACTGGCCCAGAAATTATACGCACACACACACACACACACACACACATATACATATTTTTTAAAATTTGTTTTGGTCACATAGCTTGCAGGATCTTAGTTCCCTTACCAGGTATTGAATCTGGGCCTTTGGCAGTGAGAGTGCAGACCACTGGACCACCAGGGAGTGCTCACTTCAGCAGCACATAAACTAAAATTGGACCACCATGAAATTCCTTCCCTTCCATTTTTAACTAGACTCTTTGAGTGTCATGTAAAATTAACCTTTTACATTCTGTTGTACTACCTATGTCTAATGGCTCTCTATGTATTAATACAAAAGTATAAAATACTGCAATAAACTTTTTTTTATATATTTATTTTTTGGCAAAAACTTTTATTTTAATTTATATACTGTTAGAACCTAATAATTTCAGATTGCATTATAACAGGGCATATTTCTTTAAAGTATTTTATAATCCAGCTTCACAAAGACACATTAAAAATTGTCCTTCTGAATAGAACAGTATTGACATTTTCCCTCTAAAACAACACAAAATTTAAAAAAAAAGTTAACATTTAAACAAATAATCCATTTAAAAAATGGTCAGATGACCTGGACAGACATTTCTCCAAAGAAGACATATGGACAGGCACATGAGAAGATGCTCTACATTGTTAATCATCAGGGAAATGCAAATTAAAACTACAATGAGATATCACCTCACACCTGTCACAGTGGCTGCCATTAAAAAGAACACAAATAAGTGTTGGCAAGGATATGGAGAAAAGGAAACCCTCATACACTGATGGTGGGAATGTAAATTGATGAAGCCATTGTGGAAAACAGTATGGAGGGTTCTCAAAAAACTAAAAATAGAACTGCTATATGATCCAGCAATTCCAGTCCTGGGTACATATCTGAAGACAATGAAAACACTGTTTGAAAAGGGACATATTTACAATAGCCAAGGTATGGAAGCAACCTAAGTGTCCATGAACAGATGAATGGATAAAGAAGATATGGCATATAAATACAAAATGGAATACTACTCAGCTATAAAACAAGAATGAAATTTCACCATTTGCTACATGGATGGACCTAGAGGCTATTATGCTTAGTGAAATAAGTCAGAGATAGAAAGACAAATACTGCATGATATCAATTACATGTGGGATCTTAAAAATAAAACAAATAAATGAACGTAATGAAACAGAAACAGACTTACAGATATAGAGAGAACAAACTAGTGTTTACTAATGGGGAAAGAGGAGGGGAGAGGCAAGAGGTAGGGAATTAAAAGGTACAAACTACTATGCATAAGATAAATAAGCTATAAGGATATATCGTACAGCACAGGGAATACAGTCAATCTTTTATAATAACCTTTAAAAATTGTCACTGTATTGTATACCTAAAACCCTATATAATATTGTACACCAACTATACCTCAATAAAAAAATAGTAAAGTAAAATAAAAATGTGTTTCAAGGAAGTCCAAAGACTTCTGTGCACCATGGTTTCACACAAAGCGCATGTAAATGCTTCTAGAACATGGAAAATCATTCCAACAGTTATTATTAATATACACTGGCTGTCTGACAACACGTGCCATCTAGTATAGATGCACAAGATTTTTAACTCATTCTTGCCTGGAGAATTCCAGGGACGGGGGAGCCTGGAGGGCTGCAGTCCATGGGGTCACTACTAGTCGGACACGACTGAGCGACTTCACTTTCATGTTTTACTTTCATGCACTGGAGAAGAAAATGGCAACCCACGCCAGTGTTCTTGCCTGGAGAATCCCAGGGATGGGGGAGCCTGGTGGGCTGCTGTCTATGGAGTCGCACAGAGTCGGCCACGACTGAAGCGACTTAGCAGCAGCAGCAGATACATTTTAAATTGTTTTAAAATAAATAACTTTGCAAAAGAATGGTTTAATATATTACATTAATTTGATAACAAGCTTACAACTGTGTAATAATTCTTAATATGAATAGCTTATAGTGAACACAAATGGTATTATTATAATAGTCTCCATCTTCTTATTAGGTGGAAACATATCAGAAAATGAAAGAGGAGTTTCCACAACAAGGTATAATCAGCATCTGCCAAAACTCAGTATTTTCCTCTCAAGTCAAAAGAGATAGTGCCATGATATTATGGCTTTGTGCTTTTTCTTGGTAATATCTTAATTCTGACCTTAAAGAACAAAAAGAGAAAAAAGTAGGGATACAGATATGTTTGAATGACAAAGCAAATAAATTTGACTTAAGACTTTTACCCTTAAAAAAAAAAAAAGACTTTTANTGTGTGCTGTGCCTTGGGTTGACCGGCCCCGGTTTCGATTGGAAATTTCCAGGGGTTCCTTTTGCCATCGCCCAATTCCACTCGCTGCCCCCAGCCTGGATTTCCCACCCTGTCCTCCTCCCTCCGCTCCCGCGGGGAGCCACACCCTTTCCTTCTCGAGGTTGCCAGCCCTGCGGTCTGTTTCCTACCCTCGGGGAGAAACCACTCTAGTGCAGGGGCTTCGGCGTTGACCATCCTGCCCGCCCGATTCTCGCTTTGTGTTACTTTGTCCTTGTATTCCTCCGCCGCCGTCTCTGGGTCTTCCATCCCCATTCTTTAGCCCGATATTTCTTTATTCATAGGGGGTATATTTTTTTGAGTTTCCATCCCTGCTTGAAGAGTTTGTAAAGCAACTGGAGTGTAGCTGCACAAGTGCAAGGCGGTTGCCCTTTTAGACAATTAGTCTGAGAGCGTTTAGTACTAAAAATAAGAAAACTCCAAATTATAGGAGTGTCCTTCAGCTGCCTTTCCCTATTGAGGCTATTTGGAGCGGGAGGGAGGGGGGATTGGGCTGCGGTTCTAAGGTTTCCCACGATATTATTTTTTTTGTTGGTTTCTCAGTTGAGATATGTCAAGGGTTTTATTGTTCTTGGACATTGTGCACTAAGAGATGAATCTTCAGTTGTATCTTATATTTGACTGTAGGTAGTGTTCCCCTCTCGCTCAGGGATTTTTTTTTAAAGATTCAAGAGTCTGTCCTAGATTCTCTTGTTCTAGCGGGCCCTTTTCTTTATTTTTTGGCCGCACCATGCGGCTTGCGGGATCTTAGGTCCCCGGACCAGGCATGGAACCTGTGCCCCCTGCATTGGGAGCGCAGAGTCAACCGCTGGATTACCAATGAAGCCCCTGCTTGCCCTTTTCTGCCTGTTATTTTATTTGAGAAAGTTGTCATTTCTAGTGTTAAAATAGCAGATAGGCGGCTTTTGAAAAGTTGATAAAGTATGGGTTAAAAATAAAGAGCAAGGAAGGGAGTTCTAGAGACTTGTTTAAAATGTGATTTTCTAGTTTCTATAATAAGACATAGTGAATAGTGAAGTCGCTCAGTCGTGTCCGACTCTTTGCGACCCCATGGATGACTGTAGCCTATCAGGCTCCTCCGTCCATGGGATTTCTTTCTCCAGGGGATCTTCCCGACCCAGGTATCGAACCCGGGTCTCCCTCATTGCAGGCAGACGCTTTACTGTCTGAGCCACCAGGGAAGCCCCAAAATAAATGGAACCGAATTGAACAGAAGCAGAGTGAGCTGGGGAACAATAGCAGTCTGGAATTCTCCAGGCCAGAATACTGGAGTGGGTAGCCTTTCCCTTCTCCAGGGGATCTTCCCAACCGAGGGATCGAACCCAGGTTCCCCACATTGCAGGCGGATTCTTTACCAGCTGAGCCACAAGGGAAGCCCGTAAGAGGTGTAACCGTTAACAAATGTGGATGCAGGTCTCTCTGCTAACGTTAGTGGTCAGCTAGCTGTGCCTTGTTAGGAAATTTACTTTCCTGAGTATACAGTTCATTTGCCAGGTCTAATGATTGAGGGTCTAGGCTCAATATGAGCTTCTCACTTGGACCTTGGTAGAATTTAAGTATTTAATTTGTAGAAAGTTTCTTACTCTGTCTAGTGAAAGTACTGTGGTCAAATTCCCAAGTAATGTATCATTGTGAGACTTAGGCAGCTTGTTGTTTTCCGACTCTGGGCTTTAGCTGTATATTCTTTATCTTTTTGTATCTGAACAAAGTTACACACAGCAAGGTGCATTCATTTATTATTAATTTAGTTGCACTTTATCGAATGGTTTTATATTTTAGCATTTCCCCATTCTTTAAAAAATTCATTGCAGTTATAGGTAACTGCTTAGTTTATACAGGGTTGTTTGCAATGTTTTAGTCCTTTTAGTCAGTATCAGAGCTCTTTGGAAAATGCTAGTGTTAAACTATCGTGAGTGGAATTTAGCTAATTTGGTCTCAGTGTGAGTTTGGAATGGTACAGGAGCAATATAATATAATCTTGGGTTTTGATTTAAAATGTTTGACTCCTTTAAATATTTTGGTTCTTGACAGATGCATTCATCTTGTTTATCAGCTGTTTTAAAAATAGCACCTTTTTAGTTTTTTCCCCTTATGTCTGTTTATAGCGTCACCCTTAAAATAACTTAAAAATTAAGTTGTGAAATAAAAGAAAAGCATGAATATAATTTGAAGAGTTAACTACACATCTGGTGTCCCCACCCAGGTTAAGAGGTAGATTGTTACCAATACCCACCCCCCATCCAACCTAAAACATGGGACAAAATATTAAGTTTCCCAGTAGGTTATTCTGACATTATTACATCTATGTGACCTCACAAATCACATGTTTTATATTTCGTTTCTCTATGTTAACTGAAGTATAAGGAATAATGTTTGGTAGTGAATCTTTAGAGGCTACATCTGATTTGTAATTTAAAATACCAAGTATTTTTGGTCATAAAATATAATCTCATTTGCAAGTAAATATTTCTGTCTAGGCGGTGAATTCTAAAAATGCCAATTCTGCACCAGATGTTAACTTGGGGGTATTGATAATGTGCAGAACATTCTAGTGCTTTACATAGTTTCAAGCGTTTTCATCTTTAAGTTTAATATACCATATTTTTACATTTTTTTGTTTGCATTTCTAACTTTTTGTTTTCCCCCCTCCTTCCCTCAAATGTTTTGATGATTCTCCAGAACCAACGAAACGTATGCTTTCCTTCCAAGGGTTAGCTGAGTTGGCACATCGTGAATATCAGGCAGGAGATTTTGAGGCAGCTGAGAGACACTGCATGCAGCTCTGGAGACAAGAGCCAGACAATACTGGTGTGCTTTTATTACTTTCATCTATACACTTCCAGTGTCGAAGGCTGGACAGGTAGGAGATGTGGGGGTAATGCTGGTGATTGCTGCCTCTGAGTGCTGAGCTTGAAAAATGTTACTTAAATATCTGAACTTGAAATTTTTCCAGTTCTGGGTTTCACCTGGAGCCACCAACGCACATCTGCTCTCTTGCCCACTTGTGATAGGCCCAGCTGCCAGTTTTCTTCCCTTCTTTTGTGGTGGTGGTTGTATTATTGGTATAACTAGGGACCTTTTCTAGATTTTTCCACCTACGTTGGCTGCTTTTTTAGAACTCTTTTCAGGTAATAAATTATTCTTAGTCTACATCTGAGCATCCAGTCTCAACTTTGTAAGATGTGTCACCTTGAGGGACAGAAGTGTTCAGAGATATAGTGTATATGTTGCGGTAGGAGGTGCATATGTAGTTCAAGTTGCAAATGCCATCATTAAATCATTATGATGTACTACTTTAGCTAATCAGTGGAATTAATCAAAAGGGAAGAATTTGTGTTCTTGGCCTTTTCATAAATTGTCACTGGCTTATTTAGACATTTAAAGATGTGCATCATTGAATTTTATCAGCAAATGGAAAATGAGACTCATGCACATAGCATTTTCATTCTTGATCTTATTGATCATTGTTTATAATGAGACTAGTTAAGAATTTTCTCTCAAGAAAAAAGTATTCCGATTTGAACTCCGAATGCCTCCACGTCTGAAAAACTTTGATTTCCACAATTTTTCCTTCTATGAGCTAGTTAAAAGATAATATATTATTATATAATGATCATTACACAGGATCTTCAAAAACTGTTGCATAAGGGCCATACCTTCTTTCTGTAACGTGCATACCCATGCATCAACACTTTTCCCCTTTTCCAGATCTGCCCACTTTAGTACTCTGGCAATTAAACAGAACCCCCTTCTGGCAGAAGCCTATTCAAATTTGGGGAATGTGTACAAGGAAAGAGGGCAGTTGCAGGAAGCAATTGAGCATTACCGGCATGCATTGCGTCTCAAACCAGATTTCATCGATGGTTATATTAACCTGGCAGCTGCTTTGGTAGCAGCAGGCGACATGGAAGGGGCAGTACAAGCTTACGTCTCTGCTCTTCAGTACAATCCTGTAAGTATAATTTTAATGGTTATTATTTTCCTTTCACAAAAGCCTAGAAAGAAACATAGTTTGATACTTTAGACATTAAAATAGGTTTTTTTGTGTGGAATAAAGTCAAGAGTTTGGAAATGTTTAGTTTACTTAAAATGATGAAATTGCTTTGACCCAGACCTGTGTTGTCGTCTTTTAAAAATTCATTTTATCTAGCAAGTTATTAGCATAAAAATTACCTTATTGCAAGAGAGTCTTACATCTATTTTTAGAATGCCTGTAAAACAGAACACATAATGTTGTTTCTTTGGGCTCTTTTGGTTAAATTTGGATAATTTCTGCTATAATGTATTCACAACAGGTAATTGATTTTCAAGGAATAGTGGTAGCAGGGCCTTAATCTGTAATATAGACTAGTTAAAATGAGATGTCAATATATGGATCCATAACATGAAAACTAGGCTGCAAATTTTTTCCCTCAATATCCTATTCTCTCTTTTCTTTCAACATAATTGGAAGTGGTAAGATAGAGGTAATAGTATGCACACAAGGCTTTTGATTAGACCTTAAAATTTTTTTTTATCTAAATTGCAGATGTTTTCTGGGAAGCAAGTGAGGCCCAGTTGGCGGACACGTTCAGTGTGTTAGGGTCTCTGAAAGGTACACAGAAAAAGTAAGACTTGCCCTTAGAACTTTTGATGTAGTTAAGGAAATAAGATAGACATAAATTTAAGAGGAAAGTGATAGAGAGATTATAGGAACCCAGAAAAAAATTTAGGAATATGTTTCTAAGCTATGTTGTCAACTTTTAGCTTTGCAGCAACCCAGAAAGTGGTTAATAGTTAACTATTATGGCTCCCATTTATTTAAAGTCTACTGTATGCTCAGACACTATGCCAGTCAGACATTGGTCTTCCTTAATGCTCACAATGATCTTTCAAAGTAGATGGTATTCCAGTTTTATCACTTAAAAGTAGTGGAGGGGTTATGTAACTTGGGAGCAAATAGAATGATGAAATGGATATTGAAATCTGAGTCTGAATATCCTGAAAGCAAACACTGAAGAGAGAAGAAAGATAAGATAAAAAGGGGAAGAGGTGCTCAGAGGGCACTCATTCCTCAAGATAGCCATTGAGCACAGTGTGAAAACCATTCTGCTATCCCTTAATCCTTATTTTACAGGTAGGAGACTGAAGCTTAATTTAGTAGTTTATGCAAAGATCTGAAATCACTTTTTATCACGACATCTATTAACAGTTTTTTTTTTTTTGAGTTAATTTTGAGTGTAAAATTTTAAACTTTATTGTTTTTTGTATAGATACAATGTATCCTTGGAGGTAGCTGATACTAATTTCTTAGGTATCCCTTTGGAGATACTCAATGGATATATATGTAAATTTAAAGGACTTCTTGTAATTTTTATTGCAGTACCATCTAGCTAGTTACAGAAAGTTTTAGGTACCCCTGTATGTGCTGCTGCTGGGGCTTGGACCTTGTTCTTGCCAAGGTTCAGGGCTCACTTGTGCATCTAATTGTGATAGTAAGTTCTTTCCCTTTATTAATTAGGTTGGTCCCATCCTTCACTTGTTGATTGCATACACATTCATTTGTGTCCTCTTACTTAGCCGTGGGCCCAAACGTCTTGAACTCTGCTCCCCTTTGCTCAGGTTTCCACATGTGTGGCAGAGCAGTCATTCCTGCTGACAGTATACCAAACTGCAGGAGTATTATGAGAAAGGAAAACTAAAGTGGGAGACGAAACCATGAATTTCAGTATCTAACCTGTTAACAGAAAGCTTATCATTGTGCCCTACCAAAGAAGTAAGATAATATGAAAATAAGTCATGGGACTACCCTTGAAGATATTGAACAGCTATGCATTCCCTGCTTTTGTTTCTACTAGTGAAAGGTGTGGAGAAGGCAGTGGCACCCCACTCCAGTACTCTTGCCTGGAAAACCCCATGGACGGAGGAGCCTGGTAGGCTGCAGTCCATGGAGTCGCTAAGAGTCGGACACGACTGAGTGACTTGACTTTCACTTTTCACTTTCATGCACTGGAGAAGGAAATGGCAACCCACTCCAGTGTTCTTGCCTGGAGAATCCCAGGGACGGGAGAGCCTGGTGGGCTGCCGTCTATGGGGGTCGCACAGAGTCGGACACAACTGAAGTGACTTAGCAGCAGCAGTGAAAGCTGCTGCTTTATTTCTCTGTCTTTACCAGTGAGAATGAGAAAGAGATTGTGCCTACTGCTTTGATTTCACCTAAATATATCGTAGTGATCATGCTTTAATTCATTTCAGGGTATCTTGTCTTAACTAGATTTAAGAGCTTCCCAATGCACTCTGTGCGTGCTCAGTTGTGTCCAACTCTGTGATACTATGAACAGCCTGAAGGCCACTCAGACTCCTCTGCCCATGGAATTTTCCAGGCAAGAATACTGGAGTGGGTTACCATTTCCTCCCTGGGATCTTCCCAACCTAGGGATCGACCCCACATCTCCTGTGTCTCCTGCATTGGCAGGCAGATTCTTTACCACTGTGCCACCTGGGAAGCTCCTAACTAGGTTAAAGCTTACTGTCAAATGTCTTTGTCAATTCAGGACTGACAGAGAAACCTGAGTCTGTTCCTAAATTGTGCTTCTGTGGCAGTGCATTGCTGGCCTGAATCAGAGTGGTAGTTGGCCTTCTATGAGAAATAGTTAAACTCAGGTTACTTTGGTTTTGCCGTAGTGAGAAAGTAAAATGTTATGGTGGTAGTCTTGGCAACATGTTTTCTCTTTTTCGTTTGTCTCTAGGTTAATGGTATGTCAATTTGGAAGTTATTCTCTGACTTGGCTATAGAAATTACTTTTAAGAAGTAGAGCTGTTTCATATTTTTACAATCTGAATTGGCTTCCATAATGTTGGGTGGTTTAATAATTTCACTAAAATTTTAGTCCATCATATTTGAATGTACTATTGCAGCTGGTAATCTTCACATGATGACTCACTAGAGTTGCTCATGTTTGACAATCCCTTTTATGAATTATGTATAAAATGTTCTTTGTAAAATGGCTGTAACCCTGAGTTGCTATAAGGAGCCCTGTTTCTGATTCTATAGGTTGTACTTCTGTTTTGGTTGTGGATGCATAGCACTGAGATCTGCTGGCATCCTGACCATCAAGTGTTACTGTCTTTTGTTATTTGTTACTGTTGCAAGCCTCACTCATACAGCTAAACTGTAGAAAAACTTATACAGTCATCTCTTGGTATCCATGGGGGATTGGTTCCAGAATCTGGGTGCTCAAGCCCTTAGTATATACCTTACCACTTAAATAAAGTGGTGCAGTATAGTTGGCTCTTCATGTCCATGGCTTACTCACCCGAAGATGTGGAGGGTTGATTGTATTTCTATCCCTCTCTGCTTTGCTTTTTTTAAAGTTTGCTGTGCATATGTCACATTTAAATATTTGAGTACTCATTGTATGTACAATAATTTGTTAGGAACTGGGGAGATGTGCTGGAGGGGGTTGTGGATTATAGCATGAGCAGGACCTGACCCATAAAGAAAAAAAGTTGTAAGCTCCTCAGATGATTATTATTAGAGTATTAATCATGAGGTTTTCTCTAGTGGATGCTTATAACCTAGGCATTCTGTAGGAAAGTAAATAGTAAGTAGACTTCCTTGTCTGAAGTGGCGAGTCAAGTAGTAACAAGAAGTAAGCATAGTAGAGGAGAGTCAACTGGCAGATTTAGAAAGAATAGAGAGGCTGAGGAGTTTGAATTTAGTTTGAGAGGCAATTGAAAACTACTGTAGGCTTTTATCCGGAGAAGGCAATGGCACCCCACTCCACTCCCCACTGTTGCCTGGAAAATCCCATGGGTGGAGGAGCCTGGTAAGCTAAAGTCCATGGGGTCACGCAGAGTCGGACACGACTGAGCGACTTCACTTTCACCTTTCACTTTCATGCACTGGAGAAGGAAATGGCAACCCAGTCCAGTGTTCTTGCCTGGAGAATCCCAGGGACGGGGGAGCCTGGTGGGCTGCCATCTATGGGATCGCACAGAGTCGGACACGACTGAAGTACTTAGCAGCAGCAGTAGGCTTTTATCAACCCGATTTTATTTCCCATCTATATAGATGTTGGGTGTCGGGGGTGGGAGGCTCTAGGAGGATAGATGGGAAATAGATGCTATCTTAGGAAGGGTTTTTGTACAGGAAATTCTTACTCATTTCCATCTTACCTTTATTCATACTATTTTCCCTTGTACAATGCCCTCCTTTTTTGTCTGTTAAAACCCTACTTATCCTTTAAGGCCCAGCTTTTAGTGTCTCCTTTGAGTTCATTTACTTCTCTAAAATTCTTTACAGTTATGTGGCTGGTTAATATGTATGGGTTTAGTGTTGCATGAACAAAAGTTTGCTATAAAAGAATCTTACCAGATTAACTATCATTGGCATCTGTATCTACTTTGTGTTTAAAAATCAGTTGGTAATTCTGAAACACTGTAGAATGGATAAAAATTATTTTGTGATCATAACTCTTTGTTGAACTAGACTATTTTTGCAGCATTCCCTGTAATCAGAAATACTGTTAAAAGTTTAAAACTAGAAGCAGCAGGAAAGTAGCTTGTAAAATTTATCCAAGTAGAGTGAAGGCTAGGCTGTCTTGGGGAAATAAAAGTAAAACTCAGAGCAAGGGCTTCCCTGGTGGCTCAGTGGTAAAGAATCTGCCTGCCAATGCAGGAGACACAAGTTCAATCCCTGATTAGGGAAGATCCCACATGCTGAGGAGCAACTAAAGCCCGTGCACCACACCTATTGAGCCTGTGCTCTAGAGCCTGGCAGCTGCAACTGCTGAGCCCACGTGAGGCAACTACTGAAGCCCGTGCACCTTAGAGCCTGTGCTGCACAACAAGAGAAGTCACTGCAATGAGAAGCGCATGCACCGCAGCTAGAGAGTAGCCTGTTCTTCACAACTAGAGAAAAACCCATGCTGCAGTGAAGACCCAGCACGGCCAAAAATAAATAAAATTTAAGAAAAGCAATGTTTTACATGGGAAAAAATATGTATGTGTTTGTCTTTCCACATAGATTGTAGGCCCTTTGAAGATAAGGATTTTACTATTTCCCCACAGTTTCAGGCATATTGTTGAATTAAATAAAGGTTTGCATAAAAGATATTAAGTTGGTGCAAAAGTATGGTTTTTCCATTGTTGAAATTTGCTGTTTAATATTGGAATACATTCTAAATAAATGTGGTTATGTTATATACATCATTTTAATGCACATTTCTTGCATTAATTAATTTGTTTATTTTTGCTAATGACTTCTTAGGTTGGTGAACAAGTAATTGTGGTTTCAGACCATGGATTTTAAATCATAACTAGGCTCAAACACGTTTTTGTTAATCAAAATAACAATTATAATCAACATATTTTTGCTAACGAGAAATATGTTTATTCTGTAGTATAAAAATTTGTGCTTTGGGCTTCAACGAACTCTTGGAAAGCATTTTCTGCATTTTGCTGGTCGCGGAAGCATTTTTCTCAGCAAAAAGTTTTCTAGATAATTGAAGTGGTAGTCAGTTGGTGAGAGGTCAGGTCAATATAGCAGATGAGGCAAAAGTTCGTATCCCAGTTCGTTCAACTTTTGAAGCATTGGTTGTGTGATGTGTGGTTGGGCGTGGTTGTGGAAAAGAAATGGGGCCTTTTTGTTCACCAGTGCTGGCTGCAGGCACTGCAGTGCATCTCATCGATTTGCTGAGCATACTTCTCAGATGTAACGGTTTTGCCAGGATTCAGAAGGCTGTAGCGGCTCAGATGGGCAGCAGACCACCAAACAGTGGCCATGACCTTTTCTGGTGCAAGTTTCACCTTGGGAAGTGCTTTGGAGCTGCTGCTTGGTCCAGCCACTCAGCTGGTTGTTGCCAGTTGTCATATAAATTCCACTTTTCAGCACACGTTGCAATCTGATTGAGAAATGGTTTGTTGTTGTTGCACAGAATAAGAGAAGACAACACTAAAAAATGATTTTTTTTTTTTCTGGTCAACTCATGAGGGACCCACTTAACTGAGCCTTTTCACCTTTCCAATTTGCTTCAAATGCCAAACAACCATAGAATGATCGATGTTGAGTTCTTCAGCAACTTCTCGTGTAGTTGTAAGAGGATCAGCTTCGATGGTGGTTCTCAGTTGGTCATTGTCAGCTTCCAAGTGTCGACCACTGTGCTCCTCTTCAAGGCTATCTCCTTTGCAAAACTTCTTGAACCACTACTGCTGTGTACATTCGTTAGATGATCTTGGGCCAAATGCATTGTTGATGTAGTGAGTTGTCTCTTCTTTATGACCCATTTTGTAGTTGAGTAAGAAAATTGCTTGAATTTGCTTTTTGTCTAACATCATTTCCTTAGTCTAAAATAAATGTAAAATACACAGCGAGTAATAAGTTATTAGCAAAAAACATAAATCAGGAAACACATTAAAATGATGTATAACATAACCAGATTTATTTAAGAATGTATTCCAGTATTGAATAGCAAAGTTCAACAATGCAAAGCCACAATTACTTTTGCACCTACCTAATACTTGCCTTTTATTTAATATTTATATTTATTATATACTTATAATTATGGAAATGATGTTAGAAAGCAAATTAGAGTGATTTTCTTATTTGAGTTCAAAGTGGATTGTAAAGCAGTGGAGACAAAACATCAACAAGACATTTGCCCAGAAATACCAGTGCAGTGATGGTTCAAGAAGTTTTGCAAAGGAGACAAGAGCCTTGAGCAGGAGGAGCACAGTGGTCAGCAGTCGGAAGGTGACAGTGACCAATTGAGAACTGTTATCGAAGCTGATCCTCTTAAAACTACACGAGAAGTTGCTGAAGAACTCAACATTGATCATTCTATGGTCATTTGGCATTTGAAGCAGATTGGAAAGGTGAAAAAGCTCAGTTAAGTGAGTCCCTCATGAGATGACTGAAAATCAAAAAAATCATCATTTTTTAGTGTTGTCTTCTCTTATTCTGTGCAACGACAACAAACCATTTCTCAATCAGATTGCAACGTGTGCTGAAAAGTGGAATTTATATGACAACTGGCAACAACCAGCTGAGTGGCTGGACCAAGCAGCAGCTCCAAAGCACTTCCCAAGGTGAAACTTGCACCAGAAAAGGTCATGGCCACTGTTTGGTGGTCTGCTGCCCATCTGAGCCGCTACAGCCTTCTGAATCCTGGCAAAACCGTTACATCTGAGAAGTATGCTCAGCAAATCGATGAGATGCACTGCAGTGCCTGCAGCCAGTACTGGTGAACTGAAAGGGCCCGATTCTTCCAGGCCACAGTGCCTGACCACACATCACACAACCTATGCTTCAGAAGTTGGGCGAATTCGGCTACTTTTGCCTCATCTGCTATATTCACCTGACCTCTCGCCAACCACCTACCACTTCTTCAAGCACCTCAATAACTTTTCACAGGGAAAATGCTTCCACAACCAGTAGGATGCAGAAGATGCTTTCCAAGAGTTCATCAAATTCTGAAGCACAGATGTTTATGCTATAGGAATAAATAAACTTACTTCTCATTGGCAAAAGTGTGTTGATTGTAATGGTTCCTATCAATAACGATGCTTTTGAGCCAAGTTATAATGATTTAAAATTCACAGTCTGAAACTGCAATTACTTTTGTACCAACCTAATATTAACCTAGGAATGGATACAATGGGCCAGGTTTGAAAAATGTGATTCTTCTAGTAGATAGTTTTTTGATATGAGGAATGGAGCAGAATTGATGTCTTAGGTCTTGAACTTTGGGGGAGAACAGTGGTATCTTTGAATTTTGAATTTTCTAGAAATTAGTTATTCATGCATGAACGTTTGAATTTCCAATGGGAGAATTGGATTTCACTATGATACTTAATATATGTTTTACCTTCTAAAATTGCTTTATTATTTTATAGTGATCTTGAAGATAATCTATTTTAAACTATGGGCACTGTGTTAACTTGATTTAGCATGTTGTAATGGATCTAAATGATGTAACTAAATATTTACATACACTGGGATGTAACTAAATATGACATACACTGTCAGTACTTAGATGGCATCCATCCAAGAGTTTATAGAAACTGGAGGGTAGAATTATGCAATAGTTGGCCAAGATGTATAGCCCACTAGGGTCATTGTTGAAGAAGTATTGCAAGACTTCTGATTACTGTGGCTCAGAAAAGGCATAGGAATTGGTAAAAGTCCAAAGATATATAACCACAGTAATCAGATGTAGTAGGAGTTTGTATGAGTAGATTGGATTGTTCAGTCATGGTCTGCCAAAACAGAAGGGTAACCCTTAAAGTTTACGGGGAAAAATCATACAAAGAAGATAGCAAGGTTATATAATTCATTACTTCTCAGAGTGTAAATAGAGGTAAAAAGTACTTAGACTCATTAGAGGAGGAGAAGTCTGTAATAAGATTAATGATACCTATGAGGATTAGTGTTAGCCTTTTGTGCTTGAGGTCACAGGAGGCAACCTTTCTCCCCCAAAACACCAGTCATTGTTCAATGGACAGACATACCACGTAGCTCATGGAAGTGACCCAGAATGGCCAACCATAAGGGTTTTCTGTGGCAGCCTATTCTTTGCTGGCTGACTTTTGGTTCACCTGATGGATAATAATATACAGTCACAAAAGCTGTTTATCAGTTAAATTAATCACCTGGTTCTGGAAACCATGATATAGTTGCATATAGAATAATATATATGATGATACTTTGGCACAGTTGACTGAATTTCACTTTCTAGGCCTTAGTGTAAGGCTCTTAGACCCATGAAACAATTTAATGGTAAGCTTACTCCCTATTGCCATTGTCTTTGCTTGTTGACTGACAAGGCAAATAAGGACAAATAAAAATTTAAGCTCACTGTCCTGACGTGTCTTTCATACTGATGAACAGACTAGTGAGTCAGATGACTAGTAACACAATTGTGCTGCTAATAAAAAGTGGAGTCAACTGCTTTTCGTTATTCGTCCACTCAACTCTAATGGCACTTAATACTAATGAATAATCTAGCGCCAGGTGCCAGGATTAAAGCTTTGGTTGGATGGTAATCCTTTTGTCTATAATAGTGAAATGCAGTCACTAAAGTTTCTAAATGTGTCTGACAGCCTTAGGGTCAGGTTTGCTGATAACTAATCACAGCTAAATATTTTTTTCCACTATGGAAAATTTTTGGCCCTTGATATAGTAGTGGTTCATAATAACCTTGAACAAAATAGTTGAACAAACACTTGATGCTTTTTTTAAACATGACTACCATTTGGGAAGAGGAGAACTATAGCAAGGCCCGTAGTCTTTTATCTGAAGCCGCTGGGATCAAATGCATCTTACAATTCAGAATTTTTAGGACTTTAGGAAGATGATAATACCATATATAACCCCCAGGTGAGTCTGGAGCAGTACCTTCTAGTACAACAACATATTTCTGCAGCAAAATTCATGAGTATTCATACTGAGTGGGACCAGTAAACTCTGTAAATAATTTCATGCCAGTTCAAGTCAGATTTAATCATCAAATGAGTTTTTGAAATTTTTGGAATTTGGAATTGAGGATGAGGGATTGTGGTTCTGTACTGAAATTTGTCAGGCAGTATCTCTAATTGATAGGAAAAAATGGAGCTAGATGAATAAAAGTAATGTCAAGATATCTTTGGTTGACGAAGCAGAGTGTAATTAATGCCAGAATATCTCTGGGTTTCTAGGATTTGTACTGTGTTCGCAGTGACCTGGGGAACCTGCTCAAAGCCCTGGGTCGCTTGGAAGAAGCCAAGGTAGGTGTTTGATAGAACACATTTAAACATCAGTGTTATGGAAACTTGTACTTTTTGCCAAGTCTTCAACTCTTCATTGAGCTATCTTCACAAAACAGTCCTATGAAACTGAGGAAAACTGACGGCATGAATCGCCTCAGACTAGAGCAGGGCCAGGCTTTGGCATTTCTGTTCTAAATCTGGGGGTAAAGCAAGAACCTGAACATTTTGGAGCCTTTCTGCTGACTAGATCATCTTTATAACAATGGGCTCCGTCATGATCTTGTGTGGGAATAAATAACATTCCATTAAATCTGAGGCTTGCCTGCTGGTGACAAGCAGAGCGCCTGTGATTTGGCTCAAGACTCCTATATGATGCAGGTGCCATTGAAAATGCTGCTCTTCTAAGTCCTTTGTGGCTTGTAAGTGGAGAAGAATTTCATCCAAATGTTACCCTATAATACTGGCATTTAAAGTTCTTATTTAACCTTCCTCCCTTCATCTTCCTCACCCTTTTTACAGTGGAAGAAAGGCTGTTAAATGATTGCAAATTAATAATTGGAACATCCTCCCCCTTCTTGTCCCCACTCCCTCCCCCAAGCTCCTTTTTCCTCTTTTCCAATCCTAGTTGTTTACCTTCTTTTCTTCCTTACTTCCTTCTTTTATTCTTCCCACCCCACCTCCTTAAAAAAAAAAGTCAGAAGGACAAAGCTGGTTTGTTTGAGAAATGGACTGATCGAAAGAAAACTTGCCAAAGTGGAAAGGTGGCTTTTAGCATTGTGTTTCCAAATAATGAATTTGAACACCAGGTTGGGTTATTAAAGCTTTTGGTATAATTTTAAATTAAATTTGTAAATGAAATTGTCTTGTTACAAGCCACCTTACGCAACCGCGCTGCAGGGGTGAGGAGTGGGGAGAAACCAGAATGCTTCTGAAACTCCCACCTGTTGCTCTGAGCCCCACGCGCATGCTAATACGTGGAGTGTATGCGCAGCGTAGCTGTCTGTTTGCTTCATCTAGGGAGGGACAAGGCTTTTCAGCACTATCTAATGTTAAAAGGCACTAGTTTTAAGTGCGTAGCTCGTAAATTCTGCTGACACTTTGGATTAACCTTATGTAGGTTTCCAGCTAATGAACTGTAATTGATTTCAGTCTTAGTTGATAAATCTAATTGGTAATTTATAGAACAAATATTTGATAAGCTTCTATTAATTGTCACCCCACCAAGCGGACAGCTAACATGAATTGCACTTCACTGCAGCTTTAGAGATCGGTTTAGGCTGAGACATTGCGCCTGCCTTAGGTTGCTGACTTCTTTATTTCAGAGCTCTGGAGACACCTAGTTTGAAAAATGTTACTCTGTTTTTTGTGAGAATTTAGTGAACAAGAAAATACTCTTGAGTGAAATGCAATGTATTTCTTTTGTAATCAGTGCATTTGAAAATTCAAGCCAGCATATTCCTAGTAGATGGAAGCAAAATTCAGTTGTCTTTGTAGAAAATAAAGAGCCTTTCTTCCAGCAAAATCCCTGCTGTATGCAATAGCCCTGATTAACCCTCTCCCTTCTGCATGTTTCCCATATTACAGACTTGAGACTGTCCTCATTCCCATATGTAATAGACATCCAAAGAATTTCAATTGCTTTGTTGAACTTTTACTAATGATCTTGTTTTTATTTTCTCTCTTGTTTTTGGTTTTTCACCATTGATATTGTATTTAGAAGGTTTCAGGTGGGTGAAACCTCCTATTCCATGCGTAAGGTGCCTCGCTGAAGGGAGCTCGAGGCCTGGATCTAGGGCAGACACACACCTCCTCCTCTTCCAGCAAGGAACGCACCGAAAAGTCACATGATGAGAAATATGGTAACGGGTTTGTAACTGCCACAGCAAAACAATTTGCCTCCATGCCTGAATCTTCTGTCTTGTGGCTTCAGAAACAGCTTAAAATAATTTTAATACAAGCAAGTTATGTAAGAAAATGTTTTATACTGTAGCCACAATTCTGTCAAAGATAAGTAAAAGTTAATTGATATTAAAAATTATTAGAGATAATTTACTAGTAAAAGCTTCTAACTCTTCTTGTTGTTCATTTTTTCCTTTTTTCTTCTTTGTTTGGATTGCAGCATTCTGCTCTTCTGATGATGCGCTGTGACCCTGCAGTAGCGCAAAGGCTGCGCAGCGTTAATGCGCAATGCGTGCAAATGAGCCCCTGTGAACGGTTGACTAGATGAGTAATCTGATTGACTGGCTCCCTCAGTCCTATTCTGTAGCCTTTTTGGATAAAATTGGGTTTTAACATACCTTGAGTCCAACTAATCTCATTAAGAAAATATTCTCTATGGGCCTGTCTAGTAGATTAATGGATCTGGTTGGCCGTTTGCTGCGTCTAGGGGTGTTCTATGTAGCGCAGCAGTTCGCAGCGATTGCGCAGTGCGATGCTGTTAGGTTGCGCAAGCGATGTTTGCGCTCGCATTACAGGGACCTCAACCTAGGTGCAATCCTGTCATATGAGGTTTCAGCTTCAGTCCCCCTTGGAGACAAGGGCGTTGTGAGGATGTGACTGACAGCTTGACCTTATATCTGCCTTGGCAGAAAAACATTTTCCTCCTCAGCATAGTTTGTTGTTAGTGAGGAACAATATTGTTTATTTAGAGCAGCATTTCCCAAAATGTGTTTTATAAGTATTATCATGAAATGCCCAATAAAAGAGGAATTCCATGATCAACTAAGTTTAGGGAACCCTCTGTATACTGTTAAAGGCTTAGGGAAGTCCTGTAGTCAAGAAACCTATTTTCTGTTTTCTTATTTGATCATGAAATCTTTTTTTCCTGGTAATAACTATTATCACCTTGTAGAACACACTTTGGGAAACTTGACTTGGGAAGATAGGTGGGAAGAATTTAGCCTTAAGTTGTACCTTCTAGATACCATTTGAAAACAGTAGCAGGAGCCCTTCGGTGTTAAGAGAAGTCTGGCATAGAGTCTTAAGGCAACTGACTTCCTGGTTAAGTCCCAGTGTAAGGGTTGGTTATCAGTTGGCAGAACTGAACATGGTGGTTTGCACCTGGGTTCTGGTGGCGCAAGCGCAGGAGCAGCCAGCTGTGGCAGCGCATTAGTTTTGGCGCAAGCGAGCCTATGCTGCAGGGTCACTTTTGGCTGGTCAGAGAAGGAATAATGATATCACCTTCTTCCCCCTCCCCCAATCTTTTTTTTTTTTCCCTTTACAAATTTTCCCCTTTCCCTTTACCTCCTTCCCCTCCCATCTTCTTTCATTAACCCCTCCTAAGGCATGTTATTTGAAAGCAATTGAGACGCAACCGAACTTTGCAGTAGCTTGGAGTAATCTTGGCTGTGTTTTTAATGCACAAGGGGAGATTTGGCTTGCAATTCATCACTTTGAAAAGGTTAGTCATTAAATTAATAATTGGTATTTATGAAATACTTATGTATGCAGGGTGTTTCTGTTAGAACTGAATAATAGTCCTTAAGTAGACACATAATATCTTTCTTTGACAGTATTATAGCATTTGCTGGATGGTATATGGCAGTTTCCAGTTTTGCGTTGAAAATGTACTTTAGTAATTAAAAATTGCTTTTTTAAACTGGCAGCTTTAAAAGAAGCAGAGTTGTAAAGAAGCAGGGTTCCTTGGTGAAAAGACTGATTGCACATCTGGGGCAGGAAATGTACAAAATTAATCTGGAGTGCCAGAGTCTGTCATAGCAGAAAGCAAGGAAGTGTTGATATATTTATGTCAAAAGTACTCAGGAGGAAGCTGGAAGAGACTTCCACTGTCTAAAAATGGGCCTTGAGCATCAGTGGGAATAATAATTGAAATATTATTGAAACTTATCAAATACTTTAAATTTATGAGTTCATAATTATTCTCAGAAGAAATTCATGGGTCATCTTCAGAAGATAAGGACCAATTCATTATGAAAACTGGTTAAAAAATTGTCCTCTCCTGTGTGAACTGGACATCAGGGTAATCCAAGAGTTGATAGGAGAAAGTTTCTTTTTATATAAGTGTTCCAGTTAATAAATGAAGTAGGTTAAATGATAGAATCTGAGTATCACCAGTAATAAATTTAGGCATTTATCAGTGGCAAAAAAGAGACCCAACCAGACATTTTGTACCTTGTGGTAGAAGTAAGTATTGATACTTCCCATTAGCGAAGTAGCCTTTCAAAAAGAGAAAAGAACCCAAATCTGATTAAGCTTGTAGTTCCACCAATTTATAGGAAGTAACATGAGATGGAAGCATAAACATGTTAAAGACACCATAGGAGTGCAGTCAGCAAATTCAAACTGTGGGAAGCTGTATAGAACAATGATCTGATCTCTTCAACACATTGTAGGAATAAAAAATGGAGATTTAAACTTTTAATTAAAGATTAAACTCACATGTTAATTGTATGGGTCTTATTTGGATCCTGAATCAAAGTTAATCAGAAATTGGACCACTGAATGGATACTTGATATTAAGGAATTGCTGTCATTTTTAAGTATGATATTGGTATTGTGGTTATGCTAGGAAAAAATATTCCTGTATTGTCCCTGAAATAGATTTTGAAATATTTTTGAGAGCACTGAAAATTAACTTCAAAATGATCTGGGAAGAGGGCAAGTTAGGCTGGAGTATAGATTAAATATGACTGAACATGATTTTTTAATTGTTGAATCTGGGTAATGGAGACTTGGGGGTTTATTATAGTCCTCGTATGTATTTGAAATTTTCCATAATAAAAAGTTAGTGGGTAGACATCTATCGCTATAGATAATCTAACTTAAGTGCAACGAAGTTGCCATCTATGAAGAGAAGTATTCTTAATGAATCTTAAATATATTCACAGTTACTTATTGCCTTTACCTTTTCAGTGTTTCAGTTCATGTTTCTACTTTTTACACTATAAGAGTACCTACTGGGACTTCCATGATGGTCCAATGGCTAAGACTCTGGTCCCAGTACAAGGGGCCTAGGTTTGATTCCTGGTCAGGGAACTAGATTCCACGTGGCTCAACTAAATATCCTGCATGCTGCAGAAAATCAAAAATCCTGACTGCTTCAACTAAGACCTAGTGCAGCCAGATAAATAAAGTTAAAAAGAAGAAAAAGAGTACCTATTCTTGCTCAGTGGTTCTCTTTGCTTGCACATGAGGAGCTTGTAAAAGATATGGATGTCCTGGCCCCATTTTCATTTAAAAATTTTTTATTTTACTTTTTGGCTGCACCCCAAGACACGTGGGATCTTAGTTCCCTTATCAGGGATTGAACTGTACTCCCTGCATTGGAAGGCAGAGTCTTAACCATTAGACCTCTGTAGAAAGACCCCCCAGCCCTATTTTCAGAGAATCTGATTTAATTTCCCTGTGATAGAACTCAGGCACCATTTAGGAAGTGTTAGTCATTCTAGTTGTGTCTGACTCTTTGTGACTCCATGGGCTATAGCCCCACCAGGCTCCTCTGTCCATGGAATTCTCCAGGCCAGAATACTGGAATGGGTTGCCATTTCCTTCTCCAGAGGATCTTCCCGGCCCAGGGATTAAACCCTGGTCTCCGACATTGCAGGGAGACTTTTTACCAACTGAGCCACCAGGGAAGTCCTACCATTTAGGAGGTGAATTCTGATACAATGCCAGGGTTGAGAATTACTTCTGTGGATATATCTGCTTATATGTTAAGATAGCTTTAGAACTATTTGGATGAGACCATTTAATGGTTAGCATCCCATTGTAGTAATGTATCTTACTGAGTGTATGGCTCTAATTACATATGTTACTAATGTCTGAGTATACAGTTGGAGTTATTGAAGTATATATTTCCTTTCTCAGAGTTTGCTGCTTCTTCCTGCCATTATTTTTTTAGAAAACCTAGGCTTCATTAACTGAGAATAAAATAGGGCCAGCTATTAGAAGTATTCAGCTCAATAAAACTGGAGCAGACCCAGTTTAAAATTTTTCCTTCAGGACACATTTTACTCGTATTATATAGGAAGTTATTTTGATAATATTGAGGCTTGTGAATAATGAATGTACTGAAATAATTGGGTTTTAAAAATGAAAGAAATAATATCTAATTATACTAGAAAATGTAATGGAACATCTAAAATTATGTCAGAATTAAGAATTGTAATTGGGAAGTGAGTCTGAAATTCTAACTTCCTCTAAGTAACTATCTTGCAATTTTTAGGCTGTCACCCTTGACCCCAATTTTCTGGATGCTTATATCAATTTAGGAAATGTCTTGAAAGAGGCACGGATTTTTGACAGGTGAGAGAATGTTCTGTTTGGAGTCTGTTGTATCAACACTTGAGAGTTTGGACTGAAATTATTACAATGGTTTGTTGAAATGCACTCCTTTTCTACGTGTTGCTTTCCCCGATCAGGTCTGCTGTGTTACCTTTTATTATTGCCTGACTTTGCATTGTTGGCTTTTCACAAAGTCACTATCTGTCTCACTAATTTAGTTGAAATTTCCTTAATTGTAAAACTATTGAAATGGTTATCTTTTAGACAAAATTATTCCTTCTTAATGGTTCCAAAAGTAAAGTAAATCGTGAATTTTAACTTTGTGTTGGTTTCAAAGGAAAGCCTGTTACGTGGGTATAGAAAAGTTTTCAGTGTAAAAATACATTTTATAAAGGTGCAGTATTGATTTTTGAGGTTAACTATAGTATGGCATGAATTGTGACAAAGCATCCACTAAAGGTTAGCTGTATTGTGTGTGTGTGTTTTATTTACAGAGCTGTGGCAGCTTATCTTCGTGCCCTAAGCTTGAGTCCAAATCATGCAGTGGTACATGGCAACCTGGCTTGTGTGTACTATGAACAAGGCCTGATAGATCTAGCAATAGACACCTACAGGCGAGCTATTGAACTGCAACCGCATTTCCCTGATGCTTACTGCAACCTAGCCAATGCTCTCAAAGAGAAGGGCAGTGTAAGGATTTTTATTCACTTTTTCTTTGTTACCTGGTGGGATTTTTTTAAAAGTCATTTTTGTATTTATTGTTCTGTGTTTATTGTCATTAAATATTGAAGCGGTAAATTGTTTGACTGCGGAGTTTCAGTTGAGAGGAAGAATAGCAAAAATACCTGTTTCTGGAATGTTACCAGCCACGAGGCTTGACTAAGTAATTGTTAGAATAATATCACTGATAATAATATCTTTGATTCCTCTGTATAGGGTTTGAATAGTTTGTTTTGTTTCTTAGGTTGCCGAAGCTGAAGATTGTTATAATACAGCTCTCCGACTGTGTCCCACCCATGCAGACTCTCTGAACAACCTAGCCAATATCAAACGGGAACAGGGAAACATTGAAGAGGCAGTTCGCTTGTATCGTAAAGCGTTAGAAGTATGTGGAGGGTAGTGTGACTGGGTATTTTGTGTGATAGTAGAGGGAAGGCAATTAAATCTGCCATGTCAGCTACCTCTTTAGTAAAAATAAATAGTGGTTGAATCATTCATTGAACCAGTTAATTGAGTACCTAAAGTATGAGTGAGGTCCTGTGTAACATTCAGGAAAGTCCTTAACATTAAGTTTGTTATTTTATGTGTAGATAAGATCTGCATAAAAATTTAAACAGTAAGTGACAGTTCAAGAGGAGTTATCAGTAAGTATATAATTTCAGTGCCTGATGGCTGTAATATTGGTTGGTTAGATGTAGCAATTTCAAAGAGAGAGATGCTAGAGTTAACAACATAAATTAAGATGAGGAGAGGTCTACCTCATTATGTTTTGAAACATGGAGAGGTATAAAATAAAGAGGTAGAATTTGAGCCCTTTGGCTTTGAAGAATGCATAGACTTAGAGAAGGTAGAGAGAAGTATAGGGATATAAAGGTGCTTGAGCCAAGTTCTTGTAAGTTATTACTGCTGTTTAAGCTAAAGTTATTTTTTTAAACCTCAGTTATCATTTTTAATCTTTATAGGTCTTCCCAGAATTTGCTGCTGCCCATTCAAATTTAGCAAGTGTATTACAGCAGCAGGGAAAACTGCAGGAAGCTCTGATGCATTATAAGGAGGCGATTCGGTAAGAGACTCCCAGCCTTCATTTTTTCTTTCAAGGTTTTAAATGCTTGGTGTTTGGCACATATGATATATGGCACTTTTAGTAACAGCAGATTAAATTAACATTACAGGGGTTAAAGGTTTTAGTACTAGAGAAATAAAATCTTTGTTCTATCCTTTAGAATCAGTCCCACCTTTGCTGATGCTTACTCTAATATGGGAAACACTCTAAAGGAGATGCAAGATGTTCAGGGAGCCTTGCAGTGTTATACTCGGGCCATTCAGATTAACCCTGCATTTGCAGATGCCCACAGTAATCTGGCTTCCATTCACAAGGTACTATTTTTTAATATGTATTTTATTATATGTGCATCTTAGTAGGTAATGTTTTTGATTTTAGGGAACATTTTAACCATCCTACTTTATTTACTTCCAGGATTCAGGGAATATTCCAGAAGCAATTGCTTCTTATCGCACTGCTCTGAAGCTTAAACCTGATTTTCCTGATGCTTACTGTAATTTGGCTCATTGCCTACAGGTAAAAGAATAACGGGCCAAGTAACTGGCTTTCAGGGCTGTAATCTCTTTTTACTTGTTACGTGCCATATTAATCCAAGCTTGGTTGGAGACAGTGTTCTCTAATGGGTTATCTGACATTACTTGAGGCCAAAGACACATAAAGTGTTAAGTCTTGGAATACGATTTACTGGATAATATCTTCTTTTTGCCTTCTCTAGATTGTCTGTGACTGGACAGACTATGATGAGCGAATGAAGAAGTTGGTTAGCATTGTGGCTGACCAGTTAGAGAAGAATAGGTTGCCTTCTGTGCATCCTCATCATAGTATGCTATATCCTCTTTCTCATGGCTTCAGGAAAGCTATTGCTGAGAGGCATGGAAACCTCTGCTTGGATAAGGTGCAAGTCTTTTGTTTTAATCTTTTTGTTGTAAAGTAAGACACGGATACAAAAAACTGTGTGAATCAGATTTATGGCTGAGTGAGTTATCATAAGGTGAACACCACCCAAGTTGAGAAATGAAGCTTTGTGAGTGAGCCCAGAAGCTCCTTCCATTGTGTCCTGTCTTTTATTTTTATATTTAGCTGTACCAGGTCTTAGTTGTGGCATACAGGATCTTCAGTCTTCATTGTGGCATATACAATCTTTAGTTGCAATATACAGGATCTAGTTCCCTGACGAAGGATCAAACCCAGGCCTTTGCATTGAGAGCGTGGAGTCTTAGGCACTGGACCACCAAGGAAGTCCCTGTCCTATCTTGATCATAATCCCTTCCATTCTATAAGGCAGAATCCTTAACTGAAATACTACCAGTAGGCTGATATTGTTTTCCTTTAGTTTTAAAATCATAGTTTTTAATAATGTTGTATTTTATACTCACTTTTGAGAATCAGAGCACTACTTGATAAAAGGTGGGAATTTATTTAGCAGAATACAGTGGAGTGCTAGGTCTAATTCTGTTTTTTGAAAATGTTCCTCTATAGGATTTTCTTCTAAAATGTAGGGTTTGTCATACTCTGTCCACTTTGCTTCCTTCCTATAACTTTTAGACTTGCTTGGGCTATTTCATTGGCCTCAGAAACAGGTCACACTATGAACCATATTATATAAGTTGCTAAGGTTGCATTGAACTGGCTATATGAATTAAAGAAGTATTTTGGGCACAAAACCATTCCCAATAGGTGTGAGTTGTGTTTTTAGTCCGTTTTCCTAAGTGAAAGTTTACATATAGACTCAATTTTACTAACAAGCCTTGAATTCCATTGTTAGATTAATGTACTTCATAAACCACCATATGAGCATCCAAAAGACTTGAAGCTCAGTGATGGTCGACTGCGTGTAGGATACGTGAGTTCTGACTTTGGGAATCATCCTACTTCTCATCTTATGCAGTCTATTCCAGGCATGCACAATCCTGATAAATTTGAGGTAAGACTAGTGTTTCCTTGAGCCACTGTTGTCACCATTAGGTGTTAAGCCCAGTGTCTTTTTAGGAAAGATCTGAGCCAAGGTTATTAAATACATATTATGTGCTACCTTTCAGGTATTCTGTTATGCCTTGAGCCCAGATGACGGCACAAACTTCCGAGTGAAGGTGATGGCAGAAGCCAATCATTTCATTGATCTTTCTCAGGTAGGTATAACTCTTATACTTCAGCTTTTTAATTTGAGCAAATAGTGAATAAAACTTGACATCTAGCTTGTATTTTTCCTGGCAAATATTTAACGTCAGCTGTTTCATGCCTTTCCTGGAGAAGGGAATAGCAACCCACTCCAGTATTCTTGCCTGGAGAATACCATGGACAGAGGAGCCTGGTGGGTTTGCCCATGGGGTCGCAAAGAGTCAGAAACGACTGAGCGACTAACACACACGCATGCACGCACGCACGCACGCATGCATGCACGCACGCACGCATGCATGCATGCACGCATGCACGCACGCACGCACATCCATACTACATACCTGTGGGCAATTGCTTTGATCTTACTTCCTTGATTGTTTACATTTATTACATTACATTTATAATCATCATGGATTTTGCTGAGGTTGCAATTAAATAGAAATATGATATATCTCTGCTTGGACATAGAACTTATCTGGGGATTGAGCTAGCACTTGTGACAGTAGATATCTAATATTACCTGAATAAGTTGAACAAGATGGTGGCTTGGAAGAAGAACAAACAGGTCATTTAAAGGGCCTTTGCCTTTAAATCTTTATTTATATACTTGGCTCCATTGCTATTTTCTCTAGGAGCTAAAGTTTTATGATAAATTAAGATTGAAACCTGTGAGGGAATGTTGCTGAAGGTATGGACTAGAGTTTTTTCTTATAGGCTCTTTTGGCCACTTTGGTGACTAACAGAGGTATGTATGGTATATCTAGTAATTCATATAGATGAATCATTGAAGTCCTAGTAGAATTGCAAGACTCTTGTCATTTCATAAATAATTTGTACCCAACATCTTTTGCATTATAGCTATTGCTTTGGAAGTACACCTTACCATTTTTGGTGTAGGGTTGGACTCTTCTGTGACCAAGCAGCATACGACCCTCCATCTCTTGAGACCTTTCAGGATTCACTGCTTATTGACTGAAGTATAAACTCTTTAAAATATATATATATCTTTTATACATATATATTAATTGAAGCATAGTTGACATACAATATTAGTTTCAGGTGTGTGTACACTCACTAAGTTGCTTTAGTTGTGTGACTCTTTGAACCTTATGGACTGTAGCCCCCCAGGCTCCTCTGTCCATGGGATTCTCCAGGCAAGAATACTGGAGTGGGTTACCATTCCCTTCTCCAGGGTATCTTGGCAACTCAGGGATAAAACCTGTGTCTCTTGTCTCCTGCATTGGCAGGCGGTTTCTTTACCACTAGCGCCACCTGGGAAAATTTCAGGTGTACTACATAGTTAATTGACATTTGCACATATTATGAGATCACCATGAAAAGTCTGGTAATCATTTGTCTCCATACAAAGTTACTACAGTATTATGACCATATTCCTCATGTCGTATGTTATATCCCTGTGGCTTGTTTTATACCTGGAAGGTTTTTTAAGTAATCTTCATATAGGTAAACTTCATATATGAAGTCCAGACTCTTCAGAATGGCCTTCACAACCTTTCTCAGTTTGACTGCAACCTTGTTTGCCAGTGCTTTTCACGCACCATTAGCCTTCAGTTATACCCTATAGCAAACAGAAGTGATCTACCCATTTTTTTCAACCTACTGTGCACTTTACTCTGGTTCCTTACTCATACAGTTCTCTGTGAGATCATAATTCTTCCAACTCCCTCAAACTCTTATCCATCTTTGGACACCCATCTCAAATACCATCTCTGCTATGAAGCCTAGTTGTTCATACATTCAGTGTAGAATTAAACTCTCCTTCCTCTGTTTCCTGTTTCTCTGATACTGTGTGCCCATTTTAATGGCACTGAACCATATTTTTACTCTTTATTAATGTATTCTTAATTTGTGTTCTTATATTTTTGCATCTGGGAATTTGAATTCTGTTTAATATCATTAAGGCTAATTGAATCAGTCTGAGATTGTACACAATAAATATTTATTTTTTTATTCTGTAGATTCCATGCAATGGAAAAGCAGCTGATCGCATCCATCAAGATGGTATACACATCCTTGTAAATATGAATGGTTATACCAAGGGTGCTCGAAATGAACTCTTTGCTCTCAGGCCAGCTCCTATTCAGGTAAAGGAAATAATAATAATAACAACAACATTCACTATGTTTATTGGGCTAAAAAGACAGTGATATGTTTTTCCCCCCTCTGGTTAACTGTCCTTTGACACAATAGGATAGACTTGCCTAACTTACGAAAAAAGTGTAGTTTTTTTGTTTAATGTTTTTTTTTTTTAATTTAGAGGTCTTTATTGAAATAATAGCACAGTTACACTTCTAATACCTTTTCCACTTGTATACAATAGATTAAAAATGCTTGCTACATACAGTGCACAGACAATTCAATAATTAGAACCAACTCAAATGCAATTAAAATAAATAGCCTATTTAATAATTTAAAGTAAATTACTGTACAATATGAAAATAAAGGTACATAAATGTTAGGGGTCTACAATACCATAGAAATAAAAGAACTATTCTGAATTACACGAAACAGTGCAAGAAAAAAAGAGTCCAAATAAGCTTTTGGAGTGCAAAATTTAAATTTCCCATTTTAAATTATCATGCAGACATAGCATTTCAAGCCATGCTATAGTCTATGGCAAAGTTTTAAATTTTTAAGAGGAAAAATGCTAGCCAGTAAATTTACTGTACCATCAAGTGTTGCATCACATAATGCTGCTGCTTTGCCTACACAGTACAGTTTAGAAGGGAGGTATCTTGTTGCATTCAAAAAATTGAAATGAACAAGTTTCTTGAAGATGCATAGGGACAAAGAATTATAGGTAAGGACACAATGCCCACAGGTACATGTTTATGGAGACATGCAGTTTGCAGTTGATGTAAACAGTTGTTCTGTGTTATAAATTGGAAAAACAGTTTAGCACTTGGAAGTTTAGTCTGAAATAGTACTTGATTGCTCTTGGCTAAAGAAGTCCACTCTTGTTTGTTTACTTATTTAATTTTAGACCCTTTTGATGAAGGTTCTTAGTTTTCCATCTGATTTTTTTTTTTTTTTTCTTCTAGGCAATGTGGCTGGGGTATCCTGGGACTAGTGGCGCACTTTTCATGGATTATATCATCACTGATCAGGAAACTTCACCTGCTGAAGTTGCTGAGCAATATTCTGAGAAGCTGGCTTATATGCCTCATACTTTCTTTATTGGTGATCATGCTAATATGTTTCCTCACCTGAAGGTAGGTAGAAAAACAATGCTATAGGGAATTGCAAAGAACTGTAGTCATTTATTTCTTACTACTGTTCCTGTGCATCCTAACAGATATGTCTGAAACTTTTTTTTAATTAGAAAAAAGCAGTTATCGATTTTAAGTCCAATGGGCACATTTATGACAATCGGATTGTGCTGAATGGCATCGACCTCAAAGCATTTCTTGATAGTCTACCAGATGTGAAAATTGTCAAGGTCAGAACCTGGTCAATATTGTAATTGAAATAAAGTTATCTTCATTTGGGATCTTTTCCCTAATGATGTATTTTGTATGTAATTATTTTAAGATGAAATGTCCTGATGGAGGAGACAATGCGGACAGCAGTAATACAGCTCTTAATATGCCTGTCATTCCTATGAATACTATTGCAGAAGCCGTAATTGAAATGATTAACAGAGGACAAATTCAGATAACAATTAATGGATTCAGTATTAGCAATGGACTGGCAACTACTCAGGTAAGAAGAGAATAATAGAATGTACTGTGTACCACCAAGTATACGTTTATCTTTTTCAAATCTCATAACTCTAGGAGGTAAGCATTGTTACTCCTGTTTTATAGATGAGGAAATGAATTTGGGGGAAAACTGGCGTCTTATATAGATTTGTTTGATTTTAAAAGTCACTTGTATTCAGCCATCAGATTACTTAATGAGAGTCTTCTGTATTAATACCTTGTTATTCCCTGCCTCTGTGGCTTTACTCTTATCAATGGTGAAATATCTGTAGACATCATACAGTTTCTTGCTTCTATAACTCATCCTTTCCCCAGTTAAATCTTACTCATCTTTAAGACTTTCAGTTCAGACAGCTCCTCCAACAATCTGTTTCTGTCCATATCTGTAACCTCTCCTTCCCTGCTCCATTGGTACCTGTATTCTCTGCTTCTGATATTTGGCATGTATCTTTACATCCAGCACAACACATTCTAAGTCCTGGGTTTGAATGTATTTGCCACTGAAATGAATTACCTTAGAGCCTGTGTCTTAGCCTCCGTAATGTAGTATGTGCTCAGTAAATATATATTGCTGTGTACTTGAATAAGTGTGTAGCTCTGTCAAGAGATCATAAGGCAAGCATCTTTGACCTCTTAGGAGTTAAAAGTTTTAGTGGTATAGCAATTTATACAGAGGGTGCTTGAAGTGAATTCAGATTAGGGAGTTGCCCATAATGTGCATTGGGTTGAAAAGACGGATGTGTTTTCTGCCCCCTTCTGGTTAACTGTCCTTTGAAACAATAGGGCAGACATGCTTGACTTAAGGGGAAAAAAGTGTAATTCTTGAAGTGTACAAGGACAAAGAATTTTGAATGTAGAAGACAATGCCCATTTGTATGAGACGTCCATCACACCTGGAATAGTTACATAACAATGTAAGGTAGTCCCCAGATGTGTGGGAATTGCAAGATAAGACTATAATTATGTATATAGATGCTCAGAAATAGTGGTGAGGCGAGGCGCTTTTACAGAGATTGTTTGGTAACTGAAGTTTTGTCCTGAAAGGTGGATGTGATTTAGAAAAGGACATTTCATTCATGAAGAGAAAGAGTGAGAAGCTTGCTGTTGGATTTATAGGATTTTGAAGTGAACTTTTTGGCTAGAGTGAGATGTTTCATAGTGCAGTCCACCCCAAATTAAGATAGTGCCCTAACTTTTTTCCTTTGACTTAATGCATCACAAATATTTTCCCATTGTAGTTTAGTTATATGACTTTTAATGGTTATACCACTTTGCATCATAAAGATTCTTTATTGATTGAAAAATATTGGAGTGTGTTGACTTTATTTTTTTTGTTAGTTTTTTTTTTTTTTTCCGTCTCAGGTGTACATGAGTATATGTTGACTTTAAGTATAATCATCATATTCTTTTTCTTGTAGATCAACAATAAGGCTGCCACTGGAGAAGAGGTTCCTCGTACCATTATTGTAACCACACGTTCTCAGTATGGGTTACCAGAAGATGCCATTGTGTACTGTAACTTTAATCAGTTATATAAAATTGACCCTTCCACTTTGCAGATGTGGGCAAATGTGAGTATGTGTAGATTCATTATTAATGTCTAGAGATTCTAAAAAAATTCTGTATATAGGCTGTCTTGCTGAGGCTGCCTGCCCCTCCCCCCCCCCCCCATTCAG
>SJYA01003317.1:95820-119365 GCA_006410615.1 Neotragus moschatus | reverse complement strand
TCTTTCTCTTTCTGACTTACTTCACTCTGTATAATAGGCTCTAGGTTCATCCACCTCATTAGAACTGACTCAGATGCATTCCTTTTTATAGCTGAGTAGTATTCCATTGTGTATATGTGCCACAACTTCCCAATCTATTCACCTGCTGATGGACATCTAGGTTGCTTCCATGTGCTAGCTATTGTAAACAGTGCTGCCATGAACATAGGGGTACATGTGTTTCAGTTGTGGTTTTCTCGGTGTGTATGCCCAGCAGTAGGATTTCTGGGTCGGATGGCAGCCATTCTGACCGGTGTGAGATGATACCTTATTGTGGTTTTGATTTGCATTTCTCTAATAGTGAGTGATGTTGAGTACCTTTTGATGTATTATTAGACATCTGTATGTCTCCATTGGAGAAATGTCTGTTTAGTTCTTTGGCCTACTTTTTGATTGGGTTGTTCATTTTTCTGGTATTGAGCTTCATGAGCTTCTTGTGTATTTTGGAGATTAATTCTTTGGTAGTTGTTTCATTTGCTATTATTTTCTGTCATTCTGAAGATGCCTTTTCACCTTGCTTACAGTTTGCTTTATTGTGCAAAAGCTTTTAAGTTTAATTAGGTCCCATACTGTTTATTTTTGTTTTTATTTCCATTACTCTGGGAAGTGGGTCAGAGAGGCTCTTGCTGTGATTTATGTCAGAATGTTCTGCCTATGTTTTCCTCTAAGAATTTTACAGTTTCTGGTCTTACATTTAGACCTTTAATCCATTTTATTTTTGCGTATGGTGTTAGAAAGTGTTCTAATTTCATTCTTTTGCACATAGTTGACCAGTTTTCCCAGCACCACTTGATAAAGAGACTGTCTTTTCTCCACTGTATATTTTTGCCTCCTTGTCAAAGATAAGGTATCCATAGGTACATGGTTTTCTGTCTGGACTTTCTATTTTGTTCCATTGATCTATATTTCCGTCTTTATGCCAGTACCATACTGTCCTGATGACTGTAGTTTTGTAGTATAGTCTGAAGTTAGGAAGGTTGATTGGTCCGATTCCATTCTTCTTTCCCAAGATTGCTTTGGCTATTCGAGATTTTTTGTGTTTCCATACAAACTGAAATTATTTGTTCTAGTTCTCTGAAAAATACCATTGGTAGCTTGATAGGGATTGCATTGAATCTATAGATTACTTTGAGTAGTATAATCATTTTCACTATTGATTCTTCCAGTCCACAAATGTGGTATATTTCTCCATCTATTTGTGTCATCTTTGATTTCTTTCATCAGTGTTTTATAGTTTTCTATATATAGGTCTTCTGTTTATTTAGTAAAATTTATTCCTAAGTATTTTACTCTTTTCCTTGTAATGGAGAATGAGGTTGTTTCCTTAATTTCTCTCTTTTTTCATATACACTGCAGTGTATAGGAATGCGAGGGATTTCCTTGTATTAATTTTATATCCTGCAACTTCATTGATTAACTCTAGTAATTTTCTGGTGGTATCTTTAGGGTTTTCTATGTAGAGGATCATGTCATCTGCAAATAGTTTTACTTCCAGTCTGGATTCCTTTTATTTCTTTTCTTTGGTTGCTGTGGCTAGCACTTCCGAAACTATGTTGAATAGTAGTGGTGAGAGTGGGCACCCGAGAGTGGGCACCCTTGTCTTGTTCAATTTTTCGCTGTTGAGATTAATGTTTGCTGTGGGTTTGTTGTATATGGCTTTTATTATGTTGAGGTATGTTCCTTCTCTGCCTGCTTTCTGGAGAATTTTTATCATAAATGGGTGTTAAATTTTGTCAAAGGCTTTCTCTGCATCTGTTGATATAATCATATGGCTTTTATCTTTTCAATTTGTTAATATGGGTGTATCATATTGATTGATTGGCGAATATTGAGGAATCCTTGCATCCCTGGAATAAAGCCCACTTGGTCATGATGTGTGATCTTTCTAATATGTTGTTGGATTTTGTTTGCTAGAATTTTGTTGAGTATTTTTGCATTTATGTTCATCAGTGATATTGGCTTGTAGTTTTCTTTTTTGTGGCATCTTTGTCTGGTTGTGTTAGATTAGGGTGATGGTGACCTCATAGAATGAGTTTGGGAGTTTACCTTCCTCTGCAATTTTCTGGAAGAGTTTGAGTAGGATAGGTGTTAGCTCTTCTCTAAATTTTTGGTAGAATTCAGCTGTGAAGCCATCTGGTCCTGGGCTTTTGTTTGCTGGAAGATTTCTGATTACAGTTTTGATTTCCGTGCTTGTGATGGGTCTATTAAGATTTTCTTTCTTCCTGGTTCAGTTTTGGAAAGTTGTGCTTTTCTAAGAATTTGTCCGTTTCTTCCAAGTTGTCCATTTTATTGGCATATAGTTGCTGATAGTAATCTCTTCTGATTCTTTGTATTTCTGTGTTATCTGTTGTGATTTCTCCATTTTTCATTTCTGATTTTGTTGATTTGATTCTTCTCCCTTTTTTCCTTGATGAGTCTGGCTAATGGTTTGTCTATTTTATCTTCTCAAAGAACCAGCTTTTAGTTTTGTTGATCTTTGCTATAGTCTCATTCATTAATTTTTCACTTATTTCTTCTCAGTTTTTATGATTTCTTTCCTTCTGCTAACTTTGGGGTTCTTCTGTTCTTTTTCTAGTTGCCTTAGGTATAAAGTTAGGTTGTTTATTTGATGTTTTTCTTCTTTCTTGAGGTAGGCTTGTATTGCTATGAACCTCTCTCTTATCATGGATTTTACTGAATCCCGTATACGTTTTTGGTTGTCATGTTTTCATTTTCATTTGTTTCTATGCATATTTTGATTTCTTCCATGATCTGTTGATTATTCAGAAGCATGTTGTTTAGTCTCCATATGTTTGTTTTTTAGTTTTTTTTTCCTGTAGTTGGTATGTATATTGTGATCAGAAAAAGAAGCTTGAAATGATTTCAGTTTTTTAAAATTTGCCAGGGCTAGATTTTTGGCCCAGGATGTGATCTATCTTGGAGAATGTTCCATGTGCACTTGAGAAAAAGGTGAAATCTGTTATTTTGGGGTGAAATACCCTGTAAATAGCAATTAGATCTAACTGGTCTATTGTATAGTTTAAAGCTTGTGTTTCCTTGCTAATTTTGTTTGGTTGATCTATCCATAGGAGTGAGGGGGGTATTAAATCCCCCACTATTATTGAGAACACTTTTTTTTGTATCTAAATAACCAACTCAGTTCATGTACAAGGGAAAAAATATAGCAGTAGACGTTGCATTTTTCCCCCGGAGTGTTTTCCTATTTCATTAAAATATTCATAAAATGAATACTTCCATCTGTTTGTGCCTTGGCTATTGTGAATGGTACTTCAGTGAACATCTTTGCATGGCCAGATGTGTCTGCATCTCTTATTTCTTTTGAATAGATTAAAAAGGCTATTGATAGGTCATATGGTTATGAACATTTATGGTTCTAACAGACACATTGCTAAATTGCTTATTGAAAGAGTAAAGCAGTTTACATTCTGACCACTAGTACATAGGAATAGATATGTGTCATTGCTAAGAATTGTTTTTATTTTAAAGGTAGGAATAAGATGAATGGAGAAAGCATGGTATCTCTTGGATATACTTGTTTAGGAAAGAATTAAATTTTTTCACAGAATGTGGGGGTGAACTCCATTATAAGTGTTTAACATTTTGTTATTCGTGACCTTTCACTTTTTTAGCATTGAGGTAATGGTGGGCCAGTCAGAAGAGAAAATCTTATAAAAAAAAAAGTTTGGCCATGTAATTTACCACAGAGGTGTTTAGGTATTTATGGGAGCTAGTTCTGAGTTTCTGTTGTGATTTATAAATTTGGCTCCTTTTTATTATCCAGCCTGAAGAAAATTCGTGGCAAAGTCTGGAAGCAGAGAATATCTAGCCCCCTGTTCAACACCAAACAATACACAATGGAACTAGAGAGGCTGTATCTACAGATGTGGGAGCATTATGCAGCTGGAAACAAACCTGATCACATGATTAAGCCTGTTGAAGTCACTGAATCTGCCTAAATAAAGACACCATGTACACAGGAGAATTACCCCTATACCTGAGCCTCAACCTTCTGGTGAAAGGGAACTAGATATGTACTTTTTACTTATCTGTATGGTATCATCATGTTGCAGATGGGTGACAAATAATAATACAATAGCACAGCCAGACTTGCTTCCTGCATGATAGGGAGAGACACAGGAGATGGAAACTGCTATTCCACAAGGAGTCTCCATAGGATTTTGCAGCAACCAGGTGGTGCATAGGTCTGGAAGGTCTGATCTCCCTTGGTCTTCCATGGGATGGATAGTGTGGAGGGGAGAGAGAGATTGTCCAGCCGTTTTGTGATTCCATGGATTGATGAGTCTTCTGAATTAATTTTTTTCTTTATATTTTGGGTATTGGAGCTTTTAAAAATGTTTGGTTTCAGGTATTTTTATTCATGTGAAGTGTTTATGATTCTCTTGAGATAAGGTTTTAAGCTAAAATTTTCCTTGTTTTAGTTTCTGAACTCTACGGATTAATGGGAACTTTGCTGGTGTAGTCTTTTTATAGGTTTTATAAACCACTTGAGCCTATATCAGTCGTTTTAGTGTCTGACATAATGTCTGGAGCTATCAGTGCTTTGTTGGTTTAGATGATGATGATGACAACGATGACAACGACGATGATGATGATGACTTAATATTTTTCCTGGTCTGTTTCCTAGTTCCTTCTTCCCCTCCTCTGACTTTAAAGTTTTTCCTGTAACTTGGCTAACAAAACCAAGTCTGATTCAGAACCTCCCAGAGTGTTTCTCTTAAACATATCATCTGGTGCCAAATGAAAATTCTTAGGAGTGATTATTAATTATGAAGGGCACAGTTGTGGTACTGTCATTGATGATAATAATATAGGTTTTCTTGGCCTAGAGTCTTGACCTATTTCACCAGTGTTTTTACCTTTGACTGTCCCTCTATGCTGCTTCCAAAAGTGATAATGTGTGATAATATTTTTACCTTCATTTCTGAAGTTTGTTTTTTTTTTAAGTGAGTCCTGTTCTTCCTATTTCTTTCAGCAGAAATGAAATCCCAGGTAAGTATTCAAATATTTGATCAGTAAGTCACAGTTATCTTGGATACATTAAATAACTTTCATCAAAAAACATGTTATAGGAAAAAAGCTCCAAAGGACCAGATAATGTATATGGGTAATTATTTTTCAGACCTTCTAGGGTATCATGTATAATAACTGTCTTCTGGACTTGATCCTGAAGTCTTTTCGGACTCAGCCTCAGTAGTAGCAAACTGCACTGCTACTTGGTTTGGAGTACAAATTAGACTTTAGCCCTCCTGGAGCTTGAGTTTTTTGGTATTAAAAAACCATAGGAATAAAATTATTGAATTTCAACAAAGGATGGAGAGCTTGAGGCTTAAATAAGCCAACATATGAATATATGTTTTTGTCTTGCTGTACTGCACATATGCTATCCAGTAACAGGTAACATTTTGTCTGCTAGTAGTCTTCTAGATTATAATGTCTTTCCAAAGTGCTGAGGCAGTGCACCTATTTTGTAGTTGCAGCTGATGCCTGAATGTATCCTAGCTGACAAATTATTGATTAATAAGAACTTTCTGAAATTTCTGAAAGATTCATACTATTAACCAAAATCTGAGCAAAGAGTCTCAAGTGTAATTCTAACCAGAATTACATGTTAATGAACTTGTGTACCTTTTAACAATGTAAATGAAAGAACATCAGTTTAGGGATTTCTTAATTTATTTTTTATCTAATTAAGATACCAGTTAAAGGTTGCCAGCTTGGTTGCAGATAAATTGATGTTCGAAATTCACCAAGCTACTTAATGTGGAATAGGATAATATACTTCCAGTGCCCTCAAGGCTGTGACCTTACAGCCATTTTACATAGCACATCATTCCTCCTATAGGGATGAACCTTTTCCTGGCACGAAAAGTAGCCGCTCTGGTTGAAGCTTTGCTTATTGTAACAGGCTTTTGTTTCCAGGTAACATGTCTGTGGAGGACTTATTTCTGAATAGAGATATAGATATTACTGGAAACTACTTGTTTTTTTTCTATTATACTCTGCTTTATCAAAGAAGTAAAACATTTAAATTGTGCTACAGAATTCAGATGTTGTCTTGCAATCTTTAAACAATAAATGAATGATTTGCCCTTAATATGGCTGATGTATTTTGTGTTCTGTTAAACTGAGCATTGGATGGAATAATAGGTCCTCCAATGATGAAATNTATCAAAGAAGTAAAACATTTAAATTGTGCTACAGAATTCAGATGTTGTCTTGCAATCTTTAAACAATAAATGAATGATTTGCCCTTAATATGGCTGATGTATTTTGTGTTCTGTTAAACTGAGCATTGGATGGAATAATAGGTCCTCCAATGATGAAATCTATATTTCAACAGTTCCAAACAACAACAGGACCAAATTTCCTTATAGTGCACCTATGATAGTAAGAATTATTTCATTTTCTCAGCCATGTGTGGTGGAGCATGGGTCAGGTTGGTGTATAATCTATTAAGACTTGAGAAAGCCTGAGACTCCCAGCGCACTCACTTGTGCTTGTTCCTGTTTAGCTTATAACCATTCTGGCTTCTTCATCTACCCTTGTAGTCTCATTGTTTATGTGGACTGTTCCTTCCCACTTTGTATGGTGATTGAACTCAAAGACAGGTACGAGGGAGGAGGATATCCATGTATCAGGGACCAGAACAAGCTGTTCAGGTGCCTGTTTTCACAGAGATATAAACAATAATTTGTTTCCAATAAAATATCTGGTGCTTTACCTCCTAAGTTTTGTGGACTCTGACCCTCAAAGCCCTAATGTAGGCTGGTGTTTGTTTCTTGGAAGATGGAACAAGAAAGGTATCCAGTAACTTAATCATAAATACTTACCACCCTCTTGACTATTTATCAGGAATCTGCATCAGTTATTTTCAGTCTGCTTCAGCTCCTTCTGCCTCCAGTCTAAAGGAGTTTCTTATGTACCTTGAATAAACTTGTGTAACTTACCATTTGATTCCAGTCCTAAATCCACTCTTTACTTGAAGCACATGCCTTTTAATATTAACTACAGCTAATGTTCAGACTCTTTCCCCAAACCTCTGAGCCACACAGTTATGTAAGCCTTATTTTATGGAAGCAGCTTACAGAGGTAAATTGAAAGTTTCTTGTAAGAGATAAGGTTATAATGATAAACCTTTTTTAACCCAATTTCTTATCAAATCAGAAAGTACCTTTATATATGTAGATAGGCAGTTTGGTGCTTCAGACTAAATTAGTGCTACTGGAATTTGAATTCTAGCTCCCTGCCACTTTTTAGCCACTGATTGCTGTAAAATGAGAGAACTAACATTGCTTTTTTAAAGTGTCTGTAAGGATTAAATCCAAATAAAACGTTTGGAACCGTTTCTAACATGATATAAACTCATTGTTATTAATATTTTTAAATGCCAAGGATATTTTGTTTGTATTCTGTTGGCCAAATGCTTAAATTATGGGATGTATGGGTTTTTGCCAGAGAATCGGGCACAATATAGAAAGCATTTGCTTACTTCAGTTTTTTTTTTTTTTTTTAAATCTACCCCCGTTTGTTTTTCTTGGTGTCGGGAGTGAGTGCCAAAAAGCTTCAAGTTAACTCCTCTTTATCTGCAGAATTCGGGGGGTTCTGGAAGCGGGCATCACAGTTCAGTGTTGCCAAGCACTTTTGGNGTCCCTGGGGAAGAGGAGGTGGGAGTCGAGGCCTGATTGGTGCAAGGCTGGAGGGAGGAGGAGTCTAGGCTTGATTGGTGCAAAGGTGGCGAGAAGGGGGCGGGGGAGGCAAAGGAGGGGAGAGGAGACACTATGTTGAGTGTGATGGTGAACAGAAGGTTCGAGGCCTGATGAGTGCAAGACTGGCTGAGGGAGAAGGTGAGAGTAGGAAGATGGAGGTGTTGAGGGAGGGTGACCTGATCCCCTGTGGGAAGAGGGGGTTGGGGGATTTGTGAGTTGGACTGAGGTGTGTGGGGGGTGTGTGTGGTCTGGTCTGTATAAGTCTAGCTCTGAGCAGAAGTAGGGAGGTGGTGAAGGGAGGGTGTGAAAGCCTGATGGAAGACTTTCTTGGGATGTGAGGTAAAAGTAGGTGAAACAAAGATGTGGGGAGAGGGAAGAGAGAGTGGTAATGTGTGTGTGTGTTAGGAATACATTTAAGGGTGAAAGAGCATTGGGCCAGGGACCAAGTGGCGCATGCTAAAGCCATATAACGGAGAGAAAATTGATCTGGAGGCTGATGAATGATTGCTCTCGCCTATTTCTGTAATAGGTGGTGGTTGAGGTGACTTAACATCAGGAGCGCCCATTTGCTTTGGACGTTCTGACTGACGTACAAAGAATCTTGGTAGGGCGAGGTGGGAGAAAGGTCGACAATAAACAAATTTAAATACTTCTCATTTCATGGAGTGAAGTTTTGGTTTTCAGTTACAGTGAAGAAGCTGCTTAAAAGCAAATGCAGAGTGTAGAAACATCTAATTGGTTTTGGTTTCTTAACAGATGTGGACATGTCCGAAGAAGGGGCCGACCGACCTCCTTTGAAGGTCGAGGATGATAAATGGTGAGATTTGAAAAAATTGTTTTCTCTTAGTTTAGTCCTACTCTGTTGTCAAACCGATTTTCTCAAAAAGTATACATTTATGTCATTTAGAGTCTACAGAATGTATAATTTGGTTAGTCATAAAATGAGAATTGTGAAAAGAGATCTTAGAATCATGGGAGTCCAGCCTCCTATCCAATGCATAAACTCTTTATATAAGAGCTCCTTTAGTGGCTAGGAGTATACAACTCCATGAAGCAACTTAATGCATTGTTGAACATAATTTCTAGAAAGCTTGTCATTCTGATGACCATCAAGTCTGTCCTTTTGTTATTCACACCCCATTGTTCTCAGTACTCCTCTCTAGAGGTGCACAGATGAAGTATTTTTCTTCTCCATGGTAAGTATTTTAAAATAGTTGTCTCATCTCTTAAGTCTTCATTCTCCTGAAAGGTTGCTTTCTTTTTCTCCTTTCTAGGTAAGATAAGCATACAGATAAGTGTATGGTGTGGAAGAAAGTAGAAACCATAGACTAGAGAGTCTAGAAATTGACCCAAATGCATATGAAAATATAGTTCATGATGGGAAAAAAAGGCATTTCAAATCACTGGGGAAAAGATAGATTCACTGACAAATAATTTGAAGATAATTGGTTGACCATTTGGAAAACAGCAAGAATTAGATTATTACCTCATCACTCTTTATAGCAAAATAAGTTACACACAGATAACATACTTTAAAATTAGAAGTGAAACCATTAAAAATGCTAGAAAATATAGCTGGATTTTATTTCCAATAATTTTGAAGTGAGGAATGTCTTTTTCTAAATTTAATATCTTAACAAAAACATAAAAATGAATAAGAAACTGAAAAAAAATATTTGTATTACTTATGATAAAAGTCTATCTTTCTTGGTTTACAAAGAAAAAAGTAACAGGGAGTTCCCTGGTTAGGATTCTAGGCTTTTACTCTGGTGGCCTGTGTTCATTCCCTGACTGGGCAACTGAGATCTCACAAGCCATGTGGCATGGCCAAAAAAAAAATAAATAAAAGCAACAATTAAAAAGTGAACAAAGAGAAAATGGGCAAAAGTTTTAGAAGCTAGTTCTCTGGGAAAAAATACAAATGGCCTATAGACATTAAAATTTATTCAAATTTTAATTTTATTATTTAAAGGAAGAATTTTAAACAAGTTACCGTTTTTCATATATCAGATTAGCAAAGATTTAAAAAATTTTTGATAATACCCAGTGTTGGCAAATCCATAGGGAAATTTCATGTAGTCATGGTGGGACTGTAAATTGGTACAACCTTTTTGTAGTGCAGTCTGGCAATATGAAAATTTTAAATGTCCACGTCCTTTGAGCCAGTAATTCGACTACAAGGACTTTTTCTTTTTAAAAACAAGTGGTTGTTTCATATGTGTTCTTTTTGTAGTTCACTTTTACTTTATCTTGACTCCTTCCCCCTACTTCTCCCATGTCCCTTCTCCCTGTAACTCATGCTCATTGGATCACGTACAAATGTACACAGACTGTTTTGATCTTTGTTCAGTTCTGTGGATGAAGGATGTAAGATTAATTACTAGTGCACTGAGAAATACATACAAGGATGTTTACTGCAGAATTGTTTTTAATAACACAAATTTGGAAGTTTATATATCCTAAGGGTGTACTTGAAATAAATTATGGATCATCCCCAAAAAAGTGATAAGAACTATATATGCTGATAGTAGAAGTACTAAGAACTATAAAGTCAAAAACTGTAAGCTGCAGAATAATTCATAAAGCATAATACTATTTATAAGATAAAAAGTTTTGTGCACTTGACTTGTAGGAGTATGTGCTTATGCTTGGGAACTTTCTAAAAGAACAAGAAACATTACTTATCTCTGGGAAGTGGGACTGTTGGAAGAACAGGGACAAAGTGTTTCTCTCCTCTTTTCAGTGTATTTTATCAGTCACAAAACTATCTGGTAAATACTTTTTCTTGATAGCCATTAAAATGGGGAGGATTAATAAAAGAATGCAGCAATCAAACATTTGGAAACATGTCTTAAGTAATAGAAAGAAATGCTAATTTAAAATTATTTCCTGCTTAAATTAGCAAATTTTAAATATTTAGTCTTATTATAGTAATATTCCTGACACCGTAAACTAGTATGACCCTTTGAAAACAAATAAGGAAATGTACCTAGACCTATAAAATTGGTCCTACTTTAGACTGAGTAATTTGACTTCTGGAACTCAATCCTAGAAAAATCCAATTTATGAAAGTAATTAAATGCACAAAGATGCTAGTTGCGGCATTCAACTAAAGAATCGAAGTAGTGTGTGTGATCAAAACTGCCAGTAACATGCCCCAAATAGGGAATTCCCAGGGCACTTGGTTGGCATTAGTTTTCCCCTAAGAAGCAAGCAAGTATATTCTGCTTTATAAATCAGCCCCTTGAAAACTTGGTTAACAGGAGTCACTCCTCTAGCATTTGATGAAAAATTGAGAAACCTGAATTCCTGAAGCTATAGATGCAAAGACCAGATGCTGGACTTCTGCTTGGAGATTGCTCTTGAGGCTGGACAGCAACCTGCCAGGCTCTCCACCTGCCCCCGCTGCAAGTTAGGACCATTATGTCTCAGTATCTGGGCACTGTATTTTCATTAATGTAGATGATATTGTTAGTTGTTTGTTTATTTTTGCTTTAGGCTGACTCTGTACTTCGGGCTGTCTCATAGATGGGCATATATGTGTAATTAATTTTTTTTCAGGAAAATTTTTTTAATTGATAAATCAAGACAGTATTGAGTAGATATTTTAAAAGGCCCCCTGTTTAAAAATTTATTTATTTTGAATTGAAGGATAGTTACAATATTGTGTTGGTTTTTGCAATACATCAGCATGAGTCAGCCATAGGTATACATATGTCCCCTCCCTCTTGAGCCTCACACCCCTCTAGGTTGTCACAGAGCCTCAGTTTGAGTCCCCTGAGTCACACAGCAAATTCCCACTGGCTATGTGTTTCATATTTGTTAGTATATATGTTTCCATGCTACTCTCTGTTTGTCCCACCTTCTCCTTCCTACCCCTCCCCTCATCCATAAGTCTGTTCTCTATGTCTGTCTCCATTGCTGCCCTGCAAATAGGTTCATCAATACTGTCTTTCTTGATTCTATAGATATATGTTAATATATGATANCAAATTCCCACTGGCTATGTGTTTCATATTTGTTAGTATATATGTTTCCATGCTACTCTCTGTTTGTCCCACCTTCTCCTTCCTACCCCTCCCCTCATCCATAAGTCTGTTCTCTATGTCTGTCTCCATTGCTGCCCTGCAAATAGGTTCATCAATACTGTCTTTCTTGATTCTATAGATATATGTTAATATATGATAATTTGTTTTTCTCTTTCTGACTTACTTCACTCTGTATAATAGGCTCTAGGTTCATCCACCTCATTAGCACTGACTGAAATGCAATCCTTTTTATGGCTGAGTAATATTCCATTGTATATACTTACCACAGCTTCTTAATCCATTCATCTGTTGATGGACATCTAGGTTGCTTCCATGTCCTAGCTATTGTAAATAGTGCTGCAGTGAACACTGGAGTACATGTGTCTTTTTCAATTTTGGTTTCCTCGGGGTATATGCCTAGTAGTGGGATTGCTGGGTCATACAGTGATTTTATTCCTAGTTTTTTTATGGAATCTCCATACTGTTTTCCATAGTGGCAGTATCAATTTACATTCCCACCAACAGTGCAAGAGGATTCCCTCTCCAGCATTTATTGTTTGTAGGTTTTTTGATGATGGCCATTCTGACCGGTGTGAGGTGATATCTCATTGTAGTTTTGATTTGTGTTTCTCATGATGTTGAGCATCTTTTTGTGTGTTTACTAGCCATCTGTATGTCTTCTTTGGAGAAATGTCTGTTTAGGTCTTTTTCCCACTTTTTTCCCCCACTTTTTGATTGGGTTGTTTTTCTGTTATTGAGTTGCATAAGCTTCTTGTATACTTTGGAAATTAGTCCTTTGTTAGTTATTTGCTATTATTTTCTTCTAAGGGTTTAGTTTTCATATATGTAATTAAATTTTTAAGTGGAAAAATATTACTTAATGAGATCTAATAGACAAAAAATCCTTTAAAAATGAGGTTCAGTGGGATGTGGGTGGGAGGATGGAAAATAATGAAAGGGATCTTTGAAACCACTTTTTGAGATTCATTCATTCAGCAAATATTTATTGAGTACTGACTTTGTACTTAACAATATGAAACAGACACACTTCAAGATCCATGTACAGGTTACTGTCTGAAATGGGAGACAGATGCATGTAAACAGGCAATAAACAGTATAGTGTGGTAAATGCCGTGAATGGGGGAGAAGTACATGACCCTGTAGGATCTTGTTTAATTTTCATAGTAGCCCTCTGAGATAAATGGTTCTTTTACAACTGAGGCCCAAGTTTGATTTACAGAAATCTAGGTGAGCGGTAATGATGGTTTAGAGTAGGGTGGTGATAGTGAAGTTGGAGAGATTTGGATAAGTATAGAATATATTATTGTTCAGTTCAGAGACTTTCCCCACATCTTAACATTTCTGAGGCTGGGATGCTTCATACATTTGATAGCATGTCATCATTTGATAGTGTTTTTTCCTTTCTTAGAGGTACATATAATAATGTATTAGATTAGATGAAATACACTCTAGAAGTAGAGCCAACAGGTCTTGCTGATGGATTGAACATGAGAGGTAAGAGAGAGCAAAGTCAAGGATGACTCCTAAATTTTTGGTTTGCATTAGTGGTTGGATGGTAGTGCCATTGACTGAGCTTAGAAAGGAACAGAATGGAAGGACAAAATAAAAAAATCTGTGTTGGCCATGTCACACTTTAAACACTTAATAAATATCCAAGATATATAGATAGGTGGAGTTCAGTGGGGAGTTCAAGGCTAGAAATATAAGATTGGAGGACATGGGGTCTAGGGATAGTAGGATGAATGACCCAGGAGAGAGGGGTCATCCTGCAGCACAGCATGGAAAAGATGGCAAGAAGCAATTCCTTGAGAACTACAGGGGAGAGATCCAAGGAACAAGGGAGGGTATGGCCTTAGATAGTGGAGGGGACACTGCATTCCTTGTTAAGGCAGAGTTGGTTATAGTTACAGACAGGTCAGTAGATTTGTTGGTGGGAGGATGAGGGTGTTCCTGTGTGATTGCCTCTTATTTTCCCAGTGATTTATGGGACAAGCTTGTTGAGGTTTTGGCACTCTGATGGCAGAAATGCTACTGAGATACATCATACAAAGAATAGGGGACTGGTTTTCACTGAGCAATCAAAGCCTAATTCATACTCTCTGGTGCTGAGTGGTTTTTTTGTTTGTTTTTAAGCACAAGATTCTTTGTTTTGTTAATGACTACCATACAGTAAAAATGCAGAAATCCCATATTGTAAAAATTACCCTGTTAGACTCACTTTAAAAATAATTGGATCAGAAAAGCAAATGGGTCACCTAGTGGGCTGGCTATTATAGATACTAAATAAATGGCTGAATCAGTGAATGAATGAACCATAGATGTACCCATCCTATTTCATTATTCCATATTTATTCAGAAATTGCCAGTAGAATACAGGCCCATGTTAAAAATAATACAGAAACATCTAAAGTAAAAAGTGAGAGTCAACCTCACATGTACACACCCTCCCATTCTTTTGAAGTAATAATTACTAATAACTTGATATTGATTCTTCTATATCTTTTTCTGTAGTTATAGGAAAGCATAATCTGTATGGTTTATGGCTTCAGTTTTAAAGGGAAGATCTCTGGGTACTTAGAAGTTTTCAAGGGCTTTTATTTGATATATCTTCAAAGCTCTCTAATGATTTCTTAGTCCTTCCATGGTAGAGTTCTGAGTAAGCCAAATGGCTTTTCTCAGGTGCATATATTTTCTAATATGCACCTAGTGACATGAGTCTTTAAGCACTTTCTAGAGACTTGGACTCCTGGTCATAAATTTTACTTGAAAAGGGTACTACATTCTACTTTTTTGACCACCTATTTCTTCCTTAGTGCTGTCTTCAGACCTTTTTACTTTTCCTATTGGTTACCTGTCAACCCAGAATTCAATGTTTTCTCTTTGGGGATTAGAGTGGAACTCTGTTGTATAACTTTTTGTGTCCTGTTTCTGATCCCCGGTTCCTTTTATTTGACCTCTAAAGAAAATGTGTGTGTGTGTGTATGTAGCACAGAAGTATGTGAAAAGATAGATGATGTATGAATCACATTTTAGTTTATATGTAGTGATGTATATTGATAATAGATTTCATATAACCAAAGTCACGTTTTGACCCATACCTAGGAAACCAAGAGATTTCATTCTTGATTGAACAAAAATGACTTGAAGCCTACTACTGAAAAAGTCCAGTGTACAATGACCAATAAATGAATAGAAAACTTAATCAAGGGGATGAGCCAACATGTGTTTTTAGAAGGTTATATAATCAGTCCAGTAATCAATCTCAAGGCCAAAATAAAAGTCTTCAAAAAGTGGTTAAGGCTGATTTTTATATGTAAAACCTAATAAATATGTAAAGCAATATAAATATATGTTAAACTTTAGAGCTATGATGCCCAATTTCTTTAGCACTTTATTTTCCTCTGTTAGCTGTATGTCACAGTAGTTCGTGATAAGATTACCCATGAGTAGGTCCTAGAATTGGAACCTGGCTCCAGCATGGAAGTTGGCTTTTCTAAGCTGGATTTTGAGCCCCTCTGAATTATCATGAGTGGCTGATTTAGGGGCTGTCCAGTCACCTGCTTTCTGGTGAGCTAAAGAACCCCCAGCTGAAATGTGCTTTGGTGTCACCTCAGTACAGTTGTCCCTCAGTATCTGGGGTGGGGGGGGGGATTGCTTCCAGGGCTCCTCTTGGATACCAAAATCCTTGGATGCTTAAATCTCTTACATAAAACTGTGCGATAATTGCATATAATGTATGCACATCCTCCTGTACACTTTAAATTGTCTCTAGATGACTTATAATACCTACTATGATGTAAATGCTACGTAAATAATTGCCATCATGTAGCATATTCAAGTTTTGCTTTTTGGAACTTGCTGGCATATTTTTTTTCTGAGTGTTTTCCATCTGTGGTTGATTGAATCAGCAGATGTGGAACCCTTCAATACAGAGGGCTGACTGTAATGTGAAGCTCAAACAACCAGCCAAGCAGCCTGCTGCTTGCTGGGGTAGAATGAGTGCTAGGGTCTCTGGCAAATTGTGAGGCAAGGAAGCAGTGGACCCAATGCCATGGTTCACCACAGGGAGCAGTTGCAGGTTTGAAATCACCCTGTGTTTTCTCCCCAAGAAATGCCCTTCAGCATTTGTGCATTTACTCAGATAGCAATCCCAATCAGTAGATCCTCTTCAAGCAGCAAAAGCCCCAAAAGGTATCCCCCTTGNCACAGGGAGCAGTTGCAGGTTTGAAATCACCCTGTGTTTTCTCCCCAAGAAATGCCCTTCAGCATTTGTGCATTTACTCAGATAGCAATCCCAATCAGTAGATCCTCTTCAAGCAGCAAAGCCCCAAAAGGTATCCCCCTTGCTCTCTTGCCCTTTTGATTTTTAACTGTAATCTCTGCATTCTCAAGTCCTTTTCCCTGTGGTCCCTTTCTTTGGAATTCACTTTTGTATCTCTATTTTTATTTTTAACTTTTTGGCCATACCTCATAGCATGTGGATTTAGTTCCCCAACTAGGATTTGAACTTGCTTCCTGTGCATTGGAATGTGGAGTCTTAACCACTGGACCACCAGGGAAGTCCTCATATTTTTAAATAGAAATATACCACTGGGCAGAAAACAGACTTCTCACTGATAGCTAATGATACTCAACTAACATTCTTTCCCTGACTTTGTGCAGTAGAGCACAAAGCAGCTTTGAGCAGCTTGTGGCTTCTAATTTTTCTTCTCCTCCACTACTGTGATCTTCATTTCATAAGCCCTTAAAGCCTTTTTACATTTCAGAAACTCAGATTGGTGGTTCTTTTCATGTGAGATTTTTGACATTTGGTTGCTAATATTGTTAGTAGCTTTCCTTTAAAACAGAACGTATTTTATTTTCCAGTCCCGTCGTTACTGTGGACTCAGACACTGATGAAGAGCCTGACTGCTGTAAGTAGAGTCTCCTCAAAGCAGTAATTTACAGTCTAAAGCGTAATTTAGCCATGTCTTCGTAGAGATGACTGAAATGTGATTTTGGACATTTGGTATAAGCTGTTATAGCTTTGTTTCCTGTAGGGCTCTCTAGATTGGTGAAACAAGTTTATTTCCCTACTGTGAGGAGCAGAGGACGTCCTCTGTGCTCCTTTTCCAATTTGCTTCCTGTCCTTTTTTTCATTATAGATCTCTGTACTTTTATCTCCTCTCTGTCTCTCATGGGAGATGACTTAAGAGCCCACCATAAATTTTAACCAAGTCTAATTTATGGACTTTGGTTTTAGGGAGTTAAAGACATAGGTAATCAGATTTGACCATGCTTCACATGCTTTCTAATGCCCTCCCTCTTTCTTTCTCTGATTCAGATATAACTGGAGTGAAGATGAAAAAGGAGACCACCAGGTGGGTAGGAAAATTGGTGAAAATTGACTTTTTTAAAGGTATAATGTTTGGGTAAGATGATTTTAGAATAAACATCACATTTTCTCTGTGAATCCTATGTTCAGGGTTATAATGGGTGTTGGATCTCACAACTGGGTTCAAAATACTAGACTCCTTATCACTGGCCCATTATCTAATTGGTCAGTTTCTTCTTCATAATGTCTCTTTGAACCATCCCTTCTAGTCTCCACTACTAAGGCCTTTATCAGTTTTTACCCTTGTATTCATGCAAGAGCTTCTTAAGTGGGCTCCTTACCCTGATTTATTCCTCCTCTGATCAAGTCTGTATTCCACTTCCAGATTAATCTCCTGAGACACTGCTTTGATCATATTAATTTTCTATTCAAATTGTCTAAGATTAAATAGGTAAGCCTAAGGAGCTAAAGTCCTCTGTGAATTGGCCATAACCTGTCAGCATTATCTACTACTTTTCCTATTTAGGAGTCCTCTGGTACACTAAGGGGTGTTGCCCAGGTGCCAAACTATAGTGCTAAATTTACTGGAATGAATCTGAAATAACTTGTTTCCATATCGGCTCCTTGAATCCTGTAGGAATGTGAATTGGTCATTTCTGTTTCCCACACTAAGACGAAATAATGCTGTCAAGTGGGAAACTGTTTTTCTGGCTAGTTCTGATTTATCTCTGTTGATTATTTTTGCAGCATGCAAGCCACCAAGCCTGTCACCAATGTGTGAAGTCAGCAGTTGCAATCAGCTGAAATTCTAGAACTGAATAATGCATTGTATAAAGCTATCTATTGGAAATGATCGGTTTTGTTATTTATATTTTTGAAGTTAGGTCTATTGAGGTATGATTTACATACAGAAAAACTCACCCTTTTTAGGTATACAGTTTGAGTTTTGACAAATGTATATGGTATGTATATGGAGTAGGTACTGTAACAATCACCACAAAGATGCAGAATTTCCATCATTGCCATTTACATTTTGAATGTCATAGATCGTTAGAAATATCCTGATTTTCAATATTATATGCTATAGAGCCCTTGACTGAAAGTCAATTTAAGAATATCCAGTTGGTTTCTTCCTATCGCCACTAGATAGATGTTGAACAAATATATAAAGAAAATCCATTTTGCGGTGTCTTCTTGGAGTGCCCACAGATCTTGATCCAGTTCTGGGGCCTTCTATATGTGGGATGCTGTAGGAAGGGTGGATTTGGGGAAGAAGGTGATGTGTCCAGTTCTGGGTATGCTGAGATTGAGGGGCCTACAGGCAGGGCTGATATTAAAAACATTTAACAGCCAAGAGATACAAAAAGGGATTAGTCAGGATTGCTGCCTGACTGGTTCAAACAGACACTACCTATAAATAAACAGTTGGTGAGGCTATACCTGTGTAGACTGACTAAAAATTGACCCTGCCCATAGGACATCCAGGTAAGGATTGGCACTATGGGGCCAGAAGTCAGAAGCAAAGTTGTGCTGGTGGATAGATAATGTTTACCCAATCCTTAGGGATTGATTGGCTTGGCATGAAAGGGATGTGGATAAAACCTGGGGATGAGTGAGGAAGGGAAATGAGTGAGAAGGAGTGGGCTAACACTTGAGAAGAGAACCAAAATCAAATAGTGTCCCAGGGATCAAGAATTTTAAGGATGGAATGGATGGTCAACAAGAGAGCAAAGTTGTCTGTAAACTTGGCAGCTTAAAAGTGGTGAATATGAAGGAAATGGATGAATAGATTTGTGTCTGTAACGAGGGCAGACAAGTTCTCTAGCAGCATTTTAAGTAGTTTTCTCTCTCATCATAAAGGTATATCACACTTATATACTGTGTAGGAAGTAAAGATGGTGAATTTCAGCCTTCTGGAACATCTGACCCAAATACCTGGACAGCTGAGAATGACAGTCCCAGAGGTGTGCCCACAACACGCATATCCTAGGTGTCACAGGAATACTGCTCACTTAGAGAGGTGGTGCTGGCTTTGGACTGCAAAGAGTAGCACCTGGGAAAAACCTCCCCACCAAGGCCGCCTCTGCATCTGTGGCAGAGGGATCTCAACGTGGATAAAGAGAAATGGCAATTAACTAGACTTCCTTAAATCATTTTCCCCTCACACCAAAACTATTTGAACACATACCCTCTGACAGCCCACTTCAACTGTCAATACTAGACAGATTCCTCCCTTTGAAAGGATTCAGACAGATGGAAAGGTTTGGTAGGAAGGTAGGAAAGATGGAAAATCAGGAACAATGATTGACTAGTTCCAGAGGAGGGGAACAGAGTTACTTTAGGAAACCAACAAAATCATTTCAAAGTGATTTTGCTCACTGGAGAAAAGTATAATAGAAAATGCAATGAAAAGAATGTTGCTTTCATGCTTTTGTTTTTCTCTGTCCTGTCAACTCAGCTACATGGTGATTGACTCAGATGATGAATACACCCCTGAGAAAAAGAAACCTAAGATATGTGAAATAAGTAACAAAGGCAAGTATACTACTAACTTAGAGAAAGAGCTGTGCAGTGCAGCCTCACCACGCACAGTCATCTCAGGATGCGTCGGCAAACATTCTGTTTTGAATCATTCCGTAGTGAGTGCCACTGTTTTTCCTTCCTATGTGCTGGATGTGGATATGGCTGGGTCCCCTGCACTCCCTGGTTAATTTCCTAACAGAGCAGCAGCTGTTCCTGCTACCGTAGAACCCAGGCATCACGCTCTGTAGGGTTCTTACCTACTGAGCATTATGTTGCAGGAGCAGAGGAAGTTAGGAACTCAACCTGAGCAACATGAAGGTTGCCCTGCTCTTCTGCCTTCCACGCTTCATCTCTCTCTGTGTGTGGATGACAGGGAGGAGGAAGGGACTCATTCTTTCCAGTCTGATGGAGATTAGGACGTGTGAGGCTTACAGGCTAGCTGGCGGTGACTTCTCAGGGGTATGCTTGTTTTCTCTGTCTAGCTGTTTGTCTTTGCCTTTTGCTACCCTCTATATATTTTCTAGAGAGTCCTGTTTTTCTTAGTGTGTATTTGCCATAACAGATCCTTGCCTCTTTGAAATCAGAGGCCCTTGTCACCTTTCAGGAGGTGTGGAGGTTTACTTGCAATTCAGAACCTGTTCAGTGGGTTTGAGACATAGGAAGACCTTTGGGATAGTATTTTACTGATCTCCATTTACTTAGGACCTGTGACATAGGGCAAAAGACACGGGCACCTGCTTAAAGTACTGGCACCCTTAGAAATACTGGCTGCTGCTTTGGTAACTACCCCCCGAGCTAGCATTGGCCAGATTCTGCTAGTTAACCTGGGATATCAGAGCAGGGAAAGGATAGGTGGCTTGGAACCCTCATCTCCTACTGTTTCATCACCTGTCCCATCTGATTTCTTTTTCCCCCTCCTCTCTAGCTCTGAGTGGATTGCCTGAGCAGGGCGCAGGTCCAGGTGCAGAGTAGGGGGTGTAACATGACAAGCTTCTGCAATGTACACAAGCTTCTGCAATGTACACAGAGCCCCAGGGGAAGTAGCTTTAGCGTAGGGGCCTGAATGACAAAGCCAAAGTCAGTTGCTGACTCCTTTAATCAGAAGATCATAAATCGGTTTGATTTACAATATTTTGTCAGTTTCAGGTGTGTTAGTTTCTTAGCAAAGTGATTAGGTTACGCACACACACATATATTCCTTTTTTCTATTATTTTCCATTTTAGTTTGTTAAAAGACATTGAATATAGTTCCCTGTGCTATACAGTAGGTCTTTGTTGGTTATCCGCTTTATACATTGTAGTGTGTATATGTTGATACCAAATTCCTAATTTATCTTTCCTCCCTCGCCCACCTGTCTCCCCTTTTGTAACCAGAAATTTGTTTTCTAGGTCTGTGAGTGTTTCTGTTTTATAAATTTGTTCATTTTTGTCCCTAGTTTTTAGAATTTCAGTTGCACGTGGGAAACCTTTAAATCTTCTAGGAAGGATGACTTTTTTCCCATAGGAACACCCACTGCTTTTTCTTTCCTTACTGCATATCTGCATTTCTTTTTTTTTTTTTCTAAAGTTCTTTGATAATTAATTTAAATCATAGATGGAACTCAAAATATATTATCCCAAATATGGAATTTTAGGATAAAGAGTTTTTGCACCATAAATACATTTTTATAACTTGTCTGTGCTGTGATTTATATTTTTTACATCCAGAATGAGAAATCTAGATGCTGAACTCTGAGCAGAACACAGACAGCTTGTGTCTTAGGCATGCTGCCCCTTGTTTCTAGATGAGCAGATGGGTCCTCCATGAGGCTGGGGACCATCCCAGTGTTCCCAGGGCCTCTCAGTGCTGGCACCAGAACTTCTGTCCTCATTTTCACATCAGTGGTTCTGAGAGGTTTGGACTTATGGACTAGTTTAAGAAAGAAGTTTGGGGGATAACAAAGGATTGCCAATTTTTAATTTTTCTAATGATGGAAATAAACTCCAACTATCATCTGTCATAATTCCATAAAATAAAGAGCACCAAAAGTTTAATGACAACATAATCTCAAAATAAAGTATAGTCCTTTAAGTTATAGAAACCAGGCTTGATTCGCAGGGAGAACCCACTTTATTATTCTCATTTCTTTTTTTTTTTTTTGCTTTGGCTCAGTGAAAATATACAAGTTTTAGACCTGTGGGAACCCCGGAGCACCTCCGTGGTGCTACTCAGAGAATGTGATTTGAAAATTGCCTCTGGGTTTGAATTGCTATTTTATCTGTCATTGTTCTCAGTAAAAGAAAGTAGCAGAGGGAAAACAGTCTAAAATAACTGATTCTTAACTATGATTCATTATACCACAGTTCCTGGCTTGTTTAATTTATGCTCAGTAATCTGAAGTTGAGGGGGGTGTGAGGTTGGGGGGAGTATGTTTATACATGATTGTGTTTCGAATTTCAGGTAAGAGTCAGAAAGTGTCTGATACTAAGAAGCAGCTGATCCAGGAGGAGCCAATAGTTATCACTGATACTGATGAGGAGGAGGATGTGGAGAAACCTGTGGTGACAAAAGATGATTCGGGTGATCAGGAAAAAATTGTCAAAATTAAGGAAGAGAAGGAAGAGTTTGCTGTCTTCCAGCACAAGTTGTCTTCTGCAGCTGGTAAGCAGAGTCTTCTGAAAAATCTCTGCCAGCTGCCAGATGATGATCCTAAAGCTAAACCAGAGATTTTAGACAGAAAGTTGTCAACTGATGAAGAGCCTATACCTGTGGTGGAACAACCAAGGAAAAGGAAAAATAAAACCAAAAACATAACTGTGCCACCTGGTAAGCCAATCAAACCAATTGTGTCTGTCCCACTGACTAAGCCTAGTGCAACAAGTGTGCCAGCCAGGCTCTCTGTTCCTTTTCCCCTAGATATGTTTGTCTTGTAGAGTCGGTCTTGCTTATTAACCCTCTGCCATGTTTCAGCAGCTCTCTAGTGGCCAAGGGCGGCAGCCATCACAGTGAAAAGGCTCTTTCTGAGAAGGGGGAGGGATGGCCTTGTCCTCATGCTCCCAGGCCTAATTGCCACTTTGCTGTAGGAAGCTGTAAGTCTGAGCTGCTCCTTCCTCCCAGGTTCCCAAAGTTCCCAGACTTCATCAGTAGTAAGAGCACTTACATAACTGTGTTAAGTGTCTTTCCAAATCTGTCCCCCTAGTCGATGGTAAGCCTTCTTTTCTTTTTTCTTGGCTGCACCGTGCAGCATCTGGGGTCTTAGTTACCTGACCAGGGATCAAACCCATGCCCTCTGCAGTGGAAGCACAGAGTCTTTACCACTGGACCATCAGAGAAGTCCTGATAGTGAGCCTCTTGGTGAGAGGATTCTCACTCATCTTTTAGTCTCTCCCAAAGTCTAGCCTGGTAGTTGGCATGTAATAGATGTTTAATAACTTTTAAATAAATGAATGAAGGGCACTACCTCCTAAATACATGAATTTCTAGCTAGTTCATTTCAGTCGCTCAGTCATGTCCAACTCTTTGCGACCCCATGGACTGCAGCACATCAGGCTTCCCTGTCCATCACCAGCTCCTGGAGCTTAGCCAAACTCATGTCCATCACATTGGTGATGCCATCCAACCATCTCATCCTCTGTCGTCCCCTTCTCCTCCAGCCTTCATTCTTTCCCAGCATCAGGGTCTTTTCCAATGGTCAGTTCTTCGCATCAGGTGGCCAAAGCATTGGAGCTTCAGCATCAGTCCTTCCAATGAATATTCAGGACTGATTTCCTTTAGGATTGACTGGTTGGATCTCCTTGCAGTCCAAGGGACTCTCAAGAGTCTTCTCCAACACCACAGTTCAAAAGCACCAATTCTTTGGTGCTCAGCTTCTTTATAGTCCAACTTTCACATCCATACATGACTACTGGAAAAA
>SJYA01003317.1:44504-93838 GCA_006410615.1 Neotragus moschatus | reverse complement strand
CATATAAGTTAAATAAGCCTGGTGACAATATACAACCTTCACGTATTCCTTGCCTGATTTGGAACCAGTTTGTTGTTCCATGTCCAGTTCTAACTGTTGCTTCTTGACCTGCATACAGATTTCTCAGAAGGCAAGTCAGGTGGCTGGTATTCCTATCTCTTTAAGAATTTTCCACTGATAAATGAATTTCTAGCTGGAGCAACTCGCAGTGTGGGTACTAGACAAAGAAAATTTGGCTTGTATACTGGATAAAGGTGCTGCCTAGGTTGGGAACCACCCTCCTCAAAGCAAGTGTGTGAGCTCTGCCACACCATTTCTTATACTGCTTGTGCCTCTGTTGTCCCCACAATCGAACCACCTATGGTATATTCATGTAGCTTCATAATAGTCCTCGGTGCCTAGGATAGAATCCTGCCCCACTTACTCTGCCTGCAGCTCTGTGACTCATGTAGGTAAAATCTTTCATGCCAACTAATAGAGTAGGATGCATGCTTCAGAAAGAAGCTTTTAGTTTATCCTTTTTAGTTTTTATCAACACTAAAATGTTGCTCTGGGCTTGTTTNTAGTCCTCGGTGCCTAGGATAGAATCCTGCCCCACTTACTCTGCCTGCAGCTCTGTGACTCATGTAGGTAAAATCTTTCATGCCAACTAATAGAGTAGGATGCATGCTTCAGAAAGAAGCTTTTAGTTTATCCTTTTTAGTTTTTATCAACACTAAAATGTTGCTCTGGGCTTGTTTGTGGGGGCCTCTCCTGGGTTTACCTTCCTATTAGTTGCCAGTTGGTACCAGTTTTCAGGGTATGGATGAACTATTATCTTTTCAGCTGTTGAAGAACGAAAGAAGCGCAAGCCTTCAATGAAGAAACCCATGACAGCGAAATCTGAAAAATCCAAGCCTGGGTATGTACTGCTCACAGTCAGTGGCTCAGGAATTGACTGCACAGTTGTCACATGCAAAGCCATTCACTGGTCATATGGGAGGGTCTTTGAGGGGGTGAAGAGGTCTGGTGGGCAGCATGGGATATGTTTTATATCCCTGAATTGGGAGGATAGACTCAGCAGCACAGGGAGGATAGACTCAGCAGCAGGAGGAAGGTAGGGAGAGGAGGAACCTCTGTGCCCCCTTCTTCCCTCTCCCTAGCAGAGCTGGTGTGGGCGCTCCACGTAGAACCCAGCGGTTCTGGGCAGACTGGAGCTTTTACCCCCACAGCAGCTCTGGCTTCTGAGATTTCCTTTGTCTTTAGACTCAGATTGTTTAAATGATGTATAGCCAAACAAGATATTTTTTTCAGGCTGGATACAGCCCTATGGCCACCAGTTTTCACAGAACTAAAAGCAAAGGCAGTAGGAATGGTGAGACGGTAGAATGAATGTGTTCCTATCCATTGGAATTGAGGGGAGGCAGTCAAGACTATCTTCCAGGGTTTCAGACAAACCCTTAAAAAATTTCTGTTTTAAATTGAAGTGTAGTTGATTTACAATATCATCTCAGTTTCAGGTATACAGCGTAGCAATTCAGTGTGTGTGTGTATTTTCAGATTCTTTCCCCTTAGATGTTATTACATAATATTGAGTATAGTCCCCTGAGTCGTATAGTAGATCCTTGTTGATTATTTTATACAAACCCTTATTCTTACTACCTGTATATTCTTACTAACTTTTATATCTTAAATGTTAGGATGAAAGGGATCGCTTGCAGTCCATTTATCTTTATTAAGCTATATGTTATGTATATATTGATACTGATATTATATTGTTATATATTATATTGATAGTGAAAACAGCAGGTCATTTAGACCAAAGACATGTTAATGCTCAAAGGAAGCAAAAAAATTAATGCATTTCCTCACTTAGATTCCAGGAACTTCACTTTTTCTCTTAAAAGTGTGATAGAGTGAACATACGTTGTTTTTTTTTTTAACTTGCATTCAGGGATAATGTATACTTCCATCTGAATTATGTTACGAAAGAAGGGGTATATTTGAAGGACTGTATGATTTTTTTTACCTGTATTTTAGGGCAATAAATGCATCTTAAGGGGAGAAGAAAAATGATATGTCAGGCGTGAGGGCAACAGAGAAACTGGACTTGAGTAGAGAGGCTCTCTGTTTCTGTATTTCCCTTTAGTTTGGTGTACCCTTTCTTAGATGGGCCCCCTTTTAGCAAAGCTGCTTCTCTGGATTCTTAGATCCATATTTAACCTGCTTTGCTTCTAGGGACATGTGTCTTGGGTAGGTCCTAGGTTGCTTTGCTAGAGAATGTGACGAAGGAAGGAAGAAGCTGCTCCTTTGTGTCGTCGTTCTCTGCCTCATCCAAAGAAGGCTGGCCTGTTGGGACTCTTCACTGTTGCCTTGCTGCTTCCTGCTTTAGTCTGTAGGCTTCCTGTTCTCAGCATTGTTCCCGTGGAGGCTGCTGGCTGGTCATGGTGTCTGATGTACTCGTCTGGGGTCTTGTTGGTTCCTCTGATGTGGAGATGCTCAGCCTGCAGTAGAGTGCCATCACCACTGAAGTGAAGGCTTGCTAAGCTACAAGCTGCTTGACATGAGCACAGACACATGCAAGGGTCATGCTCTCTGCTGAGGTCTGTAGAAGGTTTAGGTTTTCATCTGCCACCTTTTTCTGATGCAAATTTGCTTTCAGAGCTGAATAATTAGAGGCAGAAATGTTAGTCACCCATATCAGGTTTTGGGGTGAGAGATTCTTACTTTAGCTGCCTTTGTCTTGTCTGGTACCTTTCCCCCACCTGCAACCCAGGCACCTCTCATAGGGTTTTATTTTGTGACTTAAGGGGTAACAAGTGTCTTGGCAAAATCTCCGTTTTAGGAGTTCTGTTAAGTCAGAAACACTTCCCTATGTTTGCTAGTGGTTTATCGTTTCAGCTCTGTGGGCTGATCTTTTTGGATTTGTGGACTGTCCAAGCCAAGATTAAAATGCTTCAGTTTAAATAAATAGTTATTATAAGTGTGTTTTTTTATGGGCTCTGCACTATTCTTTTTTTTTGCACTATTCTTTGTGCATTTGAATTATGCCTTGAAAGATGGGACAGCGATAGTGGTCTAATGGAAAGACCATGAGATTTGGGTCAGTATATTCAGTGTCTCTGAACTTTGGGTAAGTCATTTAACTTCTGAACTTTTGTTTTGTCATGTGCTAAGTGGAAATGGAAAGAATAGTAGTGGCTTCTTTGGAGGATGGTGTGAGGATTAAATATGATGTAAAAAAGAAATTCTTGGCAAATGATGAAGCACTCCACAGAGGGTGGGTTTCCGGACAAGTGAAGGTGTGACTATTCTAGGCCATGGACAAATAGGTTTTGCCAAGGTAGGAATGACCTATGCGAAATGTCAGTCCATGTCCTGGGAACATTTAAGTTGCTCGCTTTGGCCAGAGTGGAAATGGTAGCTGGAAATAGAGGTTGGAACCAGGTTGACCTGGGCCTTAAATGTTAGGCCACACAGTGAAAATGTTAGGCCACACAGAGAGGGGCATCACTGGAACATGGCCTAGGAAAATTAATCTGAAAGTGTATGTGTGTGGTTGGATTAGAAGAAAAAGCCTGTGGGTAAGGAACACAGTGGGCTGTTATAGTAGCAAGGCGTAGAGAAGAGGACAGGAACTTGGCCCAGGGTGGTGACAGCAGGGTAGAAAGGGGAGGCTGGCTGGAAGAGATGATGTGAAGCAGACAGTGATCTGTCTTTGTGCCTAGTTGAATATGAGGTGAAGGAGAAAATGGATTTTAAAATGTCTCAGATTTTCAGCCTATTGTAACAGAAGTTGGACAATTAAACACATTTAGCTGGAGACATACTCAGGTTAGTTGGTTGGAAATTTGCACTGGGCACTTGTAAACTCAGAACTAGATCTTAGGAGAGAGGTGGAGACTGCAGATCCAGGTATGGGATTGCTCCTTTTGGGGTTGGAACCATGGGCTTCACATCTCTGACAGTGTGTGGGGAGTGAAGGCGAAAAGGCTATGAATGGAACCTTATAGGAGATGCCCTTGTAGCAGGAGCTGGAAGGAAGAGAGACCAGCGAGTTTTCTAAGTCTTTCTTGTCGTGATCTGTATATATGCATTTCTTCTATTGATTTCTTTCACTCTATAAAACTCAGCCTTGTTTACTTTTGCAGGAATTCTCAGTGCGAAATACCCGGATGTTTCTTTCATGGCCTTGAAAACTTAAAGCAGTATTCTGGAAGGAATTACAAACGAAATAAGGATGAGCTGATTCAGAAAATCTACACTCTGCTTAACAGCTCTGTCTTTGATCAAAAGGTAGAGTCAATGAATAAGCACCTATTGAATACTTGCTATATGCCCAGCTCTCTTGGGTGCTGGGAGGTGTGCAGATGTACTAACTATATTTCCTGCCCTTGAGAAGTGTGAGTTTAGATGGGGAGGGGAGATGAGACATGCATATGTGAAAGAAACAGAGTGTTTTGTGGGTTATAGTATATGGTTCAGACTGTTACTACCATAGGCGATCAACAGAAGGAGAAATCACTGAGAGCCTGAGCAAGTTGGGAAACAGGATTGCCTGGAGGGAGTGAGACTTGTTTTGGGTCTTGAAGGATGGTTGGGGAGATGACAAGTGTTGAGGCTTGACTATCTGGAAGAGAGGGTTTGTGTTAAGGATACTAGGAAACAGATATGGGACCTTGGGGGTTACTGAACCTCTGTTTGCTCATCTGTAAAGTGGGGGCAGTAGTAGTATACCTCCTGCCTACTACACAGAATTACTGTTAGGCCTGGTAAGTGAATCCCCGTGAAGTACCTAGAATAGGGCCTATGATATGGTGAGCAATACATGTTAGCTGGTGTAGGCTTGGTTATTAGAGGGTCTTGGGAATCGGGCTGGAAAAATGGAAATCAGTAGGCACCACTGCCCAGGAATATGATATAACATGGAGTGGCTGCTGAAAGAAATGGTTTTGTCAGTAGCATGGGGGTGTGGACTGGATTGGAGAGAATCTGGAGGCAGAGAGACCTGTGGTCATTAGGTTTTTCAGACTTTATTGTCTCTGGTGGCAAAACTTTCTTCATGGAAAGTTCTTAGATCTTTCTAAAGGTTCCCCAACCTTTGGAGCCCTTCCTGATGACACTGGTATTACATCAGATGACTCTGATGAGTGGAACCTTTAAGTGTTCTCAGTTGCACGGTCTCTGTCTCCGTGCAGAGACAAGCAGAAGTGTCCTTTCCTTGGCTGCCCCTGACTTTTGTCTCCATGCAAGGGAGCAGAGATTGTGCATTCATATTCTTGCAATAATCTTGTCTTTACCTGGGCTTCAGTTTGCATTTTATTCTCCTCAGAATGTTAGATTTCCACAACTCTTGAGTTGATATTTTCTGGTCTGCTTAGAACTGCTTTTTGATTTGTTCTTGTTTGCTTTTTGTTCTCAGTTGCCGGAGAAAATTGACATTGGCTGGAATAATAAGATGCTGAGAACTGCTGGCTTATGCACCACTGGCAAGCTTCGCTACCCTCAGAGGAGAGAGCGTTATGCTAAGATTCAGATTTCTCTGAAAGTCTGCGACTCTGCAGGTGACGGTGGGAATAGGGTAGCTCCTCCGCCGTGCTTCCTTCCCACACCTGAAGGGTTACTCTTGGGTGCTGGTGTCCTCTGGCCGCCTGTATCACAGCTTTCCCTATCACTCCTGGGTGGACAGGTCTACTGTGTGTTGCTTAGAGGACATTATTATTGGATTTCTCACCACCACTGAGAATCTAGTTTGTCCATATTTCTGCCGGGCCTAACTTAATTTCTGCAGCTCCCCATTGCAGGCGGCAGCATCTCCATTCTCCCAGTAACAAGTTCAAGGGTCCCTATATCTAGCCCATCACTGGATGTTCATAATGACTCTCCTATTATCATTTCTTCTCTGTCTTTGCCTTTGCCTAGCTATGGACCCCTATCACCTCATTTTTCTCCCTGCTCCGTGTGATTTCCTGATAGGAAACCTCAGGCTTGCCAATGTCTGGAGTATGGCTTACGAGGCCATTTTACTTTGTCCCCCTCCATTGGCCAGTCTTGTCTCTCACTACTCCACCTGTGCTTTAGCTAGCCTTTCTTCACTCTGGCTTTGAAAATAGACTGTACACTTTCCTGACCCCAACCTTGGCTCACTTTTCCCACCACATCTACAAAGGCCTTGATAATTTTGCCAATCCAGCCAATTGTTAATTGCCCAGCTTTTCCATGGAGCTTCTTCTGACCAAACCCCACTCATGTTCTTGGAGGGTGGTGACTAGGTCTCAGCTGGATGTATTTGTAGCAGTGTCCCATTAAAAAGAGCACACTGGAGCTTTTCTGAAAGCACTTGCTCACCTGAGGCTCTCTGCCATTAACAAAATTGGGCTGAAGTAGGTTGAAATTTCACTTTTAGAATCCTGGGGAGATAACGCTTCTTCCTGCCCACATATGCTTGTGGGTCTGGTTGGGTGGAGAGTCTAGGGGTGGTTGGGTAACAGACCAGGGGTAATTGATTTAAGGCTCAGGATTTCTTTCCATTCCTCTCCTAAGACCGACTCCGAGACACTTTGATCCATGAGTTATGCCATGCAGCCTCCTGGCTGCTCGATGGCATCCGTGATTCTCATGGTGACATGTGGAGATATTATGCCCGAAAATCGAATATGGTGCACCCGGAGTTGCCCAAGGTCACCCGTTGCCATAACTACAAGATTAACTACAAGATTCATTACGAGTGTACTCAGTGCAAATTCAGGTAAGACCCTTCTCCTTAGACTTTTCCAATTATGTTTTTACTGTGGCCTCCACATGGCTCTTCAGGAAGTACATGGCTATCTGACTTGAGCTGGCCTGACCATAGCCCCTTCCTGGGGTCCCACTTTCTGAGATCCCACAGAAAACTGGCTTTGGACCCAAGGCCAGCAGCTCTGAGATGTGGAGGTACAGTAACTGATTCCTTTGCTGTGTGGTGTCTCTTTCCTCCTTAGGGTCGGGCGCTATAGCAGATCGTTGGATACCACCCGCTTCATCTGTGCCAGGTGCAAGGGCTCTCTGGCCATGTTGCCACTAACTCGGAAAGATGGAACCCCCATTAAGCCCCACGTGAGGCCATTTGCCAAATATGTACAGGAGAATTACAGAAAAGTCAAGGGGGAGACAGAAGGGATAACTCATGGAGATGTGATGAGAAAGCTCAGCAAGGATTTTTTTGCCAAAAAACAAAGTCAGGGTATTTGAGGTTATCTGAGAATGTATGAGATGAGTCATCTTTGGCTTCATCTATTAGTAAGGAGCTTTAGGAAGATATATTTGATGCTGTGAAACTGAATATTAGAATTTAAATTCTTTGAAAAACGCTTCCTGTTGTTAATGATGATGTTCTTCACCAAGGGTTCTGTTGTTAACCGTTTTGTGCTGATACTCAAAAGCCCTTTGGATCTACCTTGGATCTTACTTATATACTATTCTTAACATGTAGAACAAAATGCAGAATATGTAGAACGAAATGTGAATGTGTGGAACAAAATGCAAAAGAGAAATAAGTTTTTGAGAATGGCAGGTTGAGAGAAGGAGAGACATGCTGTAAAGAGAACATGTTTTAAAGGCAGTGTTTCAAAACCAAGGCTTCTGTCTGATGGAACCTGTTACACCTACATAGAAATAAGAGAAATGTGCTTCACGAATTGAGTTGCTCTTGACATTGTATGAAGTCATCTGAGCCATTGTATTTGTTCGTAAAATAAAGAAGCCACCTAAGCATTGTAATTGTTCATAGAATAAAAATAAAGTGTTTTTTGCTGTTTACTTGTTAGCAAAGTCTTTTCATTGACAACCCATGTCCAGAGCGGAACAAACCCTTGGGTCTTTTGTCCAAGACCCCTGATTTCATAAGCTTTCCAGATGTGTCTGGAAGAACAGCCTCCACTTTGGGTTTCTCTTGGATTTTTGTGACTGCCCCTAAGCACTTAACCTCCCCACTTTGGGGAGGTGTCTGGAACATAGACTGGAATTAATGTTGTACTTGTTTGTTATTTCTGCCAAAACAGATTACCAGGAGGTATTATCTTCCATCTCAAGAGGTCAGAAGTCTGTCTGGTGCAGACCTCAGACCTCAAGGTGTGGGCAGGGCTGAATTCCTCTCTGGAGGCCCTGGGGGGATCAGTTTCTTTGTCTTCTCAGCATCCAGGCGCTACTTGAATTCCTTGGTTTGTGGCCGTCTTCCTCTGTCTTGAAGGCCAGCAGCATCTCTTTCTTTGACTCTCTCTCCTGCCTTCCTCTTTCCCTTTTAAGGACCCTTGTGATAATATTGCGCTCACCCAGATAATCCAGGAAAATCTCAATTTCCTTTTGCCAAATAAGGTAACATATTAACATATTCACAAGTTCTAGAGATTAGAGTGTGGACATTTGGGAACTTGTTATTCAGCTTACCCCAAACATCTTTACTAGTCTAGCATCACTGATACTTTTTATAGGCAGGATGTGTTATTCTGTCATCTTTCCATCTTTCCTTAGTTTTGCAGATGCTGAGGGTGTTCTTTCAGTGGCCACAAACTGAAGTCTTAAGCACAAGTCTAGGGAGGATTGGGTATATGCACAGGGTCGTGCGAGTTTCCCTAGCTAAATCCTCGGGTCCTTCTCTAGTCCCACTTCCAGCTATATCGGCAGTCTCAGCAAAGGCCCAGCTGGCCTGTGAAACTGGATCATGGCACACTGGTGACTTCATCAGGGAGAACTGACAGTGCAGTGGTTCTACCCCTGGCAAAGAAGGGGCCAACCCTTTGCTTAACTCGGTAGCCCTGTCATCTGCCTTCCTGGGGAGCCCTGATAGTTTCCTCCACTCCCACCCCAGCTATAGCTACAGAAAGGTGCTCCCTACAGCCCACACATATATTGTTAAGTCATTGCCCTATCTTTTCTTTTTTCCAATCCCCCTGCTGTTTTTCTTAGTAAAAGCCTGTGTCACCTCTAACATGAATAGCCACTGTAGCCTTGTAATCTGTGATGCCATCACCTGGGTCCCAAACTAACTTTCAGTCTTTTCAATCCATTCTCTATCTGAACCCTTAATTCTAGCCAGTTTGGACCACTTACCATTCCTCCAATAAGCAGCACTGCTTTTAGCCTTCCCACCTCTGGTATACTACCCTCTCATCTGCCTGGAAATACCATCTTTCCTTCTCTTTGCCCTGAAAATACTACTTGCCCTTTAAGTTCTGCTCATTTCTCTGTCTCCAAGAAGTCTTCCCAAATGGCTCCAGCTACAGTACTCTGAACATGTGCCACACATTTGCCTCGTGGCATAGATTGCTTGGTAGTCCCCTACACATCTTCCTTGTCGGTCTAAGCTTCTGGAGTGCAGGGACCCTTATTTATGTCTGAAAGCCCCTTCCCCAAATTATGCCTAGACAGTATCTAGCCAGCTGGTCAACTAACTGCTTACCCTGCACCCACTCACCCTGTGAGTGAGTGGTGTACCCGGGAGGTCAGAGGGGAGACAGGCAGCACTGGTTGGCACAAACCCAGGGCCAGACAAGGAGAAGTAGGAAGAGCATCCCCAGAGGCTGGGCAGGGCTGGCTGTAATGATGCACTAACACAGTGTGGTTCTGTTTAGCTTGTTTATTGAAAAGTTTGAAGCAGAGTCTTACATGTAAAAGTCAAAGTGAGCAAATTTAGCAGTCTCAGAAACCACTGCCAGTCACTGCGGAGCGTTATGCTGTTTGCCTCATGCTCCCTGCATATGGGGAAGGCTGAGGCCTAGTTGACAAGAGTTGGGAGGGTGGTAGGGTTCTGCACAGCTGAGGTAAGAAGGGCCTGAAGGCGGCCACACCTGAAGCAGTGGGATGGGGCTGGGCGCCTATGGAGCAGTGATGGCAGAGCCCTCAGAGCCAGGAGGGTGGCTCCTTGGGAGACTAGGGCCACGGGGGACTCCCGGGCGTGTGTGTTGGGGAATTGAGTAAGGGAACATCCTGGAATGTGGCAGGTGGAGAGGGATCTCTATCCCAGCCTCACAGGCCTGAGTAGGAGGCCTCTGTGGTCTCAGACCAGGATGAATCTCGGCGGGAAGCTGACGGCTGCCGCTGCTGGCCCCTCTGGTCAGGGCAGCCCAGACGCGTGAGTAGCACCCACATCCGCTCTCGGAACTTGATGCCCACAAACGCATAGAGCAGTGGGTTGAGGCAGCAGTGCATGTAGCCCATGCCCGACGTGACTGACTTGGCTACGTCCACACGGCTTTCGCGGCCGCAGTTGCGGGTTAAGGCCCCCAGGTCCATGAGGGTGTCCACCAGCACCACCAGGTGGTAGGGGGTCCAGCAGAGGGCGAAAGCCACCACCACCACCACCACCAGCCGCATGGCTCTGAGCCGCCGCTGGCCCCTGGAGACCAGCAGCACTGCCAGGATGCGGGCGTAGCAATAGGCCATGACCAGCAGGGGCAGCAGGAAACCCGCAACCAGCTGCAGGACACGCAGAGCCGTGCGGCCCTCCTGTGGGAAGTTGTACTGGCAGTGGGTGGCTTTGAGGCGGTTATCATGGTGGGAGGACAGGAAAATGAAGTCTGGGAGTGCAAAGAGCAGACAGAGCCCCCAGACTGCCACACAGGTGAGGGTCACACGAGCTGGGGGGCCCCGGCGGTAGAGCTGGGTGGCGTGCACAATGCTCAGGTACCGATCGAAGCTGATGCAGGCCAGCAGGAGGGCCCCTGCGTAGAAGTTGATGTTGAAGAGTGCACCCGCCACTTTGCAGAGGCCAGAGCCAAAGACCCACTGGATGGCTGCATCCACTGCCCAGAGAGGGAGTGTCAGCACCAGCAGTGCATCGGCCACGGCCAAGTGCAGCAGAAAGGTGTCGGTGCTGCTCAGGGCCGCCCTCTGGCTCAGCAGCACGGCTGCCACGATGCCGTTCCCCAGAAGCCCCAGCACAAAGAGGAGGCTGTAGAGGACGGGCAGGAAGGTGCGGTCGAAGTTGAGGCTGAAGTCCTGTGGGCAGGGTGGGGAAGTACAGCAGAAGTAGGTCTCATTTTCTCCGTAGTCATAGGAAGAATTTTCCAGGAGGTAGGCAAACTCGGAGGCTTGGAACTCTTGGCGTTCACTCATCTGTGGAGGGAGGGAGGGCATAGAGCGTGTGGGGGCCTTGGAAGTTACTCTTTTGAGTAGGAATTTGGGATGAACAGACACACGCTGGTATGTAAAACATAAATAAAAAGGGGCTACCACACAGCACAGGGAACTAAGTAGCTTGTAGCTTACCTATAATGAAAAAGAATCTGAAAAAGAATACATATATATGTCTGCATAACTGAATCACTTTGCTGTATACCTGAAACCTTGTAAATCAACTATACTTCACTTAAACAAGTCACTCCTTGAAGATTTAGTCTGAGGAACCTTTTGTAAAGCAGTTGGGCTTCAGGCTGCCACTGTCCTGCGGTTCCTTCCCCCTGAGCTCCATCTGCCCGGCCTGGGTGCTGGGCTGATAACTTCCCTTCTCAAAGCCTGCTTCTCTCTCCCTTCTGGGTCATCCCATCAGCACAGGGATTGTGAATCAGAGGGAGAGCTTCCCTTCTGTCCCGAGCCCTCCCTGCCCCTTCTCTCCTCACCCTTTCTTCATGGCTTATGGTCCTCAGTTCCTGGCCACGCCTAGTTCCACCACCTTCCTCCCCAGGCACCTCCCCGCAGTCCCCTCTCCCAGTCACCCTCCTGTTCCCTCCTCAGCCCTTGCCTTGGGACCCCAACTTCCTGCCCCCCATGGGGCCCCTCTACAAATCACTGCTGCCCCCCAACACAAGTTTCTGCCCCTGTATTTCCCCTCCCCTACACCGAGGCTTGCCACCCACCAAGTTGGGTGGCTCCCCCACCAAGCTCTAGTAGAAATATTCCTTCTCCCCTTCTCCCACCTCCCCGCAAACCATCCCAGAGCTGTGGGTCTCCCAGGTGCCAATTCAGTCCATCACGGAAGATCAAAGTTCCAAGTCAGAGCTGAAGGGAGCCTTGGGGGCTGTGAGGGGTGAGCCTCAACCTCATGCGTTTTGCAGATGAGGCACCAAAGCCAGAAAGGGGAGGGACTTGCCTGTGGTCATTCGCAAGTCAGTGGCCAAGGTGGTTTCCGAATACCCCGTCCTGTGCTGCTTCTATACACTCCCTGCATTCTGTGCCTGTTCACCCAACCCTCTGGTAGCCCTGACTTCTGGGCCAGTCCTGACGGCCCCTTCATGTCCTAGACTCTCCACTCATAGCTATGGTCTGGCCTGGTTGGGCAGCGGCACTTACCTCGAGGACCATGGCTGGGCTGGTACGCTAGCTGCTGGGTCGTGTGCTGCCTGCCCCTCTGCTTTGGTGCTTGTGGTCGGGAACCTGCACTACACAGAGGAAGTGAGGGTTTCACGCGGTTCTCAGCAACAGCCTCTTCCATGGGGTTATCTATACCAGACCTCCTTAGACCTAAGGCCATGAGGTCCCTGCCCCATCATCCCCCTGGCCCAAGGTAGCCACTCTGGGAGTTGGCCACAACCCTGGGGCCAGAAAGGCTTGGGGCAGCGGGGCATGGGCAGGTGCTTTGAGGAGAGAGGTCTGAGGGAGAAGCAGGTAGCTGACAGGGGCAGGGCAGCCCTGCTGCCAGGGGTAAGATCCGCTGCTCATCAGTCCTGGGCTGGAGTTATCTCACATGACTGTAGACTGGGTTGCTAAATGTATGAACTGTATAAAGGACATTAACCTTCTTAAAAACTGAAAATATTTGAGAGCAGTCCAACACACAAATTCTAGTCCTTCACCATTGCCCCTCCCCGCTAATCAATAGGAAGGAACGGGAACTGCTGGTAATGAGCTGGCTATGTGCTAGGTGTTGCTTCAGGCACTTTCTCTGACACTGCCTCATTCTAGCCACACCAGCCCCTTGTGTAGGCAGTATCCCCATGGCTAACCCAGAAAGGGGAGAAGCCTTTGCCAGACGCAGCAAGTAAGGGTAGGTGCTAGGATAGAACTCACAGCTGTCTGACTCCTTTTACTCTGCCTCACACTGCCTTCAGTTGTTTTTTGATGGATAAACAGTGATGTATTCATGCAGGTAAAAACAAATGAACTAAAAGCTAGATATTTTAACATGGAGGCATCTAGAAAAGCCAGTGACCAACAGGGGAAGAAGCAAGTGATAGAATTCTGTGTATCATTTGATACCACTTATGTAAATTTGAAAAACCACACACACAAAACAATACCATCTTGTTTTGGATACAGCTGTTTGTTTTAGAAGGTTAAAGTAGGGAAAGAACACACCACAATTCCACGAGAGCAGTTGCTTCTAGGGCAGGAGAAGGGTTGGGGAAGAGTACATGGGGATCTCTTTTTAAGGAAAAGCTGTAAAAGCGTTTGTGGAGCAAACCAGTCTCTCTATAGCTGTGCACTGCAAAAGTTCCTCCCCCACCTAGCCTGGTGCCCCCTATGCCCTCTCCTCCCCTCCCTGCTCTCATTAACAGAGGGGAAAGGTGGCCCTTTGCCTCTCCAAGCAGTTTCCCTTTCTCCTCACAGATGAAAAGCAGAGAGAGAAAGAGAGAAGAGAGAGATTGAGACAGAGGCCATGGCTTTGGGGTCCAGTTTTCAGTCAGAATGTGTCACCTGAGACTCCAGGCTCAGGCTTGGAATTCAGCTCAAACTTTCTGACAAAATGCACACTCAGGAGGCAGCAAGGCCCTTCCCCACCTCCTGTGGTCAGAAGATGTGACTATTCTCTCTCTAAGCAGCTTGTCACTTGCAGGATCCAGGCCAGAGGGAACTAAGGGCTTGGAGGAGGTCAGGAGCAACACAAGTAAGGGAGCGTGGGAGGATTCCAGAAGCCTTGGCAGTTAGGAAAGACAGGACTTGGCAGGTGACCGCCTGCGGGTGGGGGCGAGGGAGCTGGGACCATGGTTCGCAATGCTATCCCATGAAGAGTTTCCATTCCCTGGGCTTCTACATATGATAGAGAGGAGGAAAACACAGAACTCTATCTGTTCAACTTAAAGGGAGTTCTTGTATTCTGCATTTATACCCTTCGCCTGCTTTTTGGTATTAGAAAGATCTTTTCTTTATGAATTGAGGGTGACAATAGTTAGTGGTTTCGGAAATATCTTGTGTTGGAAGAAGTTGACAACCTGATGTGGGTCTTCCAGACACATGTTGATGTGCACAGGTCCATGTGACATTTCAAAGTCTGTGGATCTCTGGTCTCCTTCCTGTGTCCTAGTCTCCTCATTTGCCACATGGGGACCACTATCCCCACCTTCATGGGTTGCTGGAAAAGAAAAACAAGAGAAGTTCAGATAAGACCATTGGAAAGGGGCAGAGAGCTTTCTTTTCTGAGTTGGGCTATATCCTGAGAGGCTAGCCTGGGCTATGGGGCGGTCTGTTCCCGCTGCTCCCTGTGTGGCCAAGATGCAGTATGTGTGTGCGGGCTCATTTGCTCAGTTGTGTCTGACTTTTTTGTGACCCCATGGACTGCAGCCCCCAGGCTCCTCTGTCCATGGAATTCTATAGGCAAGAATACTGGAGTGGGTAGCCATTCCCTTCCCGGGGATCTTCGCAACCCAGGGATTGAACCTGCTTCTCCTGCATTGGCAGGTGGATTCTTTACCACTACTACCACCTGAGAAGCCTGTGATGAGGTGGGAAGAATGGGAAAAACGCTGAATTTGTTTGGCTCCAGCTCTGACTCAGCCTTGTTCGAGGTGTGTGACCTTGGACCAATAACATAACGGTTTTGAGCTGGTCTCGGCAGGATTGTTACACGATGATCTGAGATGACCAAGGCTGTGAGGCTCCTGCACAGGGTCAGCCATTAATAGAAGCAGAGCTGAGAATGTTGAGTGTGAGGGATACTGGCCACAAACCCAGAGGTGCTGAGAGCCCTTTCACATCAGGAACATGGTGGAGGATGGATCCTTCTGAAAGGCTGCCCCTCACCTTAGCTGGGAGGGTTTGACCAGTCCTGGTCTAATCCTCTGGCTATGCCATTATGTAACCTTAGGAGAATCATTTTATCTCTCTACCTTGGTTCCCTCATTTGGAAAGTAGGGATAAAAATAGTAAACGTGTCAGGGCTGTCCTGTGAACTGTAAACAATATATGTGGCACAGAATAAAGTACCCAGTGAGCAGCAGTTTCCTCCCCTTCTAGTAACTTTCCAGATCAGCCCCTCCCAAGGCTGCAGAAGGTCAGGTCTACAGTGGGCTGTCTCTCACAGCTCACATGCCTGAGAAATTGCCTGGGTCATGGTGCCAAGCCAAGTCCTCACCTGGCCCTCGAATATGGCCCCTCATGTCCCAAGAAGCCCCCAGACAAGGTCCCAAGCAGACCCAGTCCTGGGGAAGACCCACCTAGCCAGGGGCCTGCACCCTGAGTTCTGGTGGCTGTGCCTTTCTGCTTCTGGCCTTCTGAGCCGCCAGGGGGGAAGCTTGAGAAGGAAGTTAGTCAGAGTGAAGCTGCTCCGGCCCCCACCTGTGGTCAAGGTGTGAAATGTGCACCTGTCTCTTCTCTGCCACCCCTCCCCCTGTTTTTTTTCTCTCTTTCACACCTCTGGGCTGTGGTTTGGGGAGCTGGGAGGCTCAAAGATCTGAGCCCTGGGCCTGGTCCCCCACAGGAAGGAGGGCCTCCACAGCTGTCTGTCAGGCCAGCCAGGGAAAGGGGCCACTTCCTCCTCCTCCCCCTCACTGTCTGCTGTTTCACAGCCTCTCTCGCAGCTTCTCCGAGTGCCGCTGGAAGCCCTGCTCCCAAAGTCCTTTGGATTTGGCTGCCTGTCCCCAGCCCTCAGGGGAGCAGGCTCAGTGAGGCTCAAGCTTTCCGGGGGGTTCAGGCAGTGGCCTAGGCTGGGGCAGAGCCTTTCTTACATGAAATCAAGAAGAATCCTAACCCCAGGAAGGAGTATAGGAGGTCCAGGCAGTGCTGGGACTCTGCTTCCTTCTGCCAGCTCTGGATTTGAGAGGAGAGCTTAAGTCACAGGGAGGCCCAGGGATTGGGAACCACCCCTCCTTTGCCCTTTTCCCTGTAGCTCTGAGCCTGATGGAGGCAAGTCCTTCCTAAGTGCTGGGGCCATGGGCTGGAGCCTCAGCAGTCTAGGCCCATGAGACTAAGCCCCCAAGCTATAGGAAGGAGGATGTTGCTGCCATTTGTCAGGTGGCAAAGGGAGACAAGGCATGTCAGGCCATGGAAACAGGAGATGCCAAGGCCAGGAAGTGAGAAGAGCTTGTCAGCCCAGGGGCAGGCAGTCTGGTGGGAAAAGAAGGTATGTGTGCGAGTAGGGAGAGGGCTGGAGAATAGTTCAGGACCCAAGCCATGGGAACAAGCACAATGACCTTCCTGTTATCCTGTCCACATCCCAGCAGTGCCTGGGAACTGATAAAAGTATCTTCTACTTGGCAAGTTCTTGGCTTTGTAACACGTGATCTCCTTTAAATCTTTCAGCCTCCTGGGGAGGCGGAGCTTGCTGTACTCATTTTGTAGAATGGAGTGAAGGTTCAGAAAGATGAAGCGACCTGTTCCAAGCTAGTCAGCTAGAAGGGTTTGTCACAACATTCCTATCCAGGCTACTTGCCAATGTGCTCTCCCAATACTCACAGTTGTGCCCAAGGATTAGATCTTTCAGGAGCCACACCTTATTCACCATGCAGCTTCACCCAGGCATCTTGTGTAAGGGCAGGTGTTCACCCGTCGGGGCTCATGCCCTACAGGGAGCCTTGGTGGGCCTCACCAAATCTCCATTCTTCTGCCCTGCTCCTCATTTACTAGGGAGAGGAAATGTCAGATTCTCCAGGATGAGGAGCCCAAAGGACCAAGCGAAAATCTGCCAAGTGCCAGACTCCTTTTGTAACACCTGCAGGAGGATCTCTGGTGCTTCTGGAAGTCTCCATTCCACTGCAGGTTCCTGAAGACCCGACTTGGAGAATTCCCCACATCAGCAGTCAATGTGCATCTGTTCCCATCCCACCTTGTTCTTGGGATGCCAGCTCTGCTCTGGGGCCTGTCCAGACTCTCCAGAGGTGCAAGTGGCAACACTGGCAACACGAAAAATTTCTATCATGGACGGCTGACTCTGATGAATTCTTTTTTTAAATCAAAGTATAGTTGATTTATAATGTTGTGTTAGTTTCTGGTGCACAGCAAAGTGATCCAGATATATATATCTCTTTGCAGTGCTATGAACCAGAGCTTACCAGGCTCCTCTGTCTATGGGATTCTCCAGGCAAGAATACTGGCGTGGGTTGCCATGCCCTCCTCCACATATATATACATATATTCTTTTTAAAATATTCTTTTCCATTATAGTTTATTAGAAGATATCAAAGATAGTTCTCTATGCCATACCAATAGGACCTTTTTGTTTATCTATTTTATCTATAGTAGTTTGTATCTTCTAATCCCAAATTCCTAAACTGATGCTTCCTCCACCCCATTTCCCCTTTGGTAACCTAAGTTTGCCTCTATGTCTGTGAGTCTATTTCATAAAAAGTTCATCATATTTTAGATTCCATATATAAGTGATATCAAATGGTATTTGTCTTTGTCTGACTTACTTCACTTAGTATGATAATCTCTAGGTTCATCCATGTTGCTGCTAATGGCATGATTTCATTCATTTTTATGGCTGAGTAATGGAGCCTGGTGGGTTTCTGTTTATGGGGTCGCGCAGAGTCGGTCATGACTGAAGCAACTTAGCAGCAGCAGCAGCAGCAACATTCCACTGTACATATACACCTCACCTTTATCCATTCATCTGTTGATGGAGATTTAGGTTGCTTCCATGTCTTGACTATTGGAAGCAGTGCTGCTGTGAACATTGGAGTGCATCTAACCTTGATGGATTCTTGAGTCCCCATCACTCCCACAGTGAGCAGGTAGAGGCTATTCCCCTGCGCTGCTTGGCTGTGCCACCCTATGGAACAAAGTCATTGGCAGGCCCAATGTTTGCTTCTTAAACTTCCTTGGGTCACCCAATGGAGTGAGATCAAATGGGATAATAAGACAAGCTGACATCTACTGATTACTTAATTATGCACCAGATACTATTCTGAGAGCTTTATTGGGATGAACTCATTTAATACAACTATGTAGTAACTATGACATTACTCCTATTATCATCCCCATTTTACAGACAGCAGAAACACAGACAGTTTAAGCAACATGCTCAAAGCCACACAGCCAGCGAGCAGCAGAGAACTCCTGTTCTCACCCATTACGCTATCATGCCTTTTAAGGTGAGAGGGACTGGGATGGAGAGTGATGTTCAATGAGGACAACTTTTGGCCTTCTTTGTAACATTTTACAAGGAGATCAGATTCACTATTAGCTGCGTGATTTAAAAAAAAAAATCCAAAAGGAAAATAAAATTAAGCTAAAAACCTGGGACAATTGGTGAAATTTGAACATGTTCTGGACATGAGATAAAAACCTTATACCCATGCCATTTTGCAAAGTTTGATAATGCAAATGAATATCTTTGTATAAATTATGACTGAGGAATTTAGGGGCAAAAAGCTATCACATCTGCACCTTTCTTTCATATAGCTTGGAAAACAGATATGCAGAGTGAGAGAAAATGCACAAAGTATAAAGGCACGGGGTTAGCGTGCTAATAATTGGTGATGCTGGCAAAGGGTATAAAGGATGTCTTTGTACTATTCTTGAAACTTTTATGTACATTGGAAACTATATTGAAATAAAAGTTACTGAAAGGATCTCTGTCATGCAGGATGGGTTTGGTATCAGATGCTATTCCTAGGATAAGTTTAGAGGCCTTGTGAGAAGAAGGTGGGTCTGAAGTGGCCTGGGAGCAAATACTCTCTGGCTGGGTCCTCTGGCCTCATCCCCGGGAACTCCCTTCCATGGCTCAGTCCCCTTCCCTCCTCTCCTCCAGCCTCCATTTGCTTCTGGCTTCTTCCCTTTCCCTTTCCCACCATCTGGCTGCCCCCAGCCTCTCGGCCTGGAGTTCCTCCCAAATCTCCCCTGCCTTCTGAGCCAGGAAGGGAAGTGTCAGTGGCTCTCTAGGTGGAAGGCATTGGCAGCCCATGTACTCCTCCAAGCCCTTCAGGACCTCCGAAAAGAGCGCCTGTGCCTGAGGCTGTCAGGGCGACCCCACTCTTGGCTCAGGCTGGTTGAAGAGAAGGGATTGGGGCTTGTGTCCTTTAGAGGGCGTCACCAGCTGAGAGCCTAGAGTTCTTGTTCCCAAAAGAAGTGGTCCTGCCACGTTGGGTGAGGACCCTGCCTGGGAGGCTGCTCTCCCTGAGGAGCCAATGGTCTGGGCGGGGTGTTTGGCTGCTATTGGGCTCCCACGAAGAGGAAAAGGCACGCCCCGGAAACTATGGTGCCTGCCACTAAGGAACTCCACTGAGCAGGCGCTACTGAATGGTAGCCTCTCTCCCTGGGTCCTTATCTCTTGATCTTAGCCAAAAGGCCGAGAAGCGATCCCCTGGGTCCTTATCTCGAAGGGAACCCAGTTGTGTATTAAGCTGGCCTCCCAGGAAAGCCCCTTGCTGATGGGCCTGACTCTGGTCTGAACTCTACCTGCTTGGACTCTGGTCTTCTAGAAAATTCCTCAGCTAACCAAACTAATTTCCAAAAATCCCATGTGATGGTGGCCTGGGGGATTTTGTCCACATGTCCCAAGAAGGCTGCCACATGTTCTGGCCTTGCCTCTCATTTGTGTTGGTCCCATATTTCTCCAACTAGGGAGCTTTGCAGGTGGTGCTAGTGATAAGCCAATGCAGAACATGTAAGAGACATGGGTTTGATCCCTGGGTCAGGAAGATTCCCCTGGAGGAGGGCATGGCAACCCACTCCAGTATTCTTGCCTGGGAAATCCCATGGATAGAGGAGCACGGTGGGCTACTGTCCATGGGCTTGCAAAGAGTCAGACGTGACTGAACGACTTAGCATGCATGCAGGCGCTAAGTCATCTGCATTCGGTTCATCTGGCCAAAAATGAACTGGCTCCATGCTAGGCAGTGTGGCAGAGCAGGTGAGTAGATGGAGTCTGGAGCAGCCTGCTGTCCAGGCTGTCTGGACTGGATTCCTGGCTCTGCTATTTGCTAGCTGTGTGACCTTGCACTGGCTACTTCCCTTCTCTGCACTTTGGTTTCCCTGTGGATGAACAGAGTTAGTGTGCTGCATATGTCGAGGTGCTCCAGACGAGGCCTGCTGCATGTCGGTGCTACCCTCCTCACTATGGCTGCTGAGGTCCTCCCAGGACTGGCACACCCCTGGGGGCAGCTTCATTTAAAAACACTTGTATTTCTTTAACTTTTTTTTTTTTAATTGAAGTATAGTTGTTTTACACTGTGTTAGTTTCTAGTATACAGCAATAGTTAGAAATATATCTATCCTTTTTCTTAATCTTTCCCATTATGGTTTATGGCAAGATATTGGATATAGTTCCCTGTGTTATACGGTAGGACCTTGTTGTTTATCTATTTTATAAATAGAGTTTGTATCTGCTAATACCAAACTCCCTCCCCTCCTCACTTCCCACTTTGGTAATGGTTTGTTTTTTGTGTCTGGGGGCAGCTTCATTTGCATTGAGGTACTGCACACCCCAAACTGGAAAGCCTAAGCCTTGGCCCTGAGTTGCTGAATTGGTCAGAGTGCTGACATCTTTGTCTGTGGGCCCAAATGACAGTTTGATCCCAGTGCCCAGGTCTTCTGGTGAAGGGGTGAGAGTTTCCTTCTAGATGCAGAGAGGACTAGGTGTAGAAGCTGAGCCTTGCTCTGGACTAGGGACTTAAAAGGGGCTTGAGGAGATACCAAATTTAAAACATGCTTTCCCTTGCGATACCCAAAAGTTCCTCACTCACAGAATGTCATGTTAATTGCCGACTTGGCCAAAATGTCTGTTGATGAGGGGACAGACAACAGCAACAATAATACTAATCAGTAATGCTTATATAGCACTTATCATGCCATTTGAAGCACCTTTACACATATGTATCCTAACAACTCTTTGAGAGATTCTAGTTTTATTCCTATTTTAAAGGTGAGGGAACAGACTCAAATAAGGTGAAGTAACTCATATGAGGTGAAACAGCTGGTAAGTGACAGAGCCAGGCTTTCAAACCCAGCAGTCTGGCTTCAAAATCCACGCTCTTAACAACCCTGCTCTACTGTCTTGAGTTTGAAAAGGCTCTTACATGATTTTAAGAGAAGCAGAGGCTCCTGAAGCTGAGCTGCAGCTGGGCCTGGGATGAATATGCAGCTCAATACGCAAATCCTAAACCTCAACCAAGGTTCCAGAGTGGCGAGGCCAGTGCGAGGGCTGCTGCAGAAATGAAGGCAGGGCCACTCCTGCGACAACAGAGGCTCCTCAGGCACATTTCACAGCCAATGCCAGAAGGGAAGTGAAGGCCAGGAGTCTGGAACGTGAGGTGGTTACCATAGAAACCCACAGTGTGGTAAAGCTCCAAGCTCAGATGAGCCTGTCTGGGTCTACATAAAAAAAAAAAAATTGATATATATTTTTTTAATTCTAGACTTTTTTTAAGGGAAGGGCTTAGAACAAACCCTCTGTGAAATTCAGATGAATTTTTAGCATATTTGCTAGTGACTGCAGCCTTTCATATCACTACCCAGAGGGTTTATAAACTACTATTGTGGCTCAGCTGGTAAAGAACCTGCCTACCAATGCAGAAGACACAAGAGACGCAGGTTCAGTCCCTGAGTCCAGATGGTCCCCTGGAGGAGGAAATGGTAACCCACTCTGGTATTCCCGCCTGGCGAATCCCGTGGACAGAGGAGCCTGGTGAGTTAGAGTCCATAGGGTCGCAAAGAGTCAGACGCGGCTGAGCATACGTGTACATGCACAGTGGCGGACGGTGTAGCCAGGGAAGTGCTTGCCCGTGAATAGGCACAGGATAAGATGGCTGAGGAGAATGGGCGTGAGGAGACAGTTTGGGGCAGGTAGGTGTGAGGAGACAAGCGAAAGGGAGGGATAGTGTTCGCTGAAGTGTGAGTAGCAGGGAGGGGAGGGAGACGGTGACTCACAGCTGGAATCCACAGCACTGATCGGCCACCCCAGCCCAGTCTGCCTCTGCTGGGTTTCCATTCACCTTTGCTGGGAGGATGGCATCCGTTGTGGCTCCTGAGCTGGTCCCCTACCCTCATGTCACATCTGGGAAGTTTGGCATGAAAGGGGTCTGTTTAGCTTCTTTGAACTCCAAGTTAGTGACAAGGAAACTTCACTTTCTCACATAATACCTCTTCCCGTTCCTGCTATTGTTATCCCCAAACACCAGTTATCTGTAGGATGCGCTTTGGCAAATACCAGTACAGAGAATGGAGGTTGTTCTCTTGGCCTGCTTTCAAAGCCTTCTGTGATCTGGCCTCAGCCTCCTGTGCAGCCGGATTCTCCTCTCTGCTTTGTGCATCCTTTATGGTAACCAAACTGAGCCCCACACTGTTGCAAGCATACCCCAAGTTTTCATGCTTGGTTGGTCTCTACCTGAGGCCTGCCCACTGTCTAGGACTCAGAGGTACAGCTCAGACAGGAAGGCATTACAGAGTCCCTTTATCTGGACACCATGGTTCTGCCCTCAGGGCCCTAGGTGATAAGGCTGACAGAAAGGGGAGGTGAGAAGACCCAAGGCAAGAAGTAGGAAGTTTCAGTACCCTCTGCCTACCTTCCAAAGATAGAAATGGGTTGAAATTCTTCTGTGGGGCAAGTCTCTGACTAGAAGTGTCCTTGGCCATCTGATCTCTCTCCTCCAGCCTTCTTCCCCTTGGAACCACTCACTTCACTGGGAATCATTGAACAAGTACAGAAAGACCAAGACAGGCTCAGGAAGACCTCAGCAGGAGTCCTACTGAGGACAGGAACTGTGCAGCATGGTAGTAATAAATGGGCTTTGCTTGGTGTCTGACAGGCCTGGGTTTCAATCTCGTATTGGCCACTCAACAGCTATATGATTTGAGTAAATCACTTCTCTTCCTTAACCTCAGTTTCCACATCTGCAAAGTGGAGGTGACATCTACCTCATATGAAAAGGACAAAATGTTTGTTTAAAGGATTACATGAAACAAATTTAGGAAAATCACCTGGTCAAACACCTGGCCTTCTTTGACAACCACTTTAAAGTAGCCACTGCATCCCTTTCTGTCCCTTTCATTCCAGTTCAGTCACTCAGTCATGTCCGACTCTTTGCGACCCCATGGACGGCAGCATGCCAGGCCTCCCTGTCCATCACCAACTCCCGGAGTTTACCCAAACTCATGTCCATTGAGTTGGTGATGCCATCCAACCATCTCATCCTCTGTCATCCCCTTCTCCTCCTGCCTTCAATCTTTCCCAGCATCAGGGTCTTTGCCAATGAGTCAGCTCATTGCATCAGGTGGCCAAAGTACTGGAGTTTCAACTTCAACATCAGTCCTTCCAATGAACACTCAGGACTGATCCCCTTTAGGATGGACTAGTTGGATCTTGCAGCCCACGGTACTCTCAAGAGTCTTCTCCAACACCATAGTTCAAAAGCATCAATTCTTCAGTGCTCAGCTTTCTTCACAGTCCAACTCTCACATCCATACATGACCACTGGAAAAACCATAGCCTTGACTAGATGGACCTTTGTTGGCAAAGTAATGTCTCTGCTTTTTAATATGCTGTCTAGGTTGGTTATAACTTTCCTTCCAAGGAGTAAGCATCTTTTAATTTCATGGTTGCAATCACCATCTGCAGTGATTTTGGAGCCCCAAAAATAAAGTCAGCCGCTGTTTCCCCATCTATTTGCCATGAAGTGATGGGACCAGATGCCATGATCTTAATTTTCTGAATGTTGAGCTTTAAGCCAACTTTTTCACTCTTCTCTTTCACTTTCACCAAGAAGCTCTTTAGTTTTTCTTAGTTTTCTGCCATAAGGATGGTGTTGTCTGCATATCTGAGGTTCTTGATATTTCTCCTGGCAATCTTGATTCCAGCTTGTGCTTCTTCCAGCCCAGCGTTTCTCATGATGTACTCTGCATATAAGTTAAATAAGCAGGGTGACAATATACAGCCTTGACATACTCCTTTTCCTANTAAAGTCAGCCGCTGTTTCCCCATCTATTTGCCATGAAGTGATGGGACCAGATGCCATGATCTTAATTTTCTGAATGTTGAGCTTTAAGCCAACTTTTTCACTCTTCTCTTTCACTTTCACCAAGAAGCTCTTTAGTTTTTCTTAGTTTTCTGCCATAAGGATGGTGTTGTCTGCATATCTGAGGTTCTTGATATTTCTCCTGGCAATCTTGATTCCAGCTTGTGCTTCTTCCAGCCCAGCGTTTCTCATGATGTACTCTGCATATAAGTTAAATAAGCAGGGTGACAATATACAGCCTTGACATACTCCTTTTCCTATTTGGAATCAGTCTGTCCCTTTAACTTATTTGATATTCATTATCACCTGCTGTTTATTTGCTTATTGTTTATTGATTGATCACTCCATTAAAGTATACTTTTCACAAGAGATACAGTTTTATTATTTTAATTACTATATTCCTAGGGCCTTCAATAGTTTCTGACTCATAGTAAGGGCTCATATATTTATCAGGTGAGTGCATGTATTTATATATAGATGGCTATAACTCTCATGTATAAGACCTGGCATTGCTGCTGTCAAGCATGTGACCTAGCACAAGGTGTATTCTGGGAAGTACTTTTCTAGGGCCTGTGTTTGGGAAGGAGAAGGCAATGGCACCCCACTCCAGTACTCTTGCCTGGAAAATCCCATGGATGGAGGAGCCTAGTAGGCTGCAGTCCATGGGGTCACGAAGAGTCGGACAGGACTGAGCGACTTCACTTTGACTTTTCACTTTCATGCATTGGAGAAGGAAATGGCAACCCACTCCAGTGTTCTTGCCTGGAGAATCCCAGGGACGGGGGAGCCTGGTGGGCTGCCATCTCTGGGGTCGCACAGAGTTGGACACGACTGAAGCGACTTAGCAGCATCAGCGGCAGCAGTGTTTGGGAAATAATGCATATTAGCATAGAGGTTTGGGGAGCTTCTGCTGTAAAGACAAGAGTACTCAAACTCATTTGGTTATCATATTAGTTTCCTAAGGCTGCCGTAACAAACTACCACAAATCGGGTAGTTTAAAACCCCAGAAATCTATTCCTTCACAGTATTTATAGGCCAGTCATCCAAAATCAGGGTGCTGGCAAGGCCACATTCCCTTCAGACGCTCTAGCGGACAATCTATTCTTGGCTCTTTTAGCTGTTAGCACACTTTCCATGGTGGCTCAAGGGGTAAAGAATCTGCCTGCAATGCGAGAGACCTGGATTGGATCCTGGGTCAGGAGGATCCCCTGGAGAAGGGAATGGCTACCCACTCCAGTATTCTTGTCTGGAGAATTCCATGGACAGAGGAACCTGGAGGACTACAGTCCATGGGGTCGCAATGACTTCAGCATGAGTGAGTAACTAACACTTTCTTTCAGTTTTCCACATGCCGTGGCTTGTAACCATGGCTCCAATATTTGCCTCCATTTTTATATGGCTTCTCCCTCATCTATGTGTCTGTCTGCTGCTACTGCTGCTAAGTCGCTTCAGTCGTGTCCGACTCTGTGCGACCCCACAGACGGCAGCCCACCAGGCTCCCCCGTCCCTGGGATTCTCCAGGCAAGAACACTGGAGTGGGCTGCCATTTCCTTCTCCAATGCATGAAAGTGAAAACTGAAAGTGAAGTTGCTCAGTCATGTCCGACTCTTCGCGACCCCATGGACTGCAGCCTACCAGGCTCCCGTCCATGGGATTTTCCAGGCAAGAGTACTGGAGTGGGGTGCCATTGCCTTCTCCCTCTATCTCTCTCTTATAAGGACAATTGTGATGGCATTTAAGGCCCACCCAGATAATCCAGGATTGATTCCTCATCTCAAGATCTTTAACTTAATTATATCTGTCAAGACCTTGTTTCCAAACAAGATGACACTTAACAGGTTCTGGGGCGTAAGGCTGGACAGATCTTTAGGAACCATTATCAGCCAACCAGTCACTGTCTCCCCTATTTCCCACAACTCCTCTACTATTTTGAGAAATGGTGAGCTGAGAAAAATGGGTTTTTAGAAAGGATAGAAGTGGATATGGGAGTAGAGCACAGGAAGAAACAACTTGAAAACATAAAAGGATACTATAATTGTCAGGCGCTCCTCAGGGTGGAAGAGTGAGGCTGAATATTGACCAAGATCTCCTGCTGATTCTTTTTGTGTGTCAAGGACTAGGACCCACTGTGTACAAAGACATGGAGAGGTAATTACGCCAGATAGAGAGTGAAGACCGCGCTGTACTTATTTAATTAGCCCAGGGAGGGTGTCTGGATATGGGTGGTTTTCAAGAGCTCTCCAGGTAATTGTAACGAGTAGCAAGAGTGGAAAACCACTTGGACAATAGTGTCCATATGATGAGAATGTAAAAATAGAGCTGTTAGTGAATATTATCTATAAGAATAGTAACAAGGTTGATAATGTTGACATCCATAATTAACCCTTTTGACCTTCTCAGGGAGATACCAAGGAAAGTGCCAGGAACACTGGGGGAGGGTGGGGAGATGCTCAGTAAGTGTGAGGGACAGAGGCAAAGCAGAAAGTGTCTCTGGAGCTACAGATGTGTGAGAACCTCAGCCCCCAGCTGGTCTACGGGACCAGGGCTGGCGGGACAAAGGGACCCAGCAGAGAGCTGCCAAAGTCGCGGGAAAGAAGAGGAGGTGGTGTTTATTTAATAAAAGAAGGGAAAGCCCTTGGTCTGGGCCCACTGGTCAGCAACGACTATTCCCTTCTGGTCCAGCTGGAGGAGGCAACTCTGCCATAACCGCTGAGGCTGAGGCTTGGGGGGTCTTCAGCAACCCTGCTGACTCTCTGAATGAGAAGTTGGCCTTCAGGATGGGCCAAGTGTTTTTGGTACCAAAGTATTAAATGTAAGTTTGAGGTTTAAGCTAACTGGTATGAGGCTTTATAATGATGGACTAAACCTTTTTGATGTTGGTGCTTCCAAAAAGGAATATTTCCTTTTTTCATGGGGGTCTTTATAAAACATTAAAAATTTTTTATATTGGAATATAGTGAATTAACACTCCATGGGGTCCTATCCAGGGCTTTTCTGTCCACTATCTCCTTAATCTCCTAGCTCTCTGAGGAAATAAGCCAAGCAGGCATTATTGCTAGTTTTTCCTCATTTAAAAAACTGGTAAAATACACATCACAAGGGGCTTCCCTGGTAGCTCAGACAGTAAAGAATCTGCCTGCAATGCGAGAGACCCAGATTTGATCCCTGCATTGGGAAGATCCCCTGGAGAAGGGAATGGCTACCCATTCCAGTATTCTTGCCTGGAGAATTTCATGGACAGGGGAGCCTGGTAGGCTATAGTCCATGGGGTTATAAAGAGTCAGACATGATTGAGTGACTAACATTAACTAACTATACATCACATAAAGCTTACTATTTTAACCTTTGTTGGGGACAAGGAATCATAGATACATTTTTATGATAGGTAATAGATTCTTCACATATAGAATATCACATTTAGCCTCAAAATCCCAAATTATTTCAGTCTACTGAAAGGATAAGATGGTGGCTTTGAAGTTGTCTTTTGTGAACTTCAAAGTTCTAACTTATTTTGAAAAATTATAAATATCAGGGGGCTTCCCTGGCAGCTCACTCAGTAAAGAATCCGCCTGCAATGAGGGAGACCTGGGTTGGGAAGATCCGCTGGAGGAGGGCATGGCAACCCACTCAGCAGTCTTTCCTGGAGAATCCCCATGGACAGAGGAGCTTGGAGGACTACAGTCCATGGGGTCGCAAAGAGTTGGACATGACTAAGCATGGCACAGCACATAAATATCAGGAAGAATACTCTATTTACTGCATTTTATGTCTGACTCTCAGCCTTCTCCCACAGTGATGGGATGGAGTAAGAACTGTATGTCAACGTGGATTCAGACTCTTTGTTTTGAGTCATTTAATTTAAACATATTATTTTAACATGGACTTCTTTAGTGGCTCAGATGGTAAAGCGTCTGCCTACAATATGGGAGACCTGGGTTCGATCCCTGGGTCAGGAAGGTCTCCTGGAGAAGGAAATGGTGACCCACTCCAGTACTCTTGCTGGGAAAATCCCATGGACGGAGGAGCCTGGTAGGTTACAGTCCATGGGGTCATAAAGAGTCGGACACGACTGAGCGATTTCACTTCACTTCATTTTAACTTAAGTGCTTTTACTTTGGCAGCTGGCATGCAACTTTTAAAAACTGTGGCAAAATACACATAAAGTGTACTCTCTTAATTATTTCTGGGTACAGGTCAGTGGCATTAAGTATATTCGAAGTTTTTTACAATCATCACTACTATCCCCAGAGCTCTTTTCATCTTTCTCAACTGAAATTGTTCTCATGAAACACTAACTCCCATTCCCCTCTCTCTCTAGCCCCTGGCAACTACCATTCTACTTTCTGTTTCTATGCATTTGACTACTCCATGTACCTCATGTAAGTGGAGCCATATAGTATTTGTCCTTTCTTGACTTGTTTATTCCACTTAACATAATATTTTCAAGGTTCATTCATGTTATAACATGTGGCAAGACTTTCAAGGCTGAATAATAATATTCCATTGTATGGATATATCATATTTTATTTATCCATTCATCCATCAATGGACATTTTGGTCTTTTCCATCTTTTGGCTATTGTGAATAATGTTGCTATGAACAAAGATTATTATTATTTTGCAGGAAAAGAAAGTGAGGTTCAAAATGATGATACAGCAAATAAGTGATAAGACCAAGATTCAAATGCTGACTTGGCCCAAATCCATACCCATTGTCTGGTCTAGTGAAAGTGAAAGTCGCTCAGTCGTGTCTGACTCTTTGTGTCCCCATGGTCTGTATGGCCGATGGAATTCTCCAGGCCAGAATACTGGAGCAGGTAGCTGTTTCCTTCTCCAGGGGATCTTCCCAACCCAGGGATCAAACTCGGGTCTCCCACATTGCAGGCAGATTCTTTACTAGCCGAGCCATCAGGGAAGCCCTGGTGGCTTTTGTCTGGGCTAGACAGCCTCCAAGAAACAGTTGCCCTGCTCTCTCTCTCCACCCTTCCACCTCCAACAGCACTTAGTACCCTGCAAGCTGGCAATTCACACTCCCTGGAAGCTTGGAACAGGCCCACATAGCAAAGACTGTCATGGAGAATGAGAGTCTCATGGAGAATGAGGGGCTCTAGCTTTCACAAACCCCAGGGGCCAAGTGGCTAGACTTTTCTGCTTGGGCGACATTTGTGCCTGTTTCTTACCAAAAGGAAGATGTTGAGGTCTCTTCTTTCCTAGTCTGTGTCCTGCCTCCCAGGGCACCCTGACACCCTGGTCTCCTATAGGGCACATTTATTCTTGAACAAACATCACCACTAAGCCCCCGGGAAGAGCTGGAGGAAGAGAATGGAAAGTTCCTGCCTGGAGTTTTCTGTCTCGGTTAGGTCTAAGAAACAAGTCTCTTACAAGCTGTATGGTCTTCACTTCTTTCATCCTCCAGCTGCTATCGACATTTAGAAAGGAAATACCTCATCAAAGCTTTGCATGACGCTTCTGAAAACACCTCTGCATCTAAGCATGTGGGAAAATCCCTGAAGGTAACCCTGTCTTTCTTGCCTGCTTCTAAGGAAAGCCAGCCCCTCCAATAAGCACAACAGATAGAGGAATCAAAAGTCCCTAAGGACGGGCATTAAACCTTCAAGGTATTTCAGCCACAAGTCACACTCCGTTTTGTGTTTCAGCTGTGCCGTAAACCAGGCAGTCATCTCAACAGGAGTGTGGGAAGGAACAGAAGAAGCAAACCGCACAATCCAGGGAATCCAAGTGTCACGGCTGGTGCGGGAGAGAAGCAGGCTGTAGCTTGGGCAGACAGTTTCTGTTTGACAGCCATGTCCCTCCCTTTCTTTCCCACAGGGGAGCCTTTCTCCCACAAAAGAGGTTGGAAATGCCAGGTACTCAGTTTCCCAGCCTCCTTTACAGGTAGGAATGGTCATGTATGATGACTAATATCTGAACCGTGGTACATAAGGGGAAATCAGCTAGAAGGTTTCAGTAAAAGGGTTCCCTGTCTTAAAGAAATTGGTGAGGTCTGTTCCTCTTGTAGCTTCTTGTCTTTTGATATGGCTGTGTGAAGCAGCCATCTTACATTTATGACAAACCTGAGGACAAATGTCAACATGCTTAGCAAAATGGAAGGATAGAAAAAGTCTGGGGTCCTTGATGAAGTCTTTGTGCTCCTGAATAATCCCCAAGACTACTCTGGGTTTATGAAGTGAGATGAAAAAGTCCCTATCTTGTTTTACTTGCAGCCGAAAGCTTCCTCACTTGCACAGTATCTCAGAGTAGACCATGGGAAAGCAGAGGTCAGCTTGTATCAAGTGAGGCAAAGGGCATGAGGCTGGGGCCAGAGTCTCTGTTGCCCAAGTTTGTGCCTGAAGTGAGGAAGGCGCAGGCTCCACCTCTTGTAGCCACATAAGAGATAGCCTAGGAAGGAGAGCTACTGATAGGAACTAGGTCTGTGAGCGCAGGCAAGACTAGGCTATCCAGTGATAACAGCAAAAATATCCCNGCCTACAATATGGGAGACCTGGGTTCGATCCCTGGGTCAGGAAGGTCTCCTGGAGAAGGAAATGGTGACCCACTCCAGTACTCTTGCTGGGAAAATCCCATGGACGGAGGAGCCTGGTAGGTTACAGTCCATGGGGTCATAAAGAGTCGGACACGACTGAGCGATTTCACTTCACTTCATTTTAACTTAAGTGCTTTTACTTTGGCAGCTGGCATGCAACTTTTAAAAACTGTGGCAAAATACACATAAAGTGTACTCTCTTAATTATTTCTGGGTACAGGTCAGTGGCATTAAGTATATTCGAAGTTTTTTACAATCATCACTACTATCCCCAGAGCTCTTTTCATCTTTCTCAACTGAAATTGTTCTCATGAAACACTAACTCCCATTCCCCTCTCTCTCTAGCCCCTGGCAACTACCATTCTACTTTCTGTTTCTATGCATTTGACTACTCCATGTACCTCATGTAAGTGGAGCCATATAGTATTTGTCCTTTCTTGACTTGTTTATTCCACTTAACATAATATTTTCAAGGTTCATTCATGTTATAACATGTGGCAAGACTTTCAAGGCTGAATAATAATATTCCATTGTATGGATATATCATATTTTATTTATCCATTCATCCATCAATGGACATTTTGGTCTTTTCCATCTTTTGGCTATTGTGAATAATGTTGCTATGAACAAAGATTATTATTATTTTGCAGGAAAAGAAAGTGAGGTTCAAAATGATGATACAGCAAATAAGTGATAAGACCAAGATTCAAATGCTGACTTGGCCCAAATCCATACCCATTGTCTGGTCTAGTGAAAGTGAAAGTCGCTCAGTCGTGTCTGACTCTTTGTGTCCCCATGGTCTGTATGGCCGATGGAATTCTCCAGGCCAGAATACTGGAGCAGGTAGCTGTTTCCTTCTCCAGGGGATCTTCCCAACCCAGGGATCAAACTCGGGTCTCCCACATTGCAGGCAGATTCTTTACTAGCCGAGCCATCAGGGAAGCCCTGGTGGCTTTTGTCTGGGCTAGACAGCCTCCAAGAAACAGTTGCCCTGCTCTCTCTCTCCACCCTTCCACCTCCAACAGCACTTAGTACCCTGCAAGCTGGCAATTCACACTCCCTGGAAGCTTGGAACAGGCCCACATAGCAAAGACTGTCATGGAGAATGAGAGTCTCATGGAGAATGAGGGGCTCTAGCTTTCACAAACCCCAGGGGCCAAGTGGCTAGACTTTTCTGCTTGGGCGACATTTGTGCCTGTTTCTTACCAAAAGGAAGATGTTGAGGTCTCTTCTTTCCTAGTCTGTGTCCTGCCTCCCAGGGCACCCTGACACCCTGGTCTCCTATAGGGCACATTTATTCTTGAACAAACATCACCACTAAGCCCCCGGGAAGAGCTGGAGGAAGAGAATGGAAAGTTCCTGCCTGGAGTTTTCTGTCTCGGTTAGGTCTAAGAAACAAGTCTCTTACAAGCTGTATGGTCTTCACTTCTTTCATCCTCCAGCTGCTATCGACATTTAGAAAGGAAATACCTCATCAAAGCTTTGCATGACGCTTCTGAAAACACCTCTGCATCTAAGCATGTGGGAAAATCCCTGAAGGTAACCCTGTCTTTCTTGCCTGCTTCTAAGGAAAGCCAGCCCCTCCAATAAGCACAACAGATAGAGGAATCAAAAGTCCCTAAGGACGGGCATTAAACCTTCAAGGTATTTCAGCCACAAGTCACACTCCGTTTTGTGTTTCAGCTGTGCCGTAAACCAGGCAGTCATCTCAACAGGAGTGTGGGAAGGAACAGAAGAAGCAAACCGCACAATCCAGGGAATCCAAGTGTCACGGCTGGTGCGGGAGAGAAGCAGGCTGTAGCTTGGGCAGACAGTTTCTGTTTGACAGCCATGTCCCTCCCTTTCTTTCCCACAGGGGAGCCTTTCTCCCACAAAAGAGGTTGGAAATGCCAGGTACTCAGTTTCCCAGCCTCCTTTACAGGTAGGAATGGTCATGTATGATGACTAATATCTGAACCGTGGTACATAAGGGGAAATCAGCTAGAAGGTTTCAGTAAAAGGGTTCCCTGTCTTAAAGAAATTGGTGAGGTCTGTTCCTCTTGTAGCTTCTTGTCTTTTGATATGGCTGTGTGAAGCAGCCATCTTACATTTATGACAAACCTGAGGACAAATGTCAACATGCTTAGCAAAATGGAAGGATAGAAAAAGTCTGGGGTCCTTGATGAAGTCTTTGTGCTCCTGAATAATCCCCAAGACTACTCTGGGTTTATGAAGTGAGATGAAAAAGTCCCTATCTTGTTTTACTTGCAGCCGAAAGCTTCCTCACTTGCACAGTATCTCAGAGTAGACCATGGGAAAGCAGAGGTCAGCTTGTATCAAGTGAGGCAAAGGGCATGAGGCTGGGGCCAGAGTCTCTGTTGCCCAAGTTTGTGCCTGAAGTGAGGAAGGCGCAGGCTCCACCTCTTGTAGCCACATAAGAGATAGCCTAGGAAGGAGAGCTACTGATAGGAACTAGGTCTGTGAGCGCAGGCAAGACTAGGCTATCCAGTGATAACAGCAAAAATATCCCAAACCTCAGAGGGTTAACCAAACAGAACTTTATTTCCCACTCACATTAGATGTGCAACAACATTAGATGTTGACCACGGCTTGGCTCACCATAGCCACTCAAGGACCCAGGCTGAGGGTGGTCCCATCGCAGCCCCTGCTCTCATGGTTACTGCAGTCATGGGATGAGAATGAGATGAACTGCAAACTGTCTCCTAAAACTTCATTGGCTAAGGCAAGCCACACAGCCACATCTAACTTCAGTGGGGGACAGGATGTGCAGTTCAGCCATGAGCCTGAAGGAGGACCCATTTGTAGACCTAGCTGCCTTTAGCACTCGTCTCTAGTCAAGGCTTGGTTTTTAGATGGATTGGAGGGCAAGGGGAAGATATTGATTTCTCAGGGTCCATGTGGCCAGGGCCAGAGGTGGGCCATCTGTTCTACCCACCCTCTAACATCCAAGTAGAGAAGCAAACATGATACCAGTCTTGCCCAGTGCTATCTTAGAGCCCCTCTGGATGGACGCAGTCACACTGGAAACAATGTCAGGACATTAAAAAAGCATTGTTTTCCTCTGTCAGGCTGTATTTATCCCCTATTGCTGCTGTAACAAATTATTATTAACTTAGTGGCTTAAAATAACACAAATTTATTCTCTTACAGTTCTGGATGAACTGTAAGAAATGGGTCTCACTGGACTAAAATCAAGGTATCGGCAGGATTGCACTCCTAGAAGCTCTAGGGAAGAATTGGTTTCCTTGCCTTTGCCAGCTTCTAGACACTGGCTGCATTTCTTGGCTCACAATCTTTTCCTCATCTTCAAAGCTGGCAACATCAGGGTGAGTCCTCAGGCTTCAATCTCTCTGGTTCTTTCACTCTGGCTCCCTCTTCCACTTATAAGGACCCTTGTGATTATATTGGCCCACCCAGGTAATGCAGGAGAATCTTCCCATCTCAAAGCCAGCTGATTAGCAACCATAATTCCATCTGCAATCCTTAATTACCCTTTGATGTGTAATATTAATATAACATGTTCCCAAGTTCTGGGATTAGGATGTGAGCATCTTTGGTGGGGTGGGGAGGGGAATCATCCAGCACCTACCCACCCCCACAAGGCTAGGAAGAAAGGAGTCTCCATCCTAGGAACAAAAGTGTCAGCATCACCTGGGAGATGCCCCATGAATATGTGGGGCTGTAGCCCCAGTTAAGTGTTTTAAAGTTAGATCAGACATTGCCATTTTCACATTATTTTTAAACCATAAGCTCTAAGATTGCTTTACTCTGATATTAGATCAGTTTTAGTAAACCTACTCAGCAGTGAATTAGTTCATCCTTTTAGGTGTCATAGGCTGAAGGCTGCGTTTTTCCTTCTTGTATTTTCCTCTTTCTTCCCACAACCCACCAAAATGAAATCAGCTCTGCACTTTACTGTCTCAGGAGAGGTACATAGCCAGGTAGTGGGAGGACAGAGAGAACTGTGGGTCTCTAGACCCTGCTTCCTAGTAGTGCTCTGAGGAGCTGGTAATTCTCCAGAGTGGAGTGCTCTCCCCTTCACCCAGTTCATCCAGAAATACCAGGGCTCCCAGCTGTCTGGAAGATTTCCTCAGCTTTCTACAAGAGCAGCAATGGGCGGGGGACAATGAGGACAATTTAGTGGCTTGGTAGCAACTTGCATACTATGGATGATTGATGACCAGATGGGGCTCCTCAGATGTCTGGCACTGTGGAAATTTCCAAGATCTAGTCTTGGTCTCAGGGAGGCAGGAACTGCAAGAATGACTCAGGTAGAATTTCCCAACCCTCTACTGAGATGGGGTGAAGAATCGAAATTAAGTTGATTTAGAAAAACAACAAAGAGAAGTACTATTTCTTGTAAGAAGGAAACATACTTTTCAATCTGCCGAGGAGCTTGGGCGCAGTGGGAGTGAAGGCAAAAGAGAGCCACCCAATTGCTTGGGAAATCATATGCTTAAAATGAAGGTTTTAGTTCTCTTTATCCACAATCAGAAAATACAATCTCTTCTATGGAGCGTTTTATATGAAATAGCATTATAGGAAGACTGAGAGAATGGAAAATAGTTGGGGTACCCTTAATGAACATCACCTACATAAAATTTTCCAGCCTTTTTGGAAAGCAGTTGGGTAGTATCCAGAAAACATGCATCTTCTTTGAATCAGCAACCCCAGCAGAACAAGTGCTCAAAAATCTATGTATGAGGATATTCTCAAATAGATTTCCTCCTCTCTAGCCTTTCTCCCAGGGCTCAAGCTGGCATCTCTCACCTGGCCCAGTATAACAGACTCCTATCTGATTTCCCTGGTGGCTCAGACGGTAAAGCGTCTGCCCGCAATGCCGGAGACCCATGTTCGATTCCTGGGTCGGGAAGATCCCCTGGAGAAGGCAATGGCACCCCACTCCAGTACTCTTGCCTGGAAAATCCCATGGACGGAGGAGCCTGATAGGCTACAGTCCATGGGGTGGCAAAGAGTCAGACACGACTGAGCGACTTCACTTTCACTTTCACTATCTGATTTCCCAGTGCCCAGTCCCGCCTCTCTTATCGAAAGGCTGCTCAGAAGACAAACCTAATCATATACTTCCCTGTTAGAAACTCCATGATGGTCTTCTTCATTACTTTCTGTACACAGGCCAATGCTCTAAGCTTACCACACAAGGCCGCATTAACCTGGCTCGTTAACAGCGACCCCACTTTCCAAGCACGCTGCAAAGTTCATTCACCAAAGCCATCAACAGGCCCTCTGTGCCTCTGCGCGCACTGTTCTTGTCTGCTCCGCTCTAACTCAGTTGCCTCCTTACCCGCTGGGAGGCTCTTCCTCTCAGAAGCTGGTCTTGAATGCTCTTCGCAGTAGTAGGTGTTTCTCCCTTGGGCTCCCACGGTACTGTGTGCATCGGGAACGTACATTAGCACTTTGGACTGCCATTTTAAAGACATTTCTTTGGAAGTACAAGCTATGTTTGTTATCTCTCTATTTCTGCCATTTAGTAAGATTCTCCATAGTTCTCTCTGAGGATATGGTTTCAAACTTGCACAGTTCCTCACTCTCCAAAGTCACCTCCCTTTGGTCTCAGTCACCTCAGGCTGGAGGGAGGGCTAGAGGTGCTGGAGCTAGAGATTTCCCCAATACCAGTGAGATGGTGGGGGCAATAAAGTCTACTTTCCCTGGGATGGCTCAACAAAAGAAGCCAAATGTGTCACTCTGTGTGATCATGGGCAAATCCTAGTTTTCCAGACTCTTTCTTCTCAATAAAATGGACATAATAATAATGGCTACGTCTAGAGACTGTTGTTGAAGGTACTGACAGATGAAGTCATGTGTTAATGACTTCCAAAGGATCATTTTAGCTCAAAGTGGCACAGAAAGAGAGAGTGATAAAAAGTTAAGTCCCTAATTTAGGAACCTGATTCATATAGATGAAACCCTGCTTATTCCATCCCCACTGTTCAGATTAAGCACATGCTTAATTCTGCCTTTACCTGTGGGACATTGTCCTCCTCTCTCCCTGCTATCTTTTTTTTGAAAAATTTTTTTTTTTTTTTTGGCTGCACCCAGTGGCGTGTGAGATCTTAGTTCCCAATCAGGGATTCAACCCGTGCCCCCTACACTGGGAGTATGGACCAGCAGGGAAGTCCCCATGCTATCTTTTTTATTCTATCTTCAGTGATAGAAAGTGATCACATCTCTCCCATGACATGGTCAACTGGATGTTGGAGCCACAGATCCATACTCCAATTTCAACTCTGCCATTTCCTAGCTGCATGAATTGGGGCTGGCTACTTAACCTCTCAGTGCCCCAGTTTCTTGGTCTTCTATTTCCTAAGTATGTGATAAGGAATAAATAAGACCATGTAACTTGTTCCTTTCATTTTCAGTAATCTCCAAGTCTAGTCTTATTCAGCCTCCCACACATTTTATCACACCTAGGATGTCTTCTTCATTCAACCAGAGTTTCATTTTCAAGATTTTGAACGTGGAAATGCACCTTTCTGAGTATAACCTCTGTTTCTTTCAGTTCTCTTTCTTCTACCAGAGTCAGTCTGTCTTCAGCTTGGCTCCTGGCCCCTCAAGCCATCATTCTCCCAGGCCACCCTAGTCTGGTCTCAGCCACCCCTCTGCCAAGTCAGAACCCTGTGTCTAGCCATGTGGCTGTGCCTTCACCACCTCCTTGTGCTTCCACACTCCTGTCTCTGGATGCTCTCTGGGCCTGGATAACTGTCTGCTTACTGTTTTAGTTTACAAATGTCCAAATTTGCAGGAGAGAGTGTTTTTACTCCTATGCTACGGGAGTAGAGGACTCATCACCGAAAGGCCTGTCTGCTTCTCCTTGATCTTCTATTGCCATGGCTGGGGAAGAACTGTCTCCTTTCATGCCAACAGTCTCCTCTGTCGGGTACCCTGGCTCCTACCCCATATCGTCTCCTCAAGACCTTGCTCCAACAGTGATCCTTTGTATCATTCATTTACCTCGGTATTTGTTCTTTCTACATTTCCCTCCAGCATATAATATACTCAGATCTCTCCCATTCTGAAACCATCTTCTCGCCCTCCACTCCAGAGACCACCCGACCCTAGACGCTCCCAACATGAAATGTTTTCAGAGACTAGTCTACATGAGCTCCCCACCTGATCATAACCTTCATAACCTACTGACTTGTTATCTGCTTCTGCCACTTTATTTTGTTGCCAACCCGACGACCACTAACAGTCTCCTAGCTGCCAAACTCAAATGGAAGTTGTCAGTCTCTGTACAGCACTTGACACTCTGGCCTGGCTGTCTTTTTGAAGCGCTCTCCTTTGTTGGTCTTCGCTTCCGCTTTATTACGGTTTTCCCTCTGTCTATTCTCTTTATTACCTATGAGGCACTTCCTAGACACGACTCACTCAGTGAGCACCTTTACTCTTATGATTTCAAACGGGTGTTTTCAGACTTTTTCTGAAAGGTCAGAGAGTGAACATTTTCAGTTTTGTGGGCCAAAAGGCAAAATCAAAGCAATTATGTAGGTACTTACATAAACATTTAAAATGTAAAAATTGTCTTTAGTTCACAAGCTGTACAAAAGATGGTTGTGGGTTTGATTTGGTCAGTTGGCTATAACTGAGCTTTGGTTTCAACCACCATCTCTGAGCAGAAAACTCCCCAATTGATACCTCCAGCTCCCACCCCTCTTGAGGGAACCAATTGCCTACAGAATATCTATACTTTGCTATCCCCCACACACCTCAAGTTCAATGTGTTTTAAAAAAATCCATCTCCCCCAAATTGCTTCCTTTTCCTGAATTCACTATTGTTAATGGTGTCATGATATCCTCAGTCACCCAGTCCAAAGGCTTTCACACAGAAGGAATCTTCTTATATGAGGAAAGTTTGCCATTTTGTTTTATTCAGGCTATCAACTGATTAGGTAAAACACACCCAGATTATTGGGGGGCAGCCTGCTTTACTCAGTTGACTGACTGAAACATTAATCTCATGAAAAAGCACTCTACTGAAATACCCAGATAATATCTAGGCACTCTGTGGATCAGTCAAGCTGACACACAAAATTAACCATCACAGATAGTATGGACTTCTTAACAATATTTAGTATTCCAGTTTGCGCACACAGATGCCTTTCCATTAATTTGTGTCTTTTTTAGTTTCTTTCAGCAATGTTTTGTAGTTTTCAGTGTGGAAGTCTTTTGACTCCTTACTTGAGTTTATTCCTCAGTTATTCTTTTTTGATGCTATCATCAATGGAATTGTTTTCTTAATTTCCTTTTCAAATTGTTCTTTGTTAGTGTGTAGAAATACAACTGAATTTTGTTTGCTGATTTTCTGTTCTACAACTTTGTTGAATTTATTAGTTCTACAAGTTTTGTGTGTGTGTGTGAGTGTGTTTGTGTGTAATCTTTTGGGTTTTCCATGTACAAAATCATGCTATCTGCAAACAGAGATAATTTTACTTATTTCTGGTTTGGATGCCTTTTATTTCTTTTGCTTTCCTAACTGCTCTGGCTATGACTTTCAGTATGTTGAATAGTAATGGTGAGAGCGGGCTTCCTTGCCTTGTTCCTTACCTTAGAAGAAGAGCTTTCAGTTTTTCACCACTGAGTATGATGTTCATTGTGGACTTTTCTTATGTGGCCTTTATCATGTTGAGGTAATTTCTTTCTACTCCTAGTTCTTTGAGTGTTTTTATCATGAAAGAGTGTTGAATTTTTTATGTGATTTTTGTCCTTCATTCGTGTTACTGTGTTTTATTACATTGATTACTTTTTGTATGTTAAACTCTCCTTGCATCCAAGGGATAAAGCTCTTTTGACTGTGGCACATAGTTCTTCTAATGTGCTGTTGAATTCATTTTGCTAGTATTTTGTTGAGGATTTTTGCATCTGCATTCATCTGGGAAACAGGCCTGTAGTATTTTCTTTTGGTGCCTGTGATATCACAGTAATGCTGGCCCATGGAGGAGCCTGATAGGCTGCAGTCCATGGGGTCGCTAAGAGTCACATACGACTGAGTGACTTCACTTTCACTTTTCACTTTCATGCATTGGAGAAGGAGGTGGTGACCCACTCCAGTGTTCTTGCCTGGAGAATCCCAGGGACGGGGGAGCCTGGTGGGCTGCCATCTATGGGGTCGCACAGAGTCAGGCACGACTGAAATGACCTAGCAGCAGCAGCATGAAATGAGTTTGGAAGTGTTCTCTCTTTTTCAACCTTTTTGGAAGCATTTGAGAAAGATTGCTATTAATTCTTTAAATGTTTGGTGGAGTTCTCCAGTGAAGCTATCTTTTCCAGATTGTTTTTTTTTTTTTTTTTGTGGGGAGCTTTGTGATTACTGATTCTATTTCATTATTGGTCTATCAGGTTTTCTGTTTCTCCTTGATTTTCTGGTAGATTGTGTGTTTCTAGGAATTTATTCATTTCTAGAAGTGAAATGTCCAATTGTCTAGGTTGTTCAGTTTCTCGCCACACAATTGTTTATAATATTCTCATATAATCCTGTTTGTTTCTGTGGCATTGGTTGTAATATTCCCTCTTTTATTTCTGATTTTAGTTATTTAGTCTTTTCCTCTTAGTTAATCTAGCTAAGTATTTGTCAGTTTTGTTGATCTTTAAAAAAACTAAATCTTAGTTTTGTTGATTTTTTCTGTTCTCTTTCCTATTCTTTATTTTTTAAATTTCTGCTTTAATCTTTATTATTTCTTTCCTCTGGTAGCTCTGAGTTTAGTTTTCTAGCTCTTTGAGGTGTAAAATTACATATTTGATTTGCAATCTTTCTTCATTTTTAATGTATGCATTTACAGTTATAAACTCCCACCACTGCTTTCATTGTACGCCACAACTTTTGGCATGTTGTGTTTTCATTTTTTCTGTCTCAAGGTATTTTCTAATTTTCCCCATGACTTCTTTTCTGACCCATTGATTGTTTAAGAGTGTGTTGTTAAATATTCATATATTTGTGAATTTTCCCACCTTTCTTGTGTTACTGTTTTCTGGTTTCATTTACTGTGATTGGGAAAGATACTGTGTGTGATTTCAGTTTTCTTGAAGTTGCTGCGGCCTGTTTTGTGGCTTAACATGTAGTTTATAATGGAGAATGTTCCAGTTATACAGGGGTACGTGTATTCACTGTTGTTGCGTCGAGCATTCTGCATATGTTGTTAGGTTCAGTTGGTCTATAGCATTGTCAGGTCTTCTATTTGCTTGTTGATCTACTGTCTGGTTGTTTTATCCATTATTGAAAGTGGGATATCGAAGTCTTCTACTATTATTGTGCTGCAATGTATTTCTCCCTTCAATTATGTCAGCATTTGCTTCCTATATTTAAGAGCTCTGAGGTTTGGTGCCTAAATTTGTGTAATTGTTATATCTTGTTGATGAATTGACCCTTTTAGCATTATATAATGCTTGGTTGCTTGTTACTGTTTTTGATTTATAATCCATTTTATCTGATGTTTGTATAGCCACTCCTACTCTCTTTTTGCATGGAAAATCTGTTTCCATTCTTTCATTTTCAGCCTGTGTGTGTTCTTAGACCTAAAGCAAATCTCTTGTAGACAGTGTATATGAATCCTGTTTTTTTCTAATCCATTTAGCAAATTATGTATCTTGGGAAGTTTAATCCACTTACATTTAAAGTAATTGTTGATAGGAAGGACTTGCTATTGCCATTTTGTTAATTATTTTCCATATGTCTTGTAGCTTTTTTGTCCCTCCTTTCATCTCTTATTGCTTTCCCTCCTGTTTCATTGATTTTGCTTTTTGTAGTGATATGTTTTAATTCCCTTCTCTTTTCCTTTTGTATATATTCTACAGATATTTTCCATGTGGTTACCTTTGCAGTTATATAAAACATCTTTAAGTTATAACACTCTATTTTTAAATGGTTAAAAAAAGCTTCTGCTGCTGCTGCTGCTGCTAAGTTGCTTCAGTCGTGTCCGACTCTGTGTGACCCCATAGATGGCAGCCCACCAGGCTCCCCCGTCCCTGGGATTCTCCAGGCAAGAACACTGGAGTGGGTTGCCATTTCCTTCTCCAGTGCATGAAAGTGAAAACTGAAAGTGAAGTCGTTCAGTCATGTCCGACTCTTTGCGACCCCATGGACTGCAGCCCACCAGGCTCCTCTGTCCATGGGATTTTCCAGGCAAGAGCACTGGAGTGGGGTGCCATTGCCTTCTCCAAAAAAAAAAAAACCCCAAAAAAACTTCGGTTACATATAAAAACTGAATTCTTTCCCAGATCACTGCCTTTTTACGGTATTAAAAACATACATCCTTCTTTATTGTATACCCATTAATATAGGTTTATAATTATTTTTATGTTTTTCTTATTTAATTCTGTTCACCAAAACTATCATTGTGTTTGGTGCATGTATTTGCCTTTCCCAGAGAACCTTATGTTTTGACATGGCTTTGTATTGCTGTTTACCATCCTTTTGTTTCAATTTGAAGGACTTCCTTTAGCCTATCTCGTGGAGCAGGTCTAGTGGTGTAGAACTCCATCAGCTTCTGCTCATCTGGGAAAGTCGTGCAGTCTTGTGGAAGTGAGGCCCAGTATCTGAGATGGCTGTGCCAGGGCAAGAGTGGACAGCTGTGTGCGTGAGGGTATCTTTCTTTCATCTCCCTCTGTCTCTGCCTCTCTTCCTTTGTTCTCTTACATGATAAAACTTTCTATGTAGAAAGATTAAAAAGCACATATAAATTTACACAAATTTAAAAATAACCTAATTGCCCTAACATACAGTTTTGATTGGCACAGAACCCACTTTCTAAAGTACCACATACAACAGTTTGACCAAATGTTCCATCACCACATGCCTAAGAGCAACAACTTTTAAACCTGCCATAGCTTTACCATTATGGCTCCAAGTCCAACCCTTCTCATTCAGCCAATTCTAAAACTTTAAATTCTGTAACTTACAGCTTGCACTTTGAGGTACCAGATTCTAAATCAATTAGAATCTGAATTTAGCTCCAGTAACAGGGACTCCAAAAACAGTAGCTTAAACAAATTACGTAAAATTTTATTTCTATTTAAGGAAAAATCTGAAGATGGCCAATCAAGGGCTGAAATAGTACTTCCTGATGCTTTCAGAAATTCAGACTCCTTTTGTATTTCTGCTCAATGTTACAACGGTCCTTTAGCCTTCACAAAATGCCTGCCTGATCTTCATCCTTCACATCTATCTTCAAGGCAGCAGAGAGGAAATGAAGGTAAGAATAAAAGGATATTTGTCAACTGATTCAGCTCCCCACTCATGTTGCTTTGCCATAAAATATATTTGTTAAGCATTTAGGTACTTTTAAGTAAGAAAGATGATACTCTGATTTCACTGCTAGTTTCAGCAGAGTATACTGTCGAAGAATGGTATATCCAGTGTGGAGTTGACAGTGGTACATCAAAACAGATTTTAAACAAAGAGCACTCAATCTGCAAAAAGATTTATAATAATAATTTAAAGCTTCATGATCTAGGATCATTCCAATTTAAAACACTATGAAATGAGACCATCATGAAAAGTAAAATCAACTTCTGATGGTAAGAAAAGGAATGTTGGGTAAGAAGAAAACTAGCATTTGTTGAGTTAAGAGTACGAGCTTTCCATAAGATAGATATTATTCTTCAGTGGGAAACCTTGCAGATACAAAATAAAATCCAGATATTTGGTCATGTAATACAAATTTTACCTGAAATAAAACCAAAGCAATAGATTCTGGTTCTGGCTTGTCAGCTATTCCCTGCACTAACTTATCTGCAGAAGCATCTGGCCAATTTGAACCTAGTGACTCTTTATGCATGCTGAATGGGGCTCAGGTAGAATAACTCCGTAAAATGACAGAGCTGAAAGAGAATTCTGCACCCTGGGGGAGTTATCAGTATTCAATAGGAGATCTGGATTTCATATTTTTGTTTCCTTATTATAATTCAAATGCATTTCTGGGTGTGATTTTATTTTTGAAAAGGAATCTGTGTCCTCTGCTTACACTTAACAAGGTAATTAAAAAAAAAAAAAAACTACTCTAGCTTTAAGGAGCTGACATACATGACATACATACAGTCCCAGCCATGGGACATGCTGAGGTCACCTCGCCTCCTGAGGAATTTTCCCCGAAGCCCTATAGGCTGACTTCTACTTATGTCTCACTGGCCAGAATTTAGTCATGTGCTTATCCCTCTTTGAGGAAGACTGGAAAATGTACCTTTGTAGCCTGCACGTATTGCTGCCCCCAACAAAATTAGAGTTTGTTAACATGCAAGAAGGAAGAAAATATCTCATGGGGGCTATTCTAACTAGTTGGGACAGAAAAGAATTTATCCCTTGCAGAATTGTTAGAAGAGCGATAGAAGAAGCTCTAGGCAAAGCTCTCAGAAACACTGCTGCTTAACTTGTCTTACTAACCTCAGAAACACTGCCTCTATGGTTTCCATCCATGCCAGGGAAACCATGACCTCTGCCCAGCAGTTTCCTAATGTCACGTGCAAATCAAAGCCTTCCACAGAAGTACCTTACTGGTGAGAACCAAATCACAGGCTTGCAAGGGATGTTGGAAAATGTAGATTAAGAAAATTATCTGAAGAAGATAGGATTCCTCTTCTAGTGGTGAGTATATTTCATTGATTCTAAGACAGGCTTTTTTTTTTTTAATTTTCATGTTTCTAAAATGAGTATACTTTTGACAGTGCCAGCTGTTGGGGATCTGCCAGTTTTATGATGTAGTTTTCATTAGTTCTACGTACATGAAACCCTCTTAGAAAGTGTCTCCATTGACAGGGTGCAGATGGGGGTTGCAATTGGGGAGGAAATCCTGGACCCAACAGTGAAAGCACTCTTTATAAGTGGTGTCCCACCGAAGAATTGCATGTGGTGCAAAACTAGCCAACAGTGACAATTCTGAGTTGAAAAGGGACTAATAAAATTCTATACTAAATAGGAAGAACTGCTGGAAATATTATCAATTTATTTAGCTTTTCTGTGTATTTCTAAGAGATTTACACCTAAATAAATGTAAATGATATGTTTCAATAAGAATAAGGTAAAAACATCTAAATGATAAGGGATTGACTCAGTGCACCACCTCGGGAATTGAACCTGAGGAAATCATTTAAAAGAAAAAATATTCTCTGAGTGTAAAGAAGTTTACTCACAACAGTGTTGTTTATACGGGCAAAACCCCATGATAGATAGGTATACTTTCATCACAAAAGCAACTAATATCTGTTGAAACTTTACTGTGTGCCAAGCCCTCTACATACATTATGTCATTTGGTTCTGACAACAGCCATGTAATGTAAATACTAATCTTATCCCTATTTCATATATGAGGCACACATGGTAACTTGTCCAAGATCAAGGTGCCAGCAAGTTCAGTTCCTGGTGAAGGAGCTCCTCATGTATTGCAGCTGGCCCCCATGTTTCCCCACATGATGTTCCCTTTGTGTGTGTGCAGAAAGAGAGAGACAGATCTCTGGTGTCTTCTCCTCTTATAAGGACAGCAGATCCTATGGGATTAGGGCCCCACTCTTATAACCTCTATATGTGCTGTGCTTAGTCTCTCAGTCGTGCCCAACTCTTGGTGACCCCATAAACTGTGGCCCATCAGGCTCGCATGTCCATGGAAATTCCCCCAAATTCCTATCTTACAGCCCTAACCCTCAATGTGACTGAATTGGAGAATGAGCCTTTAGAGATTAGGGTTAATTGAAAGAGCTGGTAAAGAATCTGCCTGCAATGCAGGAGACCTCAGTTTGATTCCTGGGTCAGGAAGTTCCCTTGGAGGAGGGATAGGCTCCCCGCTCTAGTATTCTTGGGCTTTCCTGGTGGCTAGATGGTAAATAAACCGCCTGCAAAGTGGAACACCTGGCTTTGATCCCTGTGTTGAGAAGATCCCTTGGAGGAGGGCACTCCAGTATTCTTGGGGGCAACACAATTCAGTCAATGATAGGATTCATTTGAGAATCTAATGAAACCTCCATACACCCTCCCAATTTGTCTCCCACAACTCTGCACACAATTTCAGGAAGATCTTGGACTCCAGCTTGAGAGCCACTGTTCTAGCTCAACTTCCTCTTTTCCCAGATGGAGAAACAAGAGGTTCAGAAAGGGGAAGTGATTTTCGGCAGGTTAGGAGAGAGACAGGTCTCCTGATTCCTCGTCAAGCGCTTGCCCTACCTTACTGTGTCTTGTGTTAGGCCTGTTAAGTCAGCAATCCACAGTGACCCCAAAACACTAGAGATTCTGTGGCTGCAGTGAAGGGGAGTGCTTCACCTGGGATGCTCAAGTGAGTGGACAAGGCTCTAGCTATAACTGACAGTAAATGGGACAGATTTCATTGTTTCAAATTAGCCAGGAGGTTGGGAAGAAGCTGCACCAGCTTCAGCATACATCCACAAGAGTTCTGAGTGTGAGGCGATGGAGGTGCCTCTGTCCTAACAAACAGCAAAGTGGGGACTGAACAGGTATAGTTGAACCGTCTGCTGGCCTTGGCATGGCACTGTCCCTCTACTCTCAGATTCCTTCATTTGCACACCTCTCACAAGTAGACCTATTAGATTCCTGTATGAGATTATCTAGCTCTAATATTCTGTATGTCTGTGATTCTGGGGCCGGAACCATGTGGAAAAGATTAGCTGAGGCATTTGGGTGCTAGAATTAAGGGCAAAATAATTTTTTTACAAAATGTCTTCTGATGGTGTCATTGAGTTAGCAATAACGCAAATGGCATTTAAAGAGATGAAAAATCCATAAGAACCTGAGAAGACCCTTAACACAGTCATTTAAAGTAAAGTCTCAACATAACCGTTTCCTCAGTTTTTGCTTCAGGCCTATCCTTAAAAAGGAATTATGATACCTGGAATTCTAAGCAACAAAGTTAGAAGATGGGACAGTATTTATAGTTGGAAATGTTATTTTATCTTTAGGCAGAGGAGTGGTAGAGAAGGCGATGGCACCCGACTCCAGTACTCTTGCCTGGAAAATCCCATGGACAGAGGAGCTTGGTGGGCTACAGTCCATGGGGTCGCTAAGAGTCGGACATGACTGAGCGACTTCACTTTCACTTTTCACTTTCATGCATTGCAGAAGGAAATGGCAACCCACTCCGTGTTCTTGCCTGGAGAATCCCAGGGATGGGGGAGTCTGGTGGGCTGCCGTCTATGGGGTCGCATAGAGTTGGACACCACTGAAGCGACTTAGCAGCAGCAGCAGAGGAGTGGCCCCAGAAAATGACTTTTGTTTCATTTCGTCAATCAATGAGATTTAAGAAAACGGGACATTCTTCCTATTGACACTATCAATGCCACAAACCAGTGTGGAGCCTTCACTTGGGCCCAAGACTAGAGACAAAAGCAGGGGCACTNCCAGAGGATGCCCCGCTGGAGGCAGAACAGGAGGCAACAAGCTTGACCACAGCTCACCAGCCCCGGAGGTAACAGCTGCTCCTCTTGCAGAAAGATGTTGGGCTCAACCTGTGAAACAGCAGAGTCAGGGAAGAGCCTCAAGCCAGGGCCAGCCCACAGCCCTGCTCAACAGCCAGGACTGTGGGAAGGAGTATGGTGTGTGTAACACTGACTTCAAAGCATCTGGAATTTGTCAGCCAGGTGCTGCATGGCGGCTGCAAACAGGGAGAGGCACAAGAAGGTGCTCCAGACAGAATGATATAGAAGCCTGTCCCCTTGTCCCTGTGGGGAACCACCTAGCCCTACAACCTGAAACCCACCCCACTAGCCCCAATGCAAAGAGCTCTGGGCCTGATCACCACCCACCACCTGAGTTAAATGTGGAGCTATTTCCTAAAACGAACCAAAATGTGCCAGCAGCTCTCAAGTTCAAAAATTGACTCGCAAACAAACAATATAACAAGAACCTTAGAGGCCACACCAAGCAGCAGTTAAAGGGGAAAATCAACAAGGCATCTCTAACAAGTCCTATCAGAAGGAGCTCTCTAGGACTCGAATGGCTCACAGAGTGTGCACGCAGTCCACACAGTACTTTGCTACTTGTCCGCACGCCCAGCTGAACATGCACCGCACGCTCCAGGGACAGGCTTGCTAGGTTCTCCTCCCCAAAGGAATGCTGATCCCTATGAGGCCCCCTGTACCTGCAGCCCACCCCACCCCAAGGGCCCACCCTGCTTCTGCACTAAGAACCGCTGCACTCTGTCCCTGGTTCCTCATACCTAGTAGCTCCTTAAGGTCATCTATTTCTCTCTGTAGCACCAGACACTAGGCCATTAGACACAGGAGGAAGAGAAAAGGTTAGTATACACTGCCTTCCGGTCACCTCCTTTTTCTCCTCTCCCTAGGGCCATGCATCCCAAAGCCAGATGTCTAAAATGGCAAGGGAAAGACTTTTTTCAGTGGAAAGGAGGTGGGCTCCTTCTGATGGGTGTGGGATGGGGACGAGGCAGGGAGGCCCACACGTTTCAGTTGAACTTGGATCCAGATTCCACCATGAGGACTGGGTGTGCATTTCAAGAGCCAGAGGAAGCATTACCCAAGGACAGTCCAGCATTCCCAGTGGCTGCTGCTTCCTTTCGAGTCTTGGGGAATCGTCAGTTGGTTCCTGGTCACCCGAGAGGGAAAGGGCACATAATCCAGCTTCCCAGGCTCCCAGTGAGGTGGAAAGGGCTAACTAGGCTCTAACACGAGGTGAGGCAGCACCTTGATCTGCTGGCAACAAGCCTCCCCTGCTCTGCCTGGCAGCTCAAACCTTCTCTATGGGCCTGCTTCCCCTGTTCCCCAAGGGCAGCATTTTCACCACTGAGGTCCCCAAAGACTGGTTCTGGGTTCAAGCCTCTCAGAGTGGCAGCCACAGCCAGCACCTGGGAGAGCAATGTGGGTGAACAGCACTTCACAGAAAAGGCTATTAACCTGCAAGTTTACAGCCAGAGTAGCTGTTGGGGCACTGTCACCAATCACCTCTGCCAAACAAATCCCACACAGAGGATGATGGGGGCCAGCTCTGTTGACACCCTGTTTCCCATGGGAGAAGCTGCCTAGGAGCAAGGCTGAGCCCCCAGGAGAGAGAGAGGTTTCTGCCCTCACCCCTGGTCCCCTCCCCCATATCAAAACCCAAGACACTCATCTGAGGGTTCAAGTCCTTTGGGCATGACTTCTCCCAGGTTCAGGGCCAAGGGCTCTGAGTTTCCTGGATCATGGGGGTCTCTGATGTGGAGGCCATCACTGCTGGGTTCTCCATGATGTGCCCATGGAGAAGATGACCATGCCCAGTGAGTGGGCAGCTAAAAGATTTTTCACCAATCTGGACTAAGGATGTGTGTGTGTATGTATGTGTGTACCAGTGCATTTATATGTCTATGTCTGTGTGTGAGCAGGTGTGATTTGGGACTGGGCTAAGGCAGGGAAATGGAGAGAATTGAAAGGCTGATCTCTTTAGCACTTTCTCCATCAGTCAGCCCCAGGCCAGCAGGCAGAGCTGAGCTGGGGACAACAGTGTGGCACTGAGAAAACCTGGGGCCCCTGAAAGAAGGTTTGGGGAACAGCTAGGAAGTAGGATTCAGGAAAGTGATGCGTCTAAACACTGAAGCTCTGTGAAGCTTTGAAGGGGTCCCCTTGACACAATTCATCTACCAGCCCTCCCTTCCTCTCTAGTCCCAGACTCTCGGAGACTGGAAACAGGCCAAGGGTGGAGAACTGAGCCCAGCACACCCAAAGTGCTACCTTAACATTTGCCCCTAGGAAAAGGACCCCAATCTGGCATCCTAATGACCCACTGAGGGAGG
>SJYA01003317.1:24416-42980 GCA_006410615.1 Neotragus moschatus | reverse complement strand
TCTGAGTTGAATCCCTCAGAGTTTGGGTACCCATCTCCACTCTCACCCTCGCCGCTTCGCGGTGTCCTCACCTCGGAGCCCAGTCCAGGTCCCTGCGGGGCTGTGGAGCCGGCCTGAGGGACGCGGGTCTGCTCCCTGCCCTCTGGGCCGAAACCCGCTCCCCAAACTGACACCTCATCATCTGGGGAGCTCATGCAGCGATCTGGGTGGCCCCCGGACCTGGGGTGGCGATGGTTTATCAACCGAGTTGGATGGCAGTGGTGGTGGCAGTCATGGGAGGTGAGGCCAGCGGCGTCCGGAGCGAGCGGTCAAGCACCACAGGCACCGCACGCACAAGGTTGTGGCAAGCCTGGGACGCCGGCGCCATGGCCTCCTTATTGGTCTGGTTCCTACCAACCAGCGCGCGCCTTGTTTGCCTGCCCCCTCAAGGAGTAACCAATGGGGCCAAAGGCCTCCTCCTGTTTTCTGCCAAGCCCAAGGGTCATCAGGGCAGTTGACGAGTTGGCGGGTGTAGGTGATGGTATGAGTACCTCTGTCAAACCGCTCGCCCCACCTCCTCCTGTCCTGCCTTCCCTTTCTGATTAGTCACAGCTCTGAGCCCTGAATCTGTACAAAGTGGGTGGAGCGGGAAGCAGGAGGGTCCTGAGGGCCCTGGTCTCCTGGGAGGTGAGGATGAAACGTCAGAATGGAGACGCTGATCGCTTAGAACGCGCTGAAAGCATTTGCCAGCCTCCGTTCCACCACAAGCCTTACGACCCAGTGAGAGAATGGGCAGAGGAATCCCACAGTCAGTGATCATTGGTCGGTGTATTTCTCCATACGTGGCCAGAGGGCAAAGGGATCCTATTTTTTGTTCTGCAAGCAATCTGCCTCATCTGCTTCCATCAAACGTTCTTGGCAGGCAGATTGGGGGACAGACTGGGGTTGACCTCACTCCCTCAGCTCTTTTCCCACTCTGAGGCAGTTCAAAGACTAGAGTCTCAGTGTCCAGTTACACCCACAAAGATGCTCACCACCACTGATCCTGAAGATGTAAACTAAAACCATGAATTGGGTTTCACACTCTAGGACGGCAGGCTTCCAAGAGCTTAACCATTCCGAGAGTGGGAGAGGTTAGAAGCAAACCCCTGTGCCAGTGTGCACCACCATCTTGCACAGATATCCATTTGGGAGGTAATTTGGCAAAATCTATGAAAAGCAACTTATGCAGCAGGGACCCCGGGCCTGGCACTCTTCTAAGTGCTGTACATAAATAGTAATGCTTCCTTGACGCTCCTAGGACTATAGTACCAATGATTACCAGCCTCTTACAGGTGAGGAAACAGGTTCTGAGAGGTTCAGCCACTGGCACAAGGGCACTTGGCCTGTGCAAATCAGTGGCAGAATTGAAACCAAGCAATATGACTCCAGAATCCTTGCTTTGAGCCAAAGGTCTTAAATCTTGAAAAAAAATAATAAAGCTGTTTTTTCTCTGTTCCAGGAAGTCTACTACCCAGTACACCTTCCAGAGACATGCTGGTACTTGTAGTGTACAAAAACACATGCACAGTGGCGTTGGTGATGGGAAAAACTGAGAACACTCCCAATTCTCATCAGTAAGCAAAGGGGTCAATGCAACATGGTGTAGCATCCAGCAGATACAAGTGTGGCAGTCCAAAAGAATGGATCAGGCCATTATCATCGATTTCAAAAGCATCCTCCTGACTTCATACTGCAAGTTGCAGGATGATGGTGTTGGATACATGTTTGTAAATTTATTAAAACCCCAGATGAATCCTATCTAATGTTTCATAGCCTTTGGGTGTATGTATGTTTCAGGTTCTGAAGTGTGTTTTTCACTGGCTGGGAAATATATTGGATAGCTCCTAACTGGATCCAGTAAGTGTATGGAACAAAGTTTTGGCCTTGGATCTCCCCAGGTTGGTTAGGAAGGTGTACAGTAGGTTTCCTTTAGGCTCAGTGTTGCCCACAGGTACCCTGAAAGCAGCTGCTATCAGTCCGCCTTCAATGAGGGCATGCTGGGCTCAATCACTCCAATGGTATGATTATTTGGCCACAATACTCACTCCTTCAGCTAAAATAGAAGATATTCCATATAGAAGCTTTAACAAAATTCACCCAGGAAGCCTTTAATGATAGTAACCAAGCTATTAGTTTGCTCAGTTCAGGAATTTCCGTGGTGAGAAAAGCAGTCCTGCAGAATGCATGGCCCTCAATATTCTAACAGCTTCCCAAGGGGGACCTTATACTCTAATACATAGTGAATGCTGTATTTTTATGCGTGATGAGTCTTCTAATGCAACCCCCTTTATGATGTATATGAAAAGTCAAATTCCACTCTGAATGATCCTCTTCCCAGTTTAAGGGAAATGCTAGAAAAATGGTTTGGTTCAAGAGGGTACTGGTTTAAATCTTTACTAATGATATCCTCCTATTGATTGGCAACTTTGATTACAGTTTGTGTATCTTATAAAGTGATAATGTTTTGATTTTTGCACTGTGTATCACCTGTTCCTAGTAAAATAATGATATCTATAGAACTTGAAACTATTGATCACATCTATAGTTCTCTTTAAAGTGATGCTTGTGTATAGTGCACATGCATGTTAAAATTGGGATAGTCCTATTGGACAACTTGGAGTCGACTTTTATTCCTTGCCAGGCATCTTACTATTACCACCCTCTAAAAGGAAACAGAGAGCTGGGCTTAGGACCCAACAGGGAGGGACATAGTGGACCCAGGGCAAGTGAAGAACCAATTGAGAGATGAAATACTTGATCACCTAATGCTTCCTATTGAAAGATTAATGATCAAAAGGAGAATTGATGAAATAAAATTAATTAAAGTACACACACACACACACACACACACACACACACACACACACACACCAGTCAGCCCCACTAAATGTTTGAGAATCATATAATCTATGTACACATATGTTTTCTTTTCATTCCAGTCCCAAAGAAAGGCAACGCCAAAGAACGTTCAAACTACTGCACAATTGCACTCATTTCACATATTAGCAAAATAATGCTCAAAATAATCAAAGCGAGGCTTCAGTGGTACACAAATGAGAACTTCCAGGTGTTCAAGCTGAATTTAGAAAAGGCAGAGGAACCAGAAATCAAATTGTCAATGTTCATTGGATCATAGAAAAGCAAGATAATTCCAGAAAAACACCTACTTCTGTTTAATTGGAAAATTCTCAAAGAGGTGGTAATACCTTACCACCTTACCTGCCTCCTGAGAAATATGATTTTAGATGAAGAAACAACAGTTAGAACTGGACATGGAACAATGGACTGTTATCAAATTAGGAAAGAAATACATCAAGGCTGTATATTGTCACCCTGCTTATTTAACTTAAATGCAGAGTACGTTATGTGAAATGCCAGGCTGGATTAAGCACAACCTGGAATCAATATTGCCAGGATATTTATTAATAACCTCAGATATGCAGATGACACCACACTTATGGCAGAAAATGAAGAGGAACTAAAGAGCCTCCTGATGAAGGGGAAAGAGGAGAGTGAAAAAGCTGGCTTAAAACTCAACATTCAAAAAGCTAAAATCATGGCATCCAGCCCCATCACTTCATGTCAAAAATAGATGGGGAAACAATGGAAACAGTGACAGACTTTATTTTCTTGGGCTCCAAAATCACTGCAGATGGTGACTGCAACCACGAAATTAAAAGACACTTAACTTGCTCCTTGAAGAAAAGCTATGAGACACCTAGACAGCATATTAAAAAGCAGAGACACTACTTTGCCAACAAAGGTCCGTCTAGTCAAAGCTATGTTTTTGCAGTAGTCACGTATAGATGTGAGAGTTGGACCATAAAGAAGGCTGATCGCCGAAGAATTGATGCTTTTGAACTGTGGTGAAGCCTCTTGAGGGTCCCTTGGACTGCAAGGAGATCCAGCCAGTCAATCCTAAAGAAAATCAGTCCTGAATATTCATTGGAAGGACTGACGCTGAAGCTGAAGCTCCAATACTTGGTCACCTATTGTGAAGAGCTGACTCATTAGAAAAGACCCTGATACTGGGAAAGATTGAATGTGGGAGAAGAGAATGACAGGGGATGAGATGGTTGAATTGCATCACCGACTCGATGGACATGAGTTTGACCAAGCTCTGGGAGTTGGTGAAGGAAAAGAAAGCCTGGCATGCTGCAGTCCATGGGGTCGCAAAGAGTCAGACATGAGTGACGGACTGAACAATGACATGCAAGCAAACAAAAGTCCAGGACCAGATGTCTTCACAGGCAAATTCTATCAGGCATTAAGGGAAGAGTCAATATCTATCCTTCTGAATCTATTCCAAACTCATTCCATCAGGCCACTGTCACCCTGATACCGAAAGCAAACAAATATACCACCAAAAGAGAAAATTATAGGCACAAAATCCTCAACAAAACAGTAGCAAACCTAATCCAACAATACATTAAAAGGACCATACAATATGATCAAGTGAGATTTATCATATGATACAAGAATTTTTCAATATTCACAAATCCATAGGTGTCTATATGCAGAAAAAGCTTTTGAGAAAAATCCAATAACCTTTTATGATTTAAATAAAAAGTTTACATTTCCTGAGGAAGGAGGCAAGTGGGCTTGAGTCTAGATATTTAAATCAGATTTCTGCTTGCACTTTGAAATAGAAATAACAGAAACAGTGTAGTCAGGCTTTGTCTCCTGAGGACACTTTAAGATGATAGCTATGGCAGAAACAGAGAGGGGCTACACCCTGTTTGAGTAAAATATCAAGAGAGCACATATTTCCCATCCTTAGGGAAGGAGAGACACAGCACATGTGCAGAATGTGCTCCTTGGGGGGTCAAAAAGAAAAGGGCACTACCTCATAGTATGTGATGTCATCTCCCCCATAGGTCTCTGGGCTGGCTTCCATCTTGGAATAGAGTAGTGCATGCGTGTTGGGAAGGGTCCTAGGGCAAGTCAGATGTGGGAAAAGAAAGCAGCTAACTGGCCAAACATAAACTAAGACCCAGAATGACTGCCCTATATAAATGACTTAACTGACTCTTTACTGCACTCTTCCTCATTACCACGGATGCCCACACTGTTTCTCTCCAAGTGTGTATCTTTGGCTTCAGTTCAGTTCAGTTGCTCGGTTATGTCCCACTCTTTGCCACCCCACGGACTGTAGAAGGCCAGGCTTCCCTGTCCATCACCAACTCCCAGAGCTTGCTCAAACTCATGCCCATCAAGTTGGTGATACCATCCCACCACCTCATGCTCTGTCGTCCCCTTCTCCTCCTGCCTTCAATCATTCCCAGCATCAGGGTCTTTTCCAATGAGTCACTTTTTCACATCAGGGGGCCACAGTATTGGAGCTTCAGCATCAGTCTTTCCAGTGAATATTCAGGACTGGTTTTCTTTAGGATGGACTGGTTGGATCTCCTTGCAGTCCAAGGGACTCTCAAGAGTCTTCTCCAACACCACAGTTCAAAAGCATCAATTCTTCAGTAATCAGACTTCTTTACAGTCCAACTCTCATGTCCGTATATGACTACTGGAAAAACCATAGCTTTGACCAGACAGACTTTTGTTGGCAAAGTAATGTCTCTGCTTTTTAATACGCTGTTTGGGTTGGTCATAGTTTTTCTTCCGAGGAGCAAGTGTCTTTTAATTTCATGGCTACAGGCACCATCTGCAGTGATTTTGGAGCCCAAGAAAATAGTCTGTCATGGTTCATTGTTTCCCTATCTTTTTCCATGAAGTGATGGGACTGGATACCATGGTCTTAGTTTTTTGAATGTTGAGTTTTAAGCTAGCTTTTTCACTCTATTCTTTCACTTCCATCAAGAGGCTCTTTAGTTCCTCTTCTCTTTGTGTCATAAGGGTGGTGTCATCTGTGTATCTAAGGTTATTGATATTTCTCCTGGCAATCTTGATTCCAGGTTGTGCTTCATCCAGCCCAGCATTTTGCACAATGTACTCTGCATATAAGTTAAATAAACAAGATGATAATATACAGCCTTGACGTACTCCTTTCCCAGTTTGAAACCAGTCTGTTGTTCCATGTCAGTTGCTTCTTGCTGCATACAGATTTCTTAGGAGGCAGGTCAGGTGATCTGGTGTTCCCATCTCTTGAAGAATTTTCCACAGTTTGTCGTGATCCACACAGTCAAAGGCTCTGGCATAGTCAATAAAGTAGAAGTAGATGTTTTTCTGGAACTCTCTTTTCTGATCATCCAGCGGATATTGCCAACTTACTCTCTGGCTCCTTTGCCTTTTCTAAATCCAGCTTGAACACCTGGAACTTCTTGATTCATGCACTGCTGAAGCCTTGCTTGGAGAATTTTTAGCATTACTTTGCTATCGTGTGAGATGAGTGCAATTGTGCAGTAGTTTGAACATTCTTTGTCACTGCTTTTCTTTGAGATTGGGATAAAAACTGACCTTTTTCCAGTCCTGTGGCCACAGCTGAGTTTTTAAAAATTGGTGGCATATTGAGTGCAGCACTTTCACAGCATCATCTTTTAGGATTTGAAATAGCTCAACTGGAACTCCATCACCTCCACTAGCTTTGTTCATAGTCATGCTTCCTAAGGCCCACTTGCCTTCACACTCCAGGATGTCTGGCTCTAGGTGAATTATCACACCATCATGGTTTTCTGGGTCATTAAGATCTTTTTTGTATAGTTCTTCTGTGTATTTTTGCCACTTCTTCTTAGTATCTTCTGCTTCTGTTAGATCCATACCGTTTCTGTCCTTTATTATGCCCACATTTGCATGAAATGTTGCCTTGGTATCTCTAATTTTCTTGAAAAGATCCCTACGGTTTTCTATTCCATTGTTTTCCTCTATTTCTTTGCATTGATCACTTAGGAAGGCTTTCTTATCGCTCCTTGATATTTTTTTGGAACTCTGCATTCAGATGGGTATATCTTTCCTTTTCTCCTTTGCCTTGCTCTGTCTTAACAGTTTCTCTGTGTTCTTCCACTTGTTGTGCTATATCACTAATAATAAACTTTGTACCTGTTTTTACAATGGAAACAGTGACAAACTTTATTTTCTTGGGTTCCAAAATCACTGCAGATGGTGACTGCAGCCATGAAATTAAGACACTTATTCCTTGCAAGAAAAGTTGTGACTAACCTAGACAGTATATTAAAAAGCAGAGACATTACTTTGTTGATAAAGGTCCATCTAGTCAAAGCTATGGTTTTTCCAGTAGTCATGTATGGATGTGAGAGTTGGACTATAAAGAAAGCTGAGCACTGAAGAATTGATGCTTTTGAACTGTCGTGTTGGAGAAGACTCCAACAGTTCAAAAGCATCAGTTCTTCGGTGCTCAGCTTTCTTCACAGTCCAACTCTCACATCCATAGTCTGCCTTAAATCTTAATCCAATTATCATACTCAGGAAATTTAACTTTGAAACAATATAATTAACTTACTATATGATCTCCATTCAAAATGTCTGATTGTCCCAATATTGTTTTAGTACCTGAACACTAAAATAAACTTTGCTTCTAAATAAAGGTTATGTAGTGCATTCGGTTGTCAGTGTCTTTGCTGCTGCTGCTGCTAAGTCGCTTCAGTCGTGTCTGACTCTGTGCGACCCCATAGTCAGCAGCCTGCCAGGCTCCCCTGTCCCTGGGATTCTCCAGGCAAGGACACTGGAGTGGGTTGCCATTTCCTTCTCCAATGCATGAAAGTGAAAAGATAGTGAAGTCACTCAGTCGTATCCGACTCTTAGCGACCCCATGGACTGCAGCCCACCAGGCTCCTTCGCCCATGGGATTTTCCAGGCAAGAGTACTGGAGTGGGGTGCCACTGCCTTCTCCTGTCAGTGTCTTTAGTGTCGTTTAAACTATAACATTTTCCTAGATTTTTGAGGGGTCTTTCCTGATATTGAAATTTTTAAAGATCCAATCCAGGTGGTTTTCAGAAAGCTTCTCCAGTGGAATTTGTCTGATTGCTGCTTCCCGATTCTATTCAGGTTAAACATTTCGGCAGGAATATTGCATAGGTGATGTCCTGTCCTTCTGAATTTATGGCATCAGGATATTCTTATGATTCTTCCAATTCTATTCAGATATATTTGACATACAGCACTGTATAAATTTAAAGGGTACAGCATAATGATTTGACATACATACATCATGAAATGATTATCACAATAAGTTTAGTAAATATGCATCTTCTCATATAGATAGAAAATTAAAGAAAAAATTTTTCTTGTGATGAGAACACTTGGAATTTATTTCCTTAACAACTTTCATGTATAACATACAGCAATGTTAATTGTATTTATCTTGTTATACATTACATCCTTCGTACTTATTTATCTAATAACTGGAAGTGTGTCCCTTCTGCCCACCTTTGTCCCCTCCCCCACACCTACCCTTCGGTAAGTGCAAATTTGAAATCTCTTTCTGTGAATCTTTGTTTGTTTGCTTGTTTGTTTGTTTTTGAAGTATAATTGACCTACAATACTATGTTAGCTCCTGGTACACAACATAGTGATTTGTTATTTCTGTACATTTCAAAATGGTCAGCACTATAATTCAAGTTATAATGTGCCACCATACAAGATAGTACACAGTTATTGTATTATATTCCCTACACTGTGTGTAACTCTTTCTGTATCTGATTAAGTTGCTGATCTCTTAAGTTTAAACACATTTTAACACCCCCACATTTTTACTCCTCTCCTCATTTTTACTGTTTCTGACATCATATTTTCCTTTTTTTTTTTTTTTTCTGTATATTCCTTAACTAAGGTGTTTCCCTGGTGGCTCAGTGCTGGAGACTTGAGTTCGATCCCTGGTTCGGGAAGATCCCCTGGAGAAGGACCATGGCAACCCACTCCACTATTCTTGCCTGGAGAATCCCATGGACAAAGGAGCCTGGCAGGTTACAGTCCATGGGATCGCAATGAGTCGGACATGACTTAGCAAATAAACAACAACAACAATCCATTAACTACATATTGCGGATATAAATAATTTTACTACTTTTGTCTTTTAACCTTCCCACTAGCTTTGTAAGTCATTGATACAGCTTTGTAAACTGTATATTTGCCTTTATCAAGTGAACTTTCTCCTTTCATCATTTTAATATTTCTAATTGTGTCTTTTCTTTTTTGCTTGGAGAAGTCCCCTTAACATTTCCTGTAAAGCTGGTTTGATTATGCTGAACTGTTAGCTTTTGCCTGTCTGTAAAACTTTTAATCTCCTTCAAATCTGGATGACAGATTTGAAGAAATGACGGATTACCAGTAGTGTCTTCTTGGTTGTAGGTTTTTCTCTTTATTATTTTATTTTATTTTTCTAATATAAACGTATTTATTTTAATTGGAGCTTAATTACTTTACAATATTGTATTGGTCTTGCCATACATCAACATGAATCTGCCACAGATATACACGTGTTCCCCATCCTGAACCCCCCTCCCTCTTCCCTCCCTGTACCATCCCTCTGAGTCATCCCAGTGCACCAGCCCCAAGCATCCGGTATAAATATATCGTGCCACTCCCTTTTGGCATGCAGTTTCTGCCAAAAAGTCCCTTGTTTGTAACTTGTTGCTTTTCCCTTGCTGCTTTTAATATCCCCTGTTTAGCTTTAATTTTTGCCATTCTAATTACAATGTGTCNGAGTCATCCCAGTGCACCAGCCCCAAGCATCCGGTATAAATATATCGTGCCACTCCCTTTTGGCATGCAGTTTCTGCCAAAAAGTCCCTTGTTTGTAACTTGTTGCTTTTCCCTTGCTGCTTTTAATATCCCCTGTTTAGCTTTAATTTTTGCCATTCTAATTACAATGTGTCTTGATGTGGTCTTTTTGTTTGGGACTCGGTATTCCAGTACCTGGATGCCCATTTCTTTTGCCAAGTTAGCAAAGTGTTCAGCTAGTATGTCTTCACATATGCTCTCTGCCCCCTTCTCTCTTTCTTCTCTTGCTGGGACCCCCAAAATTCAAATGTTTCTATGCTTGATGTGGTCCCAGAGGTCTCTGAAACTCATTTCTGTTTATTCTTTCTTTTTTCTGTTCTGCTTCAGTGATTTCCACTATTCTGTCTTCCAGCTTACTGAGCCGTTCTTCTGTATCATCTCACCTACCACTGAAGTGTATTTTTCATTTCACTTATTGTACTCTTCAGCTCTGTTTGGTTCTCCTATAGATTTTTATTTGGGGTTCTTTTTAAAACTTTTTCATTGATTATTTTTAATTGGAGGATAACTGCTTTAAAATATTATGTTAGTTTCTGATATACATCAACAGGAATTGGCCACAGGTATATATATGTCCCTTTCCTCTGTTTTTTTGTACCCTTCTCTTGAACCTCCTTCCCAGCTCCCACCCCATCCCACCCATCTAGGTTGTCACAAAGCACCAGATTTGAGCTCCCTGTGTCAGACAACAAATTCCCACTGGCTGTCTGTTTTATATAAGGTAATGTGTGTGTTTCAATGCTACTCTCTCCATTCGTTCCACCCACTCCTTCCCCCACTGTGTCCACAAATCTGTTCTCTGTGTCTCCATTTCATCCCTGCAAATAGGTTCATCAGTACCATCTTTCTAGATTCCATGTGTATACATTAATATCCGAAATTTGTTTTTCTCTTTCTGACTTACTTCATTCTGTATAATAGGCTCTAGGCTCATCCACCTCAATAGAACTGACTCAAATGCATTCCTTTTTCTGGCTGAGTAACATTCGATTGTATACATGTACCACAACTTCTTTATCCATTCATGCATCTTTTTCCCATTATGGTTTCCTTATGGTATATGCCCAGTAGTGGGATTGCTGGGTCTTATGGCAGTTTTATTCCTAGTTTGCTTGTTTGTTTTTTTAAGGACTCTCCATACTGTTCTCCATACTGGCTGTATCAATGTACATTCCCACCAATAGTGCAAGAGGGTTCCCTTTTCTCCACATCCCCTCCAGCATTTACCGTTTCTAACTTTTTGATGATGGCCACTCTGACTGGTGTGAGGTGATGCCTCATTACAGTTTTTATTTACATGTCTCTAATAATGAGTGATGCTGAGCATCTTTCTTCTGTTTATTAGCCATCTGTGTCTTCTTTAGATATTTTGCCCTGTCTTTGATTGGGTTTTCTGTTTTTCTGGTATTGAGCTTCATGAGCTTCTTGTATATTTTGAAGATTTCTTGTCAGTTGTTTAATTTGCTGTTATTTTCTCCCATTCTGAGGGCTGTATTTTCACCTTGTTTATCATTTCCATTACTGAGCTAAAGCTTTTAAGTTTAGGTAGATCCCACTGTTTATTTCTATTTCCATTACTCTAGGTGGTGTGTCAGAGAGAATCTTGCTGTTCTGCCTGTTTTCCTCTAAGAATCTTAGAATTTCTTGTCTTAGATTTTCAATTCTCTGTTAAAAACTTGTAACTTCTTTCCCTGTCCATCCAACCTTGCCCTGAATTTCTTGATCTGGTTTGTGATGTCTCCCCGGAATGCTTTCTCAGGTGGAGTGCCTACCTCCACTTCACTTAGTGCTTCTTCTGGGGTTTTACCTTGCTCCTTTGTTTTGAACATATTCCTCTGTCTCCTCATTTTGTCTAATTTGCATTTTTAATCCTATGTGTTTAGTAGGTTGATTACATCTACCAGTCTTGGAAGAATGGCCTTTTGCAGGAGACATCCCAGGCATCTCTGCAGTACACTCCCCTCTGGTCCAGAGCTATACGCTCTAGGGATGCCCATATGTAAGGCATGGTCTCATAGGGCTAGCTAGACTTTGGTCTGACTGCTTGCCAGGCCCTGCTTTGTGTGGAGTCTGCAAGTCACTTATGAGTGGGGTGGCGTCATGGTACTACTGGCTCTGTGTCCCTGAGGGTTTTTTGAGCCTGTTTCTCTTGTGAATAGGGGCAAGCTTGGGAATCCCAGATCTAGTGTAGGCCTACTGTTTTGTAGGGCTAGTTCTTGCATTGCCAGGTATGGGGTCCTAGGTATCCCAAACCTTTTCTTGTTCTGCTGGCTGTTTCTGGGGGCAGCTGGCTGACACGGCAAGGTATCTTGAGGCTGGTTTGTCCTGACATTGACTGAGTCTGGGGTCCAGGGTATCCTGGGGCTACTGCCAGCTCACTTGTGGGTGGAGCTCTTTCTGTGCCTGGGTCTCCAGCTGCAGGGCCCTGGGGGTCCCAGAGCTGGTTTCAGTCCACTGTTGGGTGGGACCAGTTCCTGACATGGCTGGCTGTGGGGTCCTAGATGTCCCAAAGGGGGCTTCCACACACTGCAGTGTGGGGCCAGATTCCAGAGCTGCTGGCTGAGAGCTCCAAAGTGTCCCAGACCTGGTGTCTACTTGCTGGTACACTGTGCTGGGACTCAGTGGCTCTTGGGGCTGGTGTGGGCCTGCTGGTGGGTGACCTATTTCCTGGTATGGCAGGCGGCAGGGCTGGAGATACTCCGGTTGCTGTTGTCTGCCTGCTGGTGTGTGGAGCTGGTCCTTGGGTTCTCTGGCTTCAGGGCCCTGGAGGGGTCTAAGAGTTGGTGTTTTGGGCCATCGGTGGCTGGGGCTGGGTCCAGGGCGTACTAGGGCTGGTGCTTACCCACTGATGGGTAAAACTGGTCCTGGAGCTAGCAATGGCCTGCTGTGGGCAGGAACTAGGTCCCAGGGTCTCTGACTGCAGGGCCCCGGAGTCCTGGGGCTCATGCCTTCTCACTGGTGTACAGGGCCAGTGTGGTGTGTCGGGGCCTCTGATTGACAGGGCCAGCTCCAGGCAGTCTTAAGGCAGCAGGCTTGCTTGTGGGTGGGGCTGTGTCTCTGCCTGGCTAGTAGCTTGTCCTGTCCTAGTATTATTGCCTACAGGCTGATGGGCAGGTCTGGGCACTGGTGCTAGTAAGCTAGAGGGAGGATTCCAAAATGGCACTTGCTAGCACCAGTGTCCACGTGGTAGACGGAGCTCCGCAAAATGGCTGCTTCCAGTGTCTGTGTCCCCAGGGTGAGTCCAGCTGCCTCTTGCCTCTCTGGGAGGCTCTCCAAGATCAGCAGCTGCCTCTGACCCCGGCTCCTTTCAAATTATTGCTTCAGCCCTGGGTCCTACAGCATGTGAGATTTTGTATGGCCCCTTTAAGTGTGGAGTCTCTTTCCCACAGCCCTCTGGCTCTCCCCAAATTAAGCCTTCCCGGCTTCAAATCCAAAAGTTCTGGGAGATCCTCTTCATGTGAATACATACAATTTCATCAGCAAATGTATACAAGCTACCACGACACAGAATAGGCATGAATCTTACAAATTTAACATTGATTGAAAAACCAAGAAGCAACACAGATATATCTAGCAATTCCATTCATGTAACTGTAAGTAGCTGTCAACACTAACTCATAACATTATATATATACATATATATGTACATATATAGTATAAAATTTTTGAGGGAGAGGGAAGAAAGGATGGCACATAAGTAAGAGTGTGCCTATTCTCCTTGAAGAAGGAACGGGGCTAAAAGACAGAGAAACTTCAGGAGTGTTGGGGGAAGCCGACACTATCCCCTTCTGTGACTTAGGGGAATACACTTGATAATCAATTACTCAAGTCCACGTATATATTGTGACTTTTTCTCTATCTATGTTACGTTTCAGTAGAATTGGAGAAAAATATCATGCTTAGGGAAATAACATCCAGTACAAGCATATTGTAATTATGTTCTAACCAAAGTTACTTTCTTTGTTTATAACATATCTAACTGAGCTTAGTCATCTTATTTCATCTACATTAATAGCTATAATGTTGAGAACTCATACCTTTGTAATGACAAATAATAAAGTGATGCTTACATATTATACTATCAATCTCAGTTTTTAATAAATATTCCACATTTGGGTAGTACATTATCATTCAGAACTCAATTGTGAACTTGTGCTGAAACTCACAGAAGTGATGTATTTGGATACAAGTTCTCAGAGATTTCTCCCTTCCCCATCCACTTCCTCTCAGAGGTGGAGCACCAAGAACCTGAGAAAAAGAAATGAAGGCCCCAAATCGGAGCAATGTCCCTGCATTGTAATACTCCGATTTGACCAGCCGAGGGCAGTATCGTTTAAGGCTGTTTGTTGGGAAGGGCCAGATGCCATGCCTTTGGAGTTCCTCCTGTTCTTTGCGATTAGTCTGTTAACCCCTGGGACTGGGAGGCTTATTTGCGCCACTAAAGGTGGTGGTGGTGATGGTGCTGGTGGTGGGATGGGCTGCATCTCCCTTGCCCGCCTGACACTTCTATCTCAACGCCAGCCTTCACCCCTGCTCCCCGCAGCAGCAGCTCTTTTCTTCCTCTTTCTCCTCAGACAGAAACTGAGACCACTGATGTGCTAGACTGGGTGTGCTCCCACCTCCCACCGGCACAGAAGCAGTAGGTGGGCGTGCACAGCCCTTCAAGCCCTTCCCTTGTTCTTTGTAGGGAGCAAAGCTGAAATTTCCTTAAATGTTAGCCTCCACCCTGCAGTGAGTGCCCCTGCTTTTGTCTCTAGTCTTGGGCCCAAGTGAAGGCTCCACACTGGTTTGTGGCATTGATAGNTGCACAGCCCTTCAAGCCCTTCCCTTGTTCTTTGTAGGGAGCAAAGCTGAAATTTCCTTAAATGTTAGCCTCCACCCTGCAGTGAGTGCCCCTGCTTTTGTCTCTAGTCTTGGGCCCAAGTGAAGGCTCCACACTGGTTTGTGGCATTGATAGGGTCGATAGGAAGAATGTCCTGCTTTTTAAATGCTCATTGATTGATGAAATGAAACAAGAGCCATTTTCTGGGGCCACCCCTCTGCCTAAAGATAACATTACTCTTCCCATTATAAATACTGTTCCACCTTCTAACCTTGTTGTTCAGAATTCCAGCTATTATAATTCGCCTCCCTTTTTAAGGATGGAGCTGAAAGAGAAATTGAGGAAGCGTTTCTGTTGAGACTTTACCTTAAATGACTGAGTGTGTAAAGGGTCTTCTCGTGCTTATGAGGGATTTTTCCTCTCTTTAAACTACATGTGCTTTATTGCTAATTCTTGGACACCATAAGAAGACATTTTGAAAAAAAATATAAACAAAATGTTGTCCCCATGATTCTAGGANAATTGAGGAAGCGTTTCTGTTGAGACTTTACCTTAAATGACTGAGTGTGTAAAGGGTCTTCTCGTGCTTATGAGGGATTTTTCCTCTCTTTAAACTACATGTGCTTTATTGCTAATTCTTGGACACCATAAGAAGACATTTTGAAAAAAAATATAAACAAAATGTTGTCCCCATGATTCTAGGACCATTCTAAAGGAGATCAGTCCTGGGTATTCTTTGGAAGGACTGATGCTAAAGCTGAAACTCCAATACTTTGGCCACCTCATGTGAAGAGTTGAGTCACTGGAAAAGACTCTGATGCTGGGAGGGATTGGGGGTAGGAGGAGAAGGGGACAAGAGAGGATGAGATGGCTGGATGGCAACCCCAACTCGATGGACATGAGTTTGGGTGAACTCCGGGAGTTGGGGATGGACAGGGAGGCCTGGCGTGCTGCAATTCATGGGGCTGCAAAGAGTTGGACACGACTGAGCGACTGAACTGAACTGAACTAGGACCCAAATGCTTCAACTAATTTTTCCCACATGGTTCCTGCCCCGGAATCACAGGTGTACAGAATATTAGAGCTAGATAATCTCACGTAGAGATCTAACAGGTCTACTCCTGAGGGGTGTACAAATGTGCCAGAGTCCAGCTCCAGCAGCCAGGGAATCAGCCTGAAGGGAAGAGCGGTGTCGGCGGGGATGGTGTAGCCTCTGACTCGAGGTACGGGACTACATGTTTATTTCAGGGATCAGGTCTTCTTTCATACTTTGACAAAAGCATTAGGTCAGAGGTTTGACATTTTCAGTTTCCCCTCACCCAGATTTTTTGTCTCACTGTTGCCCTTCAAATAGAGTTCCTACTTCAGTGACTCTCTCAGAATCGTGTTTACTTGTGATTACACTGTAACTCATGCTTATGTCTGGGCTGCATACCACATTCCTCAGTTTATTTCTTATCTTTCTAAATCCTGCTTGCCCCTAATATCCTCAGCTCACTAATTCCTAAAAAGGCTTCTAACTATTCTTAATTATTCCTAAACCCTAAACTCAGCAAACTTCCTTTGCCATAAACATTTCCATCACAAACAGGTCTCACATAACAATCCTTCCCATGGCCTCAAGCTGCGGCCTATGTGCTCATCCTGGGACAGTCTTTGTAAAAATCCCTGAACAAATGTCAATGGTTACTTTATAGATTATTTTCCGGGCACAACTGCAGAAGGCTTTGTGCTTTCTCATGCTTCTCTCAAGAACAATCAGCACCTTAACATTCTTTCCAGCCAACTCAACCGAAGAAAGGAAAGAACAAGTCAGAGTCACAAAACCTAACTCCTTCATCCCGGGACCATGCCTGCGGGATGAGGAGAGGGGTTGGGGCCATGCCTCCATTTTGTCAGTAATGCCTAACGTGGCTCCCGACACAAATAAGGAATCTGAGACGAGAGGGACAGTGCCATGCCAAGGCCAGCAGACGGTTCAACTATACCTGTTCAGTCCCCACTTTGCTGTTTGTTAGGACAGAGGCACCTCCATCGCCTCACACTCAGAACTCTTGTGGATGTATGCTGAAGCTGGTGCAGCTTCTTCCCAACCTCCTGGCTAATTTGAAACAATGAAATCTGTCCCATTTACTGTCAGTTATAGCTAGAGCCTTGTCCACTCACTTGAGCATCCCAGGTGAAGCACTCCCCTTCACTGCAGCCACAGAATCTCTAGTGTTTTGGGGTCACTGTGGATTGCTGACTTAACAGGCCTAACACAAGACACAGTAAGGCAGGGCAAGCGCTTGACGAGGAATCAGGAGACCTGTCTCTCTCCTAACCTGCCGAAAATCACTTCCCCTTTCTGAACCTCTTGTTTTTCCCATCTGGGAAAAGAGGAAGGTGACCTAGAACAGTGGCTCTCAACCTGGATTCCAAGAACTTCCTGAAATTGTGTGCAGAGTTGTGGGAGGCAATGTATACAGTCTTTTTGGGAGGGTGTATAGAGCTTTCAATAGATTCTCAAAGGAGTCCTATTATGGGCTGAATTGTGTTGCCCTCAAATGCCTATCTTAAAGCCCTAACCCTCAGTGTGACTGAATTTGGAGATGGAGCCTTTAGAGAGGTAATTAGGATTAATTGAGGGAGCTGGTAAAGAATCTGCCTGCATTACAGGTTTTGATTCCTGTGTCGGGAAGTACCCCTGGAGAAGGGATACGCTATCCAATCTAGTATTCTTGGGCTTCCCTGGTGGCTAGACGGTAACAAACCCACCTGCAGTGTGGCACAGCTGAGTTCCATCCCTGTGTTGGGAAGTTCTCCTGGAGGAGGGCATGGCAACCCACTCCAGTATTCTTGCCTGGAGAACTCCGATGGACAGAGGAGCCTGGTGTGCCACAGTTCACGGGGTCACCAAGAGTCGGACACAACTGAGTGACCAAGCACAACACACACAGAGGTGTAAGAGTGGGGCCCTAATCCCAAAGGATCTGACATCCTTATAAGAGGAGGAGTTACCAGATCTCTCGCGCACTCTCTCTCTCTGTCTCCATGCACACACAGAAGAAATGTCATGTGAGGAAACAGAGAGAAGGTGGCCAACTGCAATACAAGAGCAGTGCCTACACCAGGAGTTGAACTTGCTGGCACCTTGATCTTGGACTTCTAGTATCCCGAACTATGAGAAAGTAAATGTCTTTTGTTTAAACCATCCAGCCTGTGGTATTTGGTTTTGGCAACTCGAACAGACTAACACAAGGCCCATAACCGCCCTCCCCCTGCCAAAAACAAACAAACAAACCAAGGTTCAGAGCCACTGCACCCACTGCTTGCCAGAAACCCATCCTGGACATTCACGTTTCAATACAACGTTTTTCGGCACTTGCAGATTTCTTGAGTTCTTGCTTAGAACGGTGCAGTATATCTTTTATTGCAACATACTTCCTTTTCTAAGAGTTGTATAACACAGACTTGTGTCTATATAAACCCACAGACAAGAGTTTAAATCCTGATTCTACCACCTACTAGATGTTTGACTTTGGACAAGTTATCACATGTTTGTGCCTTCTATATAAAATAGGGATAAGATTAGTATCTACCTCACATGGCTGCTGTGAGAATTAAATGACATAATGTATGTAGAGGGCCTAGCACATAGTAAAGTATCAACAGATATTAGTAGCTTTTGTGACGAAAACGTAAGTAGCAGTCAGGGTTTTTTTGCCCTTATAAACAGCACTGTTGTGAGCAAACTTCTTTATACGCAAAGAATTTTTGTTTAAATACTTACCTAGATTAACTAAGAGAAAAAGACTAAAATAACTATAGTCATAAATCAAAGAGGGGATACGGCAACCAATGCGACAATAACAACCAGGATTACACAAGAATACTATGAACAATTGTGGCAAGAAATTGGACAACCTAGAAGAAATGAATAAATTCCTAGAAACACACAATCTACCAGAACTGAATCAAGGAGAAACAGAAAACCCAATAGACCAATAATGAGACTGAATCGGTAATGACAAACCTCCCCCCCCACCCCA
>SJYA01003317.1:0-11546 GCA_006410615.1 Neotragus moschatus | reverse complement strand
AGGCGGGCGTATACTAACCTTTTCTCTTCCTCCTGTGTCTGCTGGCCTAGTGTCTGGTGCTACAGAGAGAAATAGACGACCTTAAGGAGCAACTAGGTATGAGGAACCAGGGACATAGAGAGCAGCGGTTCTTAGTGCAGAAGCGGGGTGGGCCCTTGGGGTGGGGTGGGCTGCAGGGCGTGCGGACAAGTAACAAAGTACTGTGTGGACTGCGTGCACACTCTGCGAGCCATTCGAGTCCTAGAGAGCTCCTTTTGATAGGACTTGTAGAGATGCCTTGTTGATCTGGTGTGGCCTCTAAGGTTCTTGGTGGATATTTTGCCAGATAATTTTTGAATGGTTTGGGCGTGGCCCCGAGCTTGAGAGCTGCTGGCACATTTTGTTTCCTTTTAGGAAATGGCTCCACATTTAATTCCTGTAGTGGGGAGTGATCAGGCCCAGAGCTCTTTGCATCAGGGCTGGGGGTATGTGGGTCTCAGGTTGCAGGGCTAGGTGGTTCCCCACGGGGACAGGGGGACAGGCTTCTATGTCCGTCTGTCTGGAGCACCTGTTTATGCCTCTCCCTGTCGCAGGCTCCATGCGGTACCTGGCTGAGAAGTTCCAGATGCTTTGAAGTGAGTGTTACATATTCCATACCCCTTCCCACAACGTTGGCTATTGAGCAGGGCTGTGGGCTGGCCCTGGCTTGAGGCTCTTCCCTGACTCTGCTGTTTCACAGGTTGAGCCCAGTATCTTCCTGCAAGAGGAGCAGCTGTTACCTCCGGGGCTGGCGAGATGTGGCCAAGCTTGTTGCCTCTTGTCCTGCCTCCACCAGGGCATCCTCTGCCCCTTGTTTTGCCTCCTCTCTGCCCCAGTCTCACAGCAGTTGTTGTTTTAATTTAACTAGTTCTTTGATTTTACTTTGCAATATTGTATTGGTTTTGCCACAGCAGTTTTTGATTAAAGGACTTCTCATATTCTGCGTTCTGCCCTCTCTCTGGGGGGTAGGGGTTAAGGGAGTGGGACGAGGCCTGGTGGGGAGCTGTTCCACGTCAGAGCCTGTTCAAGAACAGTACCTCTGGCATCCTGTGGTGGGGCCTCTGGGTCAGCCTCTGCTACCATCCAGGCCGTCAGGCCAGCGGAGCGCCCCCAGTCTGTGTTCTGTGTGGGCTCTGTCTGGCCACATTGGCACGTCCTCCCTTTTCCCTGAAGGCCCTCTTCTAGTTCTCTAAACACCCTCCTCTGGGGTTTAGCAGTTTCCATTCATTGCTGCCATTCTGCCTCCCTGTCAGAAGGAACTCATGACCCCCTTACAGAGCTCCAGTCTTTCACCCTTTCCTCACTGCACTCATTGTCCTGCTTACCCTGACCACTCTACTTTCCTGTCAGAGCACCCTCGATCCCTCCCCTGGCTTGCCATCGATGACCTTGCCTGCATGTTTACTTAAGCAGGTGGTAACAACAGGCTCAGGTGTGCTCATCTTCCCCCTTCCCGGGCCCTACCCTCTCAGTGGAGTCCCTACCCCACCCCCACCCCCCGGTGCCACCTTGCAAGCAGGAACCTGCATACTCTCCCCCTCTCCTCTCTAGCACTCATCCCTGAGACTCAGGCACCAAAACTTTTGCTTCCCCTTCCTCGGGTTCAGCAAAGGGCATGAGGATGAGTCTTGGACCCAGCGAACTGGGGAGCAGGAGCGAAGGTACAGGGAACACAGGAGAAAAGCTCAGGTTAGTTGCCGAGCTGGAAGTCAGGAGAGGCGTCTGGTGCCAATCTGGGGCAGAGTGCCCCCTGACAGCTAGAGACGGACGGTCCAGTCCTTGGAGCTTTCACGTCCTCCTTGCCCTAGCCAGCTGACCAGCCTACACTTCTGCAGCCTGGACGTCCCTCTGCCCTTGAGTGGAAACGGGTCCGTCAGGCTCTATGACAAGTATGGTTGGTAAGTCTGTGTTCTTACAGGGTCTCCATCAAATACTGTTCCCCGAGCCCCATGACAGATTTTCCTGCAAATGGTATTTCCCGGAGTGTCCCAGCTCAGTCTCCCAGACGACTTGTTAGGGCCCACAAGGCTAAGTCTGAAATCCATGTTCAGTTTCCGCCCCCGCTGTGAAGTTTGTGGAGGACTTCCTTCTCTCAGCCAAGACCCCAGGGCTGTGCCAGCCTGCGACCCAGGGGGACACATTTGTATTTGAGTGAAGTGAGGGTAGGTTCTGCCTGACTCCCTTCCTGAAAGACCATGGTTTTATTTCACAAAAGAGGGTATGGTGCATATTCAAAGTTGGTGCCTGGGCATCTCTCTGTGTGAATAAAAGTCATCAGGGATAATGCCCCTTGAGGCAGAAAGATGTGATTCAGGGAGTAATGGATGTAGAGACTGGTCCAGATTCTGTAAGGCACTGAGTGAGCCGAAGCAAGGGTCGGATCTCCTTTATTCAAGGGGTGTCGTCACGTTCCCAAAACATAGAAGGGGAGGATGCAAACCTCAGGACAGGACATCTCAAAATGTTGGAGTCGCTGGAGGAGGCACTGGATCCTACCTTGTGATTCTGCGATGTCTGCCAACTGCTGAGGGTGTGGATGAGTGAAAATGGGAAGGGTGGCTCCGGGGACACGGCTGCCCATCTTAGAAACAGGACACCGACCGCCCTCCGCCCCCCGCCAAACCTGGGTTACTTGTGGGGAGTTAGGGGTGACTGCACCTGAGCAATGGGGAGCANGATTCTGCGATGTCTGCCAACTGCTGAGGGTGTGGATGAGTGAAAATGGGAAGGGTGGCTCCGGGGACACGGCTGCCCATCTTAGAAACAGGACACCGACCGCCCTCCGCCCCCCGCCAAACCTGGGTTACTTGTGGGGAGTTAGGGGTGACTGCACCTGAGCAATGGGGAGCACTTGGGCCCGCCCTTCGCCCATATTCTCGTGTTGACTTCCTTCCGGGGCTCATGGCATGAGGTCAGGTGGACAGAGCACGAGGGTTGGGACAGTCGCAGACCTCAGGGTCAGAAAAGAACATGCGCGGGACTTACTCCTTCCACTCAGACCCCTCCCTGGAGCAGGTGGGCTTGATCACTTAGTTTACAGCTGATCCAGCGGTTATTGCCTGGTGGGGAAGCACGTCTCGCTGTTGTCCAAGTGAGTAAATTTGGCAGAGACCTTCCAGCTGAGGTTTCTGCCCACCGAGACATGTAGGTAGGTTGTGCCCAGGGAGAAGTCCAGCACCAGCATCAGCACCGCTCTTGGGCAGAGAGGGGCCCGAGGCTGTGGCCACCAGGGTGAGGAAGTGGAGAAGCTCATGGAAGGGGAGGTGGCAGGGCATGAGCACCACCCTTCATTCACTTTTTACCAGGCTCCCTTCCCTCCTCTGAGCACACAGTTCAGACCAACTACCTCACTATAATGTTGCTGGAAACATATACATCACAGGCCTTGGCTCAGCCCCAAGCCTTCCACTTCCAGCGGGAAATCTGTGGCAGGGCCTGAGGCATAGGCTAAAGAAATACATCTGTGCCCCAGAGGGTAGGAGGAAGGCGGAAGCCCAGCCTCATTCAGTGCACTCCTGTCGCCTTTCCCCCTCATGCCCCTTCTCCAGCCTGGGAGACAGTGACAGCTGCTTTGGAGAGCCCTAGGCCCCATCCTGCCCGGTTCTGCTGCCTGTCCAACTCCAGGGGAGATGCTTCCTCCCCATCACACCCATCCCCAGGTCTACCAGCCCCAGCCCCAGGTCTACCGCTCTCTCTGGACTCCTGAGGGAGACTGGCACAAGCAAAGCAGGTAGAGTAGGTGAGTCCTGAAGAGNCTGCCTGTCCAACTCCAGGGGAGATGCTTCCTCCCCATCACACCCATCCCCAGGTCTACCAGCCCCAGCCCCAGGTCTACCGCTCTCTCTGGACTCCTGAGGGAGACTGGCACAAGCAAAGCAGGTAGAGTAGGTGAGTCCTGAAGAGGGAGCCTGGGGTGGTGAGCAGAGTAATCTTGCCCAAAGATGTCCAAGTCCTAATCCCTGCAGTTGGCTTGTATTTTCCTTTGTGTGATAACAGTGGGTTAAGCTTGCAGATGCAATAAAGGCTGCTACTCAGCTGACTCAACGTGGGGTGACTTTCACCTGCATTGGCCAGGTCCGGCCGGGCACACTGGGGCTGCCAGATTTTCCACCTTGACTATCCCTGGGTAACTATCCCAGTCCCTGGACTGTCTCAGTGTTTGAATGACTGTGGTGTGCTTGGTGCCCTTGTGTGGGTGCTTGTGCAATATTGAAGGCCTGGTAAGTACTTCTCAGATGCAGATGGAGAACAGGCCTGTAGTTTTGAACCACTTCTTCCCCCCTAGTCCTCTTGAGGTATCTGGCAGCCTGATTTTTACAATGATGACACTTTTTAAAAAGGATTTACTATTGCTTTTGCATCAAATAACCCTTCCAAACATAAAAGATTAATTACGTTGAATTCAATATGAATTAAACAGACTATACACATACACGTTGTGGAGAGGGTAAGCCCTCAGTGTCACAAATAATTATGAACCAATCAACCCATGTAACTATACTCAGGTGACATAAATGTACATTGCACATCCAGAAATCACCTATATGTTCTTTTCTCTGAGGAATCCAAATGGATAAATCTACATACTTCCCAATTCCATTTACTTCACATTCTTGAGGAGGCCAAACTATGGACACAGAAAACAGACTGGGGATTGCCAGGGTCTTGGGGTTGAGATTACGGGTTAAACTGCCAAAGAGCATGAAACAATTTTGTAGCTGATGAAAATATTTTTTATGTTGATTGTAGTGGTGGTTCCATAATAGAATGTTTGTAGGCACTTAGAGTTTATATGTAAATTAATTTCAATAAACCCATATTATTTAATAAATTGTAGAAAGTACATTATGAGATCACAATCAGAGAAGAAAAAGAAACAAAGGGAATCCAAAATGGAAAAGGAAAATTAAAACTGTCACTGTTTGCGATGACATGTTACTATACATTGGAAATCCTNGAGTTTATATGTAAATTAATTTCAATAAACCCATATTATTTAATAAATTGTAGAAAGTACATTATGAGATCACAATCAGAGAAGAAAAAGAAACAAAGGGAATCCAAAATGGAAAAGGAAAATTAAAACTGTCACTGTTTGCGATGACATGTTACTATACATTGGAAATCCTAAGGATGTCACCTGAAATCTACCAGAATTCATAAATCAATTCAGTAAAGTTGCAGAGTACAAAATTATGATGTAGAAATCTGTTACATTTCTATCCTGTTCATGGGGTCCAATCCCAAAGAAGGGTAATGACAAAGAACGTTCAAACTACCATACAGTTGTGCCCATTTCACATGCTAGTAAGTGAAAGTGAAAGTATTAGTTGCTCAGTCGGGTGTGACTCTTGGCAACCCCATGGACTGTAACCCACCAGGCTCCTCTGTTTATGGGTTTCTCCAGGCAAGAATACTAGAGTGAGAAGCCATTCCCCTTCTCCAGGGGATCTCCCTGACCCAGGGACCAGAACTCATGTTTCCTGCATTGCAGTCAGATTCTCTGTCATCTGAGCCACCAAGGAAGATCCTGGTGCTAGTAGCTAGTAAGGTGATGCTCAAGATCCTTCAAGCTAGGCTTCGGCAGTACGTGAACCAAGAACTTCCAGATGTACAAACTGGGTTTTAAAAAGTCAGAAGAACCAGAGATCAAATTGCCAATATCCACTGGATCACGTAGAAAGCAAGGGAGTTCCAGAGAAACATCTACTTCTTCTTCATTGACTACGCTAAAGCCTTTGACTGTGATCATTATGAACTGCGGAAAATTCCTAAAGAGATGGGAGCACCAGACCGCTTTACCTGTCTCCTGAGAAACCTGTATGCGGGTCAAGAAGCAACAGTTAGAACCGAACATGGAGCAGCGGACTGGTTCAAAATTGGGAAAGGAGTACATCAAGGCTGTATTTTGTCACCCTGAATAAATAATCAGAGTACATCATGTGAAATGCTGGGCTGGATGAATCACAGGCCGAAATCAAAATTGCCAGGAGAAATAGCAATAACTTCAGATAGGCAGCTGATACCACTCTAATGGCAGAAAATGAAGAGGAATTAAAGAGTCTCTTGATGAAGGTGAAAGAGGAGAGTGGAAAAGCTGGCTTAAAAAATAGCAATTGATCGGTACAACACTTTTTTTTTTCTTTTTAAATTAATTTACTTTTCAATTGAAGGATAATTGCCTTACAGAATTTTGTTTTCTGTCAAACATCAACATGAATCAGCCATAGGTGTACATATGCCCCCTCCCTCTTGAACCTCCCTCCCGTCTCCCTCCCCATCCCACCCCTCTAGGTTGATACAGAGCCCCTGTTTGAGTTCCCTGAGACATACAGCAAATTCCCATTGGCCATCTATTTTACATATGGTAACGTAAGTTTCCGTGCTACTCTCTCCATACACCTCACCCTCTCCTCCCCTCTCCCCGTGTCCCTAAGTCTGTTCTCTATGTCTGTTTCTCCATTGGCGCCCTGCAAATAAGTTCACTGGTATCATCTTTCTAGATTCCATATATACGCATTAGTGCATACAATATTTATTTTTCTCTTTCTGACTTACTTCTCTCTGTATAACAGGCTCTAGGTTCATCCACCGCATTAGAACTGATTCAAATGCATTCCTTTTTATGGCTGCATAATATTTCATCGTGTATATGTACTACAGCTTCTTTACCCATTCATCTGTCAATGGACATCTAGGTTGCTTCCATGTCCTAGCTATTGTAAACAGTGCTGCAGTGAACACTGGGGTACCTGTGTCTTTTTAAATTTTGGTGTCCTTGGGGTATATGCCTAGGAGTGGGATTGCTGGGTCATATGGTGGTTTTATTCCTAGTTTTTTAAGGAATCTCCGTACTGTCTTTCATAGTGGCTGTGTCAATTTACATTCCTACCAACAGTGCAAGAGGCTTCCCTTTTCTCCACACCCTCTCCAGCATTTATTGTTTGTAGATTTTTTTGATGATGGCCATTCTGACCAGTGTGAGGTGATAGCTCATTGTGGTTTTGATTTGCATTTCTCTGATAATGAGTGATGTTGAGCATCTCTTCCTGTGTTTGTTAGCCATCTGTCTGTCTTCTTTGGAGAAACGTCTGTTTAGGTCTTCTTCCCACTTTTTGATTGGGTTGTTTGTTTTTCTGGTATTGACTTGTATGAGCTGCTTGTATGTTTTGGAAATTAATTCTCTGTCAGTTGTTTCATTTGCTATTATCTTCTCCCATTCTGAGGGTTGTCTTTTCACCTTGTTTATAGTTTCCTTTGCTGTGCAAAAGCTTTTAAGTTTAATTAGGTCCCACTTGTTTATTTTTGTTTTTATTTCCATTAGTCTAGGAGGTGGGTCATGGAGGATCTTGCTTTGATTTCTGTCCTCGAGTGTTCTGCCCATGTTTTCCTCTAAGAGTTTTATAGTTTCTAGTCTTAAATTTAGGTATTTAATCCAACTTGAGTTTATCTTTGTGTATGGTGTTTAGCAAGTGTTCTAATTTCATTCTTTTACATGTTGATTGCTACAACATCTTAAGCAGTTTTCAAACTCAGAAAATTTAACTTTGAGGCAATACGATTATCTATTGAAGGCACTCATTCAAAATTCACGTGTCCCCAAATTGTTCTTTGTACCTATATTTTAAATTCTGCTTCCAATCAAAGAACATGCATTGCATTCAGTTTTCGTGTCTCTTTAGTGTCCTTTAAACTAGAACAATTTCCCAGACATTTTCTGGTCATATGTGACATGACCTTTCACTGTTTAGTGTGATGCTGATGGTGGGCTTGTCATATATGGCCTTTCTTATGTTGAAGTATGTTCCTTCTATGCCCAACTTGTTCAGCATTTTTATCCTGAAATGATGTATTTTGCCAAGCGCTTTTTCTTCATGTATCAAAGTGATCATATGATTTTAATTTTTCATTTTTTAATGTGGTATATCACACTTATTGATTTAAATATGTTGAACCACCCTTGCCTCTCAGGGATAATTCTCACTTGGTCATGGAATATACTTCTTTTCATGTGCTGTTGAGTTTGGCCTGCTATTTTGTTAAGAATTTCAGTGACATCCGTGACATCAGTCTATCGTTTTCTTGTAGTGTCTTTCTCTGACCTTGGTATCAGATGACACTGGCCTTGTGAAATGAGTTTGGAAGCATTCCATCCTTTTTAGTTTTCTGGAAGAGTTTGAGAAAGACTGGCATTAATTCTTCCTTAAATGATTGGTAGAATTCACAATTGAAACCATCTGGTCTTGGGCTTTTCTTTGCTGAGACTTGTTTTTGCCTTCACTGATTTACTCTCCTTACTCATAATTAGTCTTTTCATATTTTCTATTTCTACATGAGTCAGTCTTGGTAAATTGCATGTTTCTAGGAATTTATCCATTCCTAGATTTCCAATTTGATGGTGTATGGCTGTTCATAATCGTCTCTCACAATCCTTTGTATTTCTGTGGTGTCATTGTAATGTCTCCTATTTCATTTCTGATTTTATATGTTTGAACTCTTTTTCTTTAGTTAATCTAGGAACAAGTTTGTCAATTTTGTTTATCATTTCAAAAAACCAGCTCTTATTTTCATTGATCTTTTCTATTCATTCTCTGGTCTCCATTTCGATTGTTTTCCTTCTGTGATCTTTGTTAATTCCTTCTATCTCTAACTTTGCACTTAGATTTTTTTCCCCTTTTTTCTCTTATTCCACAAGGTTTTTTATTTGATATCGTTCTTTTTTTTTTCTTTTAATAATTTCGTTCCCATTTATTTATTTTTGGCCGAGCTGGGTCTCCGGTTGATGTGCAGGCTTTTCTCTAGTTGCGGCAAGTGGGGGCTACTCTCTAGTTGCGGCGTGTGGGCCCCCAATTGCAGTGGCTTCTCTTGTTGTGGAGCACAGGCTCTAGGTGCACAGACTCAGTAGTTGCAGCTCCCGGGCTCTAGAGCACAGGCTCATAGTTGTAGTGCACAGGCTTAGTTGCTCTGCGGCTTGTGGGATCCTCCCAGATCAGGGAGTGAACGTGTGTATCCTGCATTGGCAAGAAGATTCTTTTCCACTGAGCCACCAGGGAAGCCCTCTTTCTTGTTTCTTAATGTGTTCATTTATCACTATAAACTTCTTTCTTAGAACTGCTTTTGTAGTACATTGTGGTTCCGTTTTCATTTGTTTCGAGATATTTTAAAATATACCATTTTACTTCTTCTTTGACCCATTAGTTGTTCAGGAGTGTGCTATTTAATACCCAGATATTTGTGAATTTTCCAGCTTTGTTCCTGTTATTGATTTCTAGTTTCATGCCATTGTAGTCACAAAAGATACTAGGTGTGGTTTCAACCTTCTTAAATTTGCTTAGAGATGTTTCATGAGATATCATATGATCCATCCTGGAAGATGTTCCATTTGAACTTGAGAAGAATGTGTTCTGCTGCTGTGAGATGGAATGTTGTATAAGTCTGTTAAGTTCATCCGGTCTACAGTATGGTTCAAGCCCGTTTCCTTTTTCCTTTTGTTGATCTCGTGTGGATAATCTATCCATTGTGAAAGTGTAATATTGAAGTCCCCTACTATTGTTGTGTTGTTACCTATTTAGCCCTTCAGATCTGTTAGTATTTGCTCAATATACTCGGGTGTTCCAATGGTGAGTGGGTATATATTAAGATTCACAATTCTTGTATCATCTCGATGAACTGACACCCTATATCATTATATAATGATTTTCTTTGTCTCAAATTACCATTTTTGGCTTAAAGCCTATTTTGTCTGATATCGGTATGGCTATTGCTCTCTTTTGTTTCCCGCTTTCATGGAATACCTTTTACCATCCCTTCACTTTAAGCATAGGTATGACCTTAAAACTGAAGTGAGTCTCTTGTAGGCAGCAGTGCAGTGGAGCATTGTTTGTTTGTTTGTTTGTTTAATCCATCCATCCACTCTATTCCTTTGGCTGGAGAACTAAATCCAGTTATATTTAGAGTAATTATCGATAGGTAAGTATTTAATAATGCCATCATATTAATTGATTTCTGACTGATTTTTAGTTCCCTAATTCCTTTCTTCCATTTCAGCTGCTTTCTTTGTAAATTGATTTTCATGGTAAGTTTTGGTTCCCTTCTTTTCATCTTTTGTGAATCTAATGTATGCTTTTGCTTTGTGGTTACCATGGAGCTCGCATAAAATATCATACACATTATGTTTCTTTATATTACCATTTATGTATTTTAAATTGCGTACCCATTAACAAATTGTTGATGCTACAGCAAATTTTTATCTTTTAATCTTTATGCTAGAGTTAAGTAGGTACACCACCGTATTACACTGTTAGATTATTCTGGATCTGAATGTATGCATCCCTCTACCACTGTGTTGTATGTTTTCATAATATTAACTAGGATCTATTTGTTTCAGCTTTAAGAACTCCTTTTAATGGTGGAATAGAAGGACATGCACTTATCTCCTCCTGCAAGAACACCAAAATAGCAACTGGCTGTTGAACAGTCATTGACAGGAGGACACTGGAATCTACCAAAAAAAGATGCCCACGTCCAAAGACGAAGAAGAAGCAGCCACAGCGAGACAATAAGAAGGGTTCAATCACGATAAAATAAAGTCCCATACCTGCCAGGTGGGTGACCCACAAACTGGAGAACAATAATACCAAAGAAGTTCTCCCTCTGTTGTGAAGGTTCTGAACCCCGGGTCAGGCTTCCCAGCCTGGGGATCTGACAAAGGAACTGGGAATCCCCAGGGAATCTGGCCCTGAAGACCAGCAGGATTTGATTATAGGACTTCCACGGGACAAGGGGAGACAGAGACTCCAGTCTTGGAGGGCACAAACAAAATTTTGCATGCACCAAGACCCAGAGGAAAGGAGCAGTGACCCCACAGGAGACTGAACCAAAACTGCCTGCTGTGTTGGAGGGCCTTCTGTGGAAGCGTGGGTTGGCAGGGGCTCACCACAGGGACAGGGGCACTGGAAGGTCCCCTTGGTGTAAACCCTCTTGGAATTTGCCATTAACCCTACCACGGAGCCTGTAGACCCCAGGGCTGGGTCGCCTCAGGCCAAACAACTACCGTGAAAAAGCAGAAAGTTATTTCCCAGATGAAGGAACAAGATAAAACCCCAGAAAAGCAACTAAGCAAAGTGGAGATAGGCAACCTTCCAGAAAATGAGTTCAGGATAATGACAGTGAAGATGATCCAGGATCTCAGGAAAACAAGGGAGAAGATGCAAGAGATGTTTACCAAAGACATAGAAGAACTAAAGAACAAACAAACAGAGATGATTAATACACTAGAAGGAATCCATAGCGGAATAACTGAGGCAAAGAACGGATAAATGATGATAAAAGAATGGACAGAATGGTGGAAATCACTGCTGCAGAACAGTGATTAACTTTTGCTTGTCTGGAACGCTTTTGATTTATCCATCAAATCTGAAGGAGAGTCTTGCTGGAGAGAGTATTCTTGGTTGCAGGCGCTTCCCTTTCATCATTTTAAATATATCATGCCATTCCCTTCTGGCTTGTAGAGTTTCTGTTGAGAAATC
>SJYA01003316.1:50723-70652 GCA_006410615.1 Neotragus moschatus | reverse complement strand
CATAGTGTGACTCTAGTAAACCCAAACAACCACTGGGGAAAGCTATGGAGATAGCCAGAGATAATTATAGCCTCAATTCACATACAGAGGTTCTCTGAAATGTGATTAACAATCACATTTGTGATTGTATTAACAATCACTGGGAGGGGAACTGTCACTCATCAAATCAACAACATACAAAATACCAAGCAAGAGGTCACCTGGAAGTTATACAACCTTTAGTACTTTTGATTGATTCCATTTCTGTGGGCACAGACACTGGGAATGGAAAGAGCCACAAAAAAACAGACATTTTAATAAAAGCCCATTACAGGGGCCTTCTGCTGAATGGAAATTCTCGTTTGGGCGTTGCTCTGTATGCTTTGGAGAACAAGAAATCCAAATCTGCTTTAGAAACCATTGGTATATTTTACACGCATTTCTCAACTGCCTGCCAGCCAGGTATGTTGTTCACAGTATTTCTATCCCATTGCTGTCAGAGACAGATTCCAGACAGAACTGGTACTCCGGCTATATTGCTGCTGCTGCTTCAGATCCTTAAATATTCCGAGTCATGGATTTGGCCTCACGTCTTGGTATTTTCTCTGCAGGCTTCCAAAACCCACAGAGAATGGCAAATGGCTCTCGGAAGCCAACCCTCTGCTGTTTTGCGGGGTGTCACGTGCTGAAAACTCAACGTTTTCAGCAGTCAACTGAAGCCACATGGACAGCTGTGATAAACTATAAGTAAAATCTCTCTGAGCCCACACCCTGCCCCAAGTGACTTCCCTCTCCTAAAGGGAGGAGGAATAAGTCAGCTTGGACAGCCATAAGACTGCCTACAAGGTGAGGACTCGCTGGAAATTCAGGCTCAAGCAGCAGTGTAGCCCTGAAGGAAGACAGGGAGACAGAGACAGACAGTCAGGAACAGAGAGAAAAAGAACACCTCTGATTTGGAAAGTCTTTGAGAAGAAAGCCATCCAATCCTTCAAAGACTCTTGGAAGTCAGGTAAGGATATGCTGGTCCTGCTTGGGGACCAGTGCACACTGCCCATTGTCCCTCTCTTCTTTAGCGTTTGTCATTATTGTTACTCTTTACCTGGTTTCTATGAATAAATTACTGGAGTAATTTGTATCAAGAACATACAAAATGCCAAGGAGGAACTCACCTGATATTGGCATTTTGCTTCCATTCTATTTCTTTCTATTCCTTCCCCAGCACAGGTATTGCCTGAATACAATGAATCTCATTAAGGCCTGCTGGGACCAAGTGACACCATGGTCCACTGGTCCCACATTGTCACATCACCCTCTATTAAAATGAAATAGTGACTGTCATAACAAATTTGAAGGGCAGGCCTGCTCTATATTAGCGGTTTATGGGTTCCATACCTATAGATGTCAGTGATTATTTCCACCAGGTTTGCTGGCTTCCAATAACCCCAGAAAGCAGTGCCAAAGGCCACTTTGGTTTCCCCTTCTTTTCCAACTAGTAATTCTCTACTACGGTTGCACTATTTTCCTGTTGAGAACTTTTTTTAGCATGTATTTATTTAATTTTTTATTTTATATTGCAGTATAGTTGATTAATAATGTTGTGTTAATTTCAGGTGTACAACAAAACGATTCAGTTAGACACATAGATGTATCTGTACTTTTTCTGTTAAGAAGTCTTGGCTTGGGAATCCCCACCCAGCGAACTGCAACACTCCTTTAAGAAGGTGTTTTCCCATGTAATATTTTGTTTTGTTTTGTTTTAAAGAAGAATATTTAGAAAGGGAAGATATTTATTATTTCAAATACTTGGCTTCTACTTGTCATCTTCTTTAATGAGCAAATGTCACATACATGCGTAACTTGTTTGCCTTATAGAGGAAGAGGTCTTCCTAGAGACTGTTTCTTTCTATTTATTTATTTGGCTATGCTGGGTCTTAGTTGTGGCATAAGGCACACAGCACACAGGATATTTAGTTGTGGCATGCAAACTCCTGGTTTGGGCATTTGGGATCCAGTTCCCCCAATAGGAATGAAACGTGGGCCCCCGCACTGGAAGCACAGAGTCTTAGCCAGTGAACCACTAGAGAAGTCCCTAGATATTGTCTCCAGATCCTCATTTTACAGACAAGCAAACCAAATCCCAAAAGGTATTGGACACTAATTTTACACTAAGCTGGAATAGCAACCCAGGGCTTCTCATTTCCAGGTCAACATCTATACTGACCTAGAACAGAAAGGGAGGGGAGATTGACTGAGAGAGAGAGAGAGGTTGACTGTCAATGTCTCGGGCCTTACTATTGGAGGTAAAGGGAGAAGGGTGAAATGTCAAGTTCAAGAGTGAAAATCACTTCTCTAAATCTTTTCATGGAGAAAAGCCTGAGGCTCTGGCAGCCCCAGTCCTCTTGTACTGGGAGTGTCTAGGACACAGAGGAGTGTACATTGGTGGAGAGAAGGGAGGTGGGTAAGGACATGAGGAAAGGGAAAGTGAGAGAGAGAAATTTGAAAGAGCAATGTTTGGGTTCTTTTTATTAAAATAGGCTGTGTAGGAGTGGAAAATGGTTGTTCCAGCAGTGGGATCTTGGAAGCAGAACAGCCAGGGCTGGGGGGAGGGAGGCTGGCAGTCTCAATGTGCCAGGGAGCTTCAAGGTGGGGCCGGGGGAGGAGTTGAAAAGTTGCTTTTCCGTGGCTGATTCTTGTCAATGTATGGCAAAACCCTCCACAAGATTGTAAAGTAATTAGCCTCCAGTTAAGATAAATAAATTAATTTTTTAAAAAAGAAAAATTGGTTTTGTAGACTACTGACTCTCATCCCATCCTCAGGGTTCTCTGAATAGCCCTCTGGCAGGCAAAGAGACATAGCCTGGCTCCAAACAGCCCCACAGTTACGTTCGTCATGGTTCTGTTTTATTGTGCCAGTGTCATATTCATGGCATTCTCTGTGCACTAACTCGTTTTATCCTCACAACCACCCCATTAAGTAAGTTTTATTATTACTGCATTAAAAAAAGCAAAAACAGAAGCTCAGAGACTTGAAGAAAGCTTTCCGAGGGCACACAGCTAGTCATGGCCAAAGCCGGGAGATAACCCAGGTCTGTTTCATCCTGAGGTCAGTGGATTTTGACTACCTCACTTTACTATTTCTCAAACATTAAAATGTAACTTCAGTGATTGTTTCCCAAGTTTGTTCCCCTCCTTTTGGCCATGCCGCCTGGCATGTAGGAATCTTAGTTCCCCTACCAGGGACTGAACTCGCACTCCCTGCAGTGGAAGCATGGAGTCCTAACCACTGGAGCACCAAGGAAATCCTCTCATGCTTTTTTTTTTTTTTTTTAAGAAGTGTATTAATAGGTTTTAGAAAGATGTTCAACAAAACAGAGGCAGGTCAGTATAGAGGTTGACCTGGAAATGAGAAGAGCTGGGTTTTTGTTTTAGCTTAGAGTAAGGAAAAAAGTGCCCTTGGGTTTCCTTGTCTGTAAAATGAGGGGCTGAAGGCCACATCTTTAGGAAGCCCTCTGAGGCAAATGAGTTACAATTATTTTAGTGCTGGGAGAACAGAGACAACTAAAAAGAAAAAACCCAAACACCAAGTATTAATATTAGCTGAGTGTGAACACCAGCCTTAATCCATTGACAAGGTTCATTATGGCGATACATCTTTCACCATCTTTCAAATTATCCTGCATTAGAATTTTCCTGTCTCCAATTGTCTGCTTGCATTGCTGACACTGAACTTTTTTGCCAGCTACACATAAACATTTTTCTGAATCTGAGGGAAATTTGCTCATTTTGTTTTTTCCACACTGCGATCTGTGTTAGAATTTGGACCCAAACTGTCAATGGCTAATTTACTGTAGTAATGTTGTAGTCTGTGTTAAATGTCTTCCAACTTTCTGTTGGGAATGCAATGATGTCAGTTCTGGATTCTGAATTGTAACTTTTCCCCTAATTTTTTAAAAACAGTATTGTCTATCACTGCTTTATAACAGCCATTATTGAGATCTAGTGAATATCCCACAAAATTCATCCATTTAAATTGAGCATTTCAGTGTTTTCTTTAGCATATTACAAAATTGTGAAACAATCCTCACTAATGTTAGGACCTATCTATCACCCTCAAAACAAAACTTTTACCTATTAACAATCACTCCCCATTTCTCTCTCCACCCAGGCCCTGGAAACCACTGGTCTGCTTTTACAACTGTGGTGTGGAGAAGACTCTTGAGAGTCCCTTGGACTGCAAGGAGATCCAACCAGTCCATTCTGAAGGAGATCAGCCCTGGTATTTCTTTGGAAGGAATGATGCTAAAGCTGAAACTCCAGTACTTTGGCCACCTCATGCGAAGAGTTGACTCATTGGAAAAGACTCTGATGCTGGGAGGGATTAGGGGCAGGAGGAGAAGGGGACAAAAGAGAATGAGATGGCTGGATGGCATCACGGACTCGATGGACATGAGTCTGAGTGAACTCTGGGAGTTGGTGATGGACAGGGAGGCCTGGCGTGCTGTGATTCATGGGGGTCGCAAAGAGTCAGACACGACTGAGCGACTGAACTGAACTGAACTGAATATTTGTCTACACTAGAAATTTCACATAATGGAACCATACAAATATGTTGTTTTCTGACCAGCTTCTTTCACTAGGCATAATGTTTTTAATATTCATCCATATTATAACATATGTTAGTATATCATTCTTTTTTATGGCCAAATAATAATCCACTGTGGTATATACCACATTCTGATTATCCATCCATCAGCTGATGGACATTTAGGTTACTTCCATTTGTCTGGCTACTGGGAATAATGCTGTTGTAAAATTTTTGTATACAAATTGTGTGCTTTATTTTCAGATCGCTTCTTCTCCAACACCACAGTTCAAAAGCATCAATTCTTAGGTGCTAGGCTTTCTTCACAGTCCAACTCTCACATCCATACATGACCACTGGAAAAACCATAGCCTTGACTAGACAGACCTTCGTTGGCAAACTAATGTCTCTGCTTTTTAATATGCTATCTAGGTTGGTCATAACTTTCCTTCCAAGGAGTAAGCATCTTTTAATTTCATGGCTGCAATCACCATCTGCAAGTCAGAGGTGGTGACCAAGAGTGCCAGGCTGCTTCGGCACAGGAGCGGCTGAGAGGAGCTACCACATGGCTGAGGTCAGGGCAGTGGCCAAGAGGAGCAACCCCACGTCCAAAGAGTGGTGGCTTCCCCGGGCGCAGGAGGGCCGAGAGGAGCTATTCCACGTTCAAGGTCAGGAGGACTGGCTGTGAGGAGATATCCCTCATCCAAGGCAAAGAGCAGCAGCTGCACTTTGCTGGAGCAGCTGTGAAGAGATACCCCATGACCAAGGTAAGAGGAGCCCAAGTAAGAGGGTAGGTGTTGCAAGAGGGCATCAGAGGGCAGATACACTGAAACCATAATCACAGAAAACTAGCCAATCNTAGTCTTCCATATTCTTGGAAAAGGCAGTGTGTGTGTGTGTGTGTGTGTGTGTGTATTATAGTCAGGAATACTAACAGAAAATTTTGGGAAAAAATATGAGCAGCCTAAACCAGTATTTTTTTTTTTGAAGGTATGTTGACTTTAACTTTGATTTCTATTAATTAAGAAATAAGGAAATAAAAATTTCATATTGGCTCTAAGCGATTTTCCATTTCCAGTTGAATAACAGCCTCTGAATAGTACTAAACCCAGCACTGTTTTAAGTGAATTGAGAAAATTGTATGTTGAAAATTTGGCATTAAAAATAAATCCTTATTAATCAGCAGTATCAACCAAAACAATCTCATGCATTATCAGATAATTCTCTTTGTGCCCTGAATTTTTTTTTCTCTGCTTCATCCTTACTATGATATTTAATGTATATATATTTTTCTTTTTGGTGAGTCATGATTGTTTGCTCAGGATGTTCAGCAGTTACCAAGACCTGTCTACACTGTGGTAAAAGTGACTCATAGCATTTAGGTTTGTGAAGCAAGAGCAGTAGAGAAGCAGTTTTGATGAAGGTACAGAGAGAAGGCCAACTGCTCCTGGAATAGACAGCAGCTCTGTGAGCAGAAAAAGGCTTTATTCTCCCAGAAACTCAGCTTCATATTTTCCATCTCTTCTCTTTCCAGGAGCATTTCCTTCTACTTCCACATATTATCAGTAGAGCATATTTTAAATTCTGGTTCAGAGTTGGACCTTGAGATTTTTGAGAGACAGTCTTAGGTTACTTGTTTCAGGCTAATTTGTCCATATAATCCAAGGAACATTATCCTGCAGCAAGCCTAAGCATGCCTCACCCATGCTCACTGGCAGTCATACTCTAAAAAAATATGCTGTCCCTGAATCTACCTTTTGAAATAGCCTGCATTTGAAGTCACCTAGCAAAGCAGTACTCTTGCCTAGAGAATTCCATGGACAGAGGAGCCTGGTGGGCTGCTGTCCATGGGGTTGCACAGAGTCGGACACAACTAAAGCAACTTAGCATGCATGCATGCATTGGAGAATGAAATGGCAACCCACTCCAGTATTCTTGCCTGGAGAATCCCAGGGACAGAGGAGCCTGGTGGGCTGCTGTCTATGGGATTGCAAAGAGTTGGACATGACTGAAGTGACTTAGCAGCAGCAGCAGCAAAGCAAGCTCCACTCAGCGCCATGGAAAGAAACAGGCCATTATGGACTCCTCCTTCATCAGTTGCAGTCAGTACTCAGGAAGAAGACAACAGAGCTCATTTTGTCTTTTGAGATGGTCATGCGTGTAGTTGAATTAATCTTCTCCCCAGTAGCTTTTTTATTACTTCAATTTTCAGTTCTTTATATGTATCTCTGTCACTTTTGAAATTCATATTTTGGTGGGAATTTCAGTTTATATTTGGATAATGGCTAATTTCATTTTAAGGTAAACAAGTGTTTATTATATGTTGATATTTTTGTTCTTAACCTAATTATTTGCTGTTTTAACTGATGGAGTCAGTTTTATTAAAAGCCATATGAGATGAGAAGAAGGATTGCTAGTATAGCCACTCCTGCAGGCATGCTGGGTTCTACATTTTGATCAAGTTAAATTGATTCACTAAAACTACAAACATGTATGTATTAAAAGCCTCCACTGAAAACAGTAAATAAATGCCGGATTATAATAAGTCATTGGATTGAGAATAGTTAGATCAGTAAGTCAGTATGAAACAAGGAACAATTAGCTATCTCTTTGTTAAGCCCCTCCCAGGGTGGGCTTCATTGATTATAGAGCAAATTCATAAGACAGCTAGGGTTATTGTCCGGATTTATATCATCTGTTTTGGTGGAATCCCTTACCCCCAGATTATTTGATTCATAGAGTAGAGTATTCTATAGGAGCTAACAGTGCCGGATGCTTACTTTCCCTTTCTCTTTTGCATCTGGAGCACAGACATGTGACCCTGGCTCTACCAATCAGTTGCTGCCAGATACACTGCACAGCTGCATTAGCTGTGCCGGTGGAAGTGGCAGTGTCCAGTGGCACTGGCAGGAGCAGTTTTATCTCCATATCAACTCTGAAACATGCTTTCATTCATTTTTCATGTTGTGTTTTCATACTGAGTCTGTATATAAATTCTTCATAGTAGATTCTGTGAGCTATCCCACTGTCTGTTTAGTGACTTAGCTGGAGATGACATCTGTTTCTTGCATGTAAGAATCCAGACTGACAGCTATTTCATATACACTTTATTTAGGGATTTATTGTGAACTTAACATGTTGCCTCATTTCTAGTAATGAGCACTATAACACTTGTTATACTTCTGTTTTTACTATTCCTGGCAGCTAAAAAAATCTCAGGATCAAATTTGGATCTTGACCATAGTACAGAGAGAAACTCTTAAAATTAGTATAATTAGCTCATTTTCCTTTGCTCCCCCCAATTTATTTATTTATTTTTAGCTGCTCTGGGTCTTGGTTCCTGTGCACCAGCTTTCTCTAGCTGTGGCAAACGGGGGCTTCTTTAGAGCGAGGGCTCAGTAGATTGACGGCACCCAGGCTTACTTTCCCTGAGGCAAGTGGAATCTTGCCAGACCAGGGATCAAACCTGTATCCCCTGCATTGGCAGGTGGATTCTTAACCACTGGACCATCAGGGAAGTCCCTGCCACCATGTTAAAAATTAATTCAGTTTGTATTGTCATGTTGTTGGTTATAGTTTGAACATTCTTTGGCATTGCCCCTATTTGGGATTGGAATGAAAGCTGACCTTTCCTACCTTTTCTAGTCCTGTGGCCATTGCTAAGTTTTCCAAATCTGCTGACATATGGAGTGCTGACATATGGAATTCATTGAAAGGACTGATGCTGAAGCTGAAATTCCAATACTTTGGCCACCTGATGTGAAGAACTGATTCACTGTGGAAAAGACCCTGATGCTGGGAAAGATTGAAGGCAGGAGAAGGGGACAACAGAGGCTGATATGGTTGGATGGCATTACCAAAAGGATGGACATGAATTTGAGCAAGCTCTGAGAGCTGGTGATGGACAGGGAAGCCTTGTGTGCTGCAGTCCATGGGGTTGCAAAGAGTCGGACACAACTGAGCGACTGAACTGAACTGAACTGATGGAGTGCAGCACTTTAACAGCATCATCCTTTAGGATTTTAAGTAGCTCAGCTGGAATTCCCTCACCTCCACTCGCTTTGTTTTTAGTAAAGTTTCCTAAGTCCCTCTTGACTTCACACTCCAGAATGTCTGGCTCTAAGTGAGTGACCACACTATTGTGGTTATCCAGGTCATTAAGACCTTTTCTGTAGAGTTCTTCTGTGTATTCTTGCCACCTCTTCTTAATCTCCTCTATTAGGTCCTTACCGTTTTTGTTCTTTTATCATGCTTATCTTTGCATGAAATACTCCCATGGTATCTCCAATTATCTTGAAGAGCTCTCTTGTCTTTCCCATTCCTTGTTTTCCTCTACTTCTTTTGCATTGTTCATTAAAGCAGGCCGTCTTATCTTTCCTTGCTATTCTCTGGAACTCTGCATTCAGTTGGGTTTATCTTTCCCTTTCTCCTTTGCTTTTCACTTCTCTTCTTTCTTCAGCTATTTATAAATCCTCTTCAGACAATGACTTTGTCTGCTTGCATTTGTTTTTCTTTGAAATGGTTTTAGTCTCTGCCTCCTGTACAATGTTATAAATTTCTATCCGTAGTGCTTCAGGCACTCTATCAGATATAATCCCTTGAATATATTTGTCACCTCAGGTCATACCTGAATGGCTTAGTGGTTTTCCCTTTCTTCAATTGTAGCTTCAATTTTTCAATAAGGAGCTATTGATCTGAGCCACTATTAGCTTCAGGTCTTGTTTTTGCTAACTGTATAGAGCTTCTTCATCTTCACCTGCAAAAAACATAATCTGATTTCCGTGTTGACTATCTGGTGATGTCCATGTGTGGAGTCATCTTTTGGGTTGTTGGAAAGGGTGTTTGTTTATGACCAGTGTGTTGTCTTGACAAAACTATTAGCCTTTGCCCTGCTTCTTTTGTCCTCCAAGATTCAATAGTGGCCATAGGAATGGGAAAGGTTAGTTTTCATTCCAATCCCAAAGAAGGGCAATGCCAAAGGGTGTTCAAACTACCATACAGTTGTGATCATTTCACATGCTAGCAAAGGTATACTCAAAATCTTTCAAGCTAGGCTTCAGCAATACATGAACTAAGAAATTCCAGATGTACAAGCTGGATTTAGAAAAGGCAGAGGAACCAGAGATCAAATTGCCAGCATCTGCTGGATCTTAGAAAAAGCAAGAGAGTTCCAGAAAAACATCTACTTCTGATTTATTGACTATGCCAAAGACGTTGACTATGTGGATCACAACAAACTGTGGAAAATTCTTAAAGAGAGGGGAGTATCAGCCTACCTTAACTTGTCTCCCGAGAAACCTGCCTGCAGGTCAAGAAGCAGCAGTAAGATCCAGACATGGAACAACTGACTGGTTCCAAACTGGGAAAGGAATAGGGAGGGCTGTATGTTGCCACCCTGCTTATTTAACATATATACAGAATACATCATGTGAAATGCCAAGCTGGATATATCACAAGCTAGAATCAAGATTGTCAGGGGAAATATCAACAGCCTCAGATATGCAGATGATACCCCTCTAATGGCAGGAATGAAGAGGAACTCAAGAGCCTCTTGATGAGGGTGAAAGAGGAGAGTGAATAAGCTGGTTTGAACTCAACATTAAACACTAAGATGATGACATCCGGTCCCACCACTTCATGGCAAACAGAAGGGGAAAAAGTGGAAGCAGTGACAGATTATATTTTCTTGGCCTCCAAAAAATCACTACAGACGGTGACTATAGTCATGAAATTAGAAAACACTTGCTCCTTGGAAGGAAAGTGATAACAAACCTATACAGCGTATTAAAAAGCAGAGACATTACTTTGCCAACTAAGGTCCATCAAAGCTATAGTTTTTCTAGTAGTCATGTGTGGATGTGAGAGTTGCTCCATAAAGAAAGCTGAAACTCCAAATAATTGATGCTTTTGAACTGTCGTGCTGGAGATTATTGAGAGTCCTTTGGACTGCGAGGAGATCAAACCAGTCAATCCTAAAGGAAATCAGTCCCTAATATTCATTGGAACAACTGATGCTGAAGCTGAAGCTCCAGTACTTTAGCAACCTGATGCAAAGAGCCAGCTCTTAAAAGACTAATGCTGGGAAAGATTGAAAGCAAAAGGAGAAGGCAGAGGATGAGATGGTTGGATAGCATCACCGACTCAATGGACATGAATCTGAACAGAACACACTTTGGGAGGTAGTGAAGGGTAGAGGAGCCTGGTGTGCTATAGCCTAAGGAATCACAAAGAGTCGGACATAACTTAGTGACTGAGCAACAGCAATAACAAAATTCTTGATACCTCTATTGAAGACGAGTTCCCTGTATATGTGTGAGTTTATTTCTGGGCTCTCTATTTTGGTTGGTTGGTTGATCTGTCTTCATGCCAGTAACATGCTGTTTTAATTACTATAGCTATATTATATATTTAAATTCAGAAAGTGTGATGCCTCCAGCTTTGTTCTTTTTTCAAGTTTGCTTTGGCCATTCTGTGCCCTTTGTGGTTTCATATGAACTTTAGGATATTTTTTTCTAACTGTGAAAAAAATCGAGATTTTAATAAGCATTTCTCAGAATTGGTAGATCACTTTTGGTAATAAGAATATCTTAACAGTATTAATTCTTTCCATCTGTGAGCACAGGAAGCCTTTTCATTAATGTGTGTCTTCTTTAATGTCATTCATCAGTGTTTTGAAGATTCCAGTATAAATGTCTTTCACCTCATTAGTTGAGTTTACTTCTAAGCCATTTATTCTTTTTAATGCTACTACAAATGATTTTTTATTTTTTGGGTAGTTTGCTGTTTAGCATATAGAAATACAACTGATTTTCTAATGTTTATTTTGTATCCTACAACTTTTCTGAATTCACTTGTTCTAGCAGTTGTTTTGTTTATTTCTGATGTGTGTGTATGTGTGTGTGCCTTTAGTCTTTAAGGTTTTCTATATCAGATTGTCTCCTCTACAAACAGAAATAATTTTACTTCTTTCTCTCAAATTTGGATGCTCCTTGTCGTCCGCCCCCATGTAATTGCTGTGGCTAGGGCTCATAGTACAGAATGGTATAGAGATGGCAAGAATCGGCATCTTGCCTTATTCCTCATCTTTTAGTTTCACAGAAAGCTTTCAGGTGGTTCAGTAAGATGTTAATTGTGGGTTTTGTGTATGGTCTTTATTATGTTAAGATAATTTCTTTCCATTTCTAATGTGTTGAGAATTTCATTGTAAGAGGTTATTGAATATTGTCAAAGATGCTTCTGCATCTGTTAAAATGATCATTCTGGATAGTGGTTTTTTTTTTTTTTTCAATTTAATATCTTTGTTATAGGTCTATTCAGATTGTCTTTTTCTTTTTGAGTTAATTTTAGAAGTTGTGTGTTTCTAGGACTTTTCCCCTTTTATCTAGTTGTCAAATTTGTTAGCATACAGTTTTTATAGNTTTTTTTTTTTGCCAATTTAATATCTTTGTTATAGGTCTATTCAGATTGTCTTTTTCTTTTTGAGTTAATTTTAGAAGTTGTGTGTTTCTAGGACTTTTCCCCTTTTATCTAGTTGTCAAATTTGTTAGCATACAGTTTTTATAGTATTTTTTGATGATCCTTTTATTTCCGTAAGATCAGTAGGAGTGTACCTTCTTTCATTTCTAATTCTAGCATGTGAGTCCCATCTCTTTTGCCTTGATTACTAAAGCTACTTTTATCAATTTTCTTTCTTTCCTTTTTTAGAGAATCAGCTTTCTGTTTAATTGATTTTCTTTATTACTTTTCTATTCTCTATTTCATTAATTTCCATTCTAATCTACCATTTCTTTTCACTTTAGGTTTTTTTTTTTCTTTTATTTATTTGTTTCTGGCTGCACTGGGTCTTCGTTGCTTTGTAAGGACTTTCTCTAGTTGTGGTGAGCAGGGGCTACTCTTCGTTGTGGTGTGCAGGTTTCTTATCGTAGTGGTTTCTCTTGTTACAGAACATGGGCTCTAGGTGTGTAGGACTCAGTAGTTGTATCTGACGGGCTCAGTAGTTGTGGCTTGCAGTCTCTGGAGCTCAGGCTCAGTTCTTGTGGTGCACGGATTTAGTTGCTCCACAGCATGTGGAATCCCCTGGATCCCCTCCATTAGCAGCTGGATTCCTATCCACTGTGCCTCCAGGGAAGTCGCTGCTTTAGGTTTATTTTGCTCATCTTTTTCCAGCTTCTTAAAGTAGAAGGTTAGGTTACTGATTTGAGATCTTATTTTTTCCATAAAATAAGTATTTATTGCTATAAATGTCTTTGTGAGTACGCTTTTTGCTGTTTCCTTTAAGTTTTGGTATGTGTCTTCATTCTTATTCATTTCAAGATACTTAAGTTCCTTTTTTATTTCTTTGACCCACTGGTTATTTAGGAGTATATAGTTTAATTCCCATATGTTTCTGAATTTTCTACTTTTTATTGTTATTAATTTCTAGTGTTGAAAAGCATAGTTTTGTATCTTGTTTATCCTCTTAATCTTTTTTGTTTGTTTTTTATTATTTACTTTATTTTTAAATATAAATTTATTTATTTTAATTGGAGGTTAATTACTTTATAGTATTGTATTGGTTTTGCCATACATCAACATGAATCTGCCACAGATATACACGTGTTCCCCATCCTGAACCCCCCTCCCTCCTCCCTCCCCGTACCATCCCTCTGGGTCGTCTCAGTGCACCAGACCCAAGCATCCAGTATCATGCATTGAACCTGGACTGGCGATTCGTTTAATATATGATATTATACATGTTTCAGTGCCATTCTCCCAAATCATCCCACCCTCTCCCTCTCCCACAGAGTCCAAAAGACTGTTCTATACATCTGTGTCTCTTTTGCTCTCTTGCATACAAGGTTATCATTACCATCTTTCTAAATTCCATATACCCACCTCTAATTGCCATATACGCGTTAGGATACTGTATTGGTGTTTTTCTTTCTGGGTTACTTCACTGTGTACAATAGGCTCCAGTTTCATCCACTTCATTAGAACTGATTCAAATGTATTCTTTTTAATGGCTGCATAATACTCCATTGTGTATATGTTCACAGCTTTCTTATCCATTCNATACTGTATTGGTGTTTTTCTTTCTGGCTTACTTCACTCTGTATAATCGGCTCCAGTTTCATCCACCTCATTAGAACTGATTCAAATGTATTCTTTTTAATGGCTGAGTAATACTCCATCGTGTATATGTACCACAGCTTTCTTATCCATTCATCTGCTGATGGACATCTAGGTTGCTTCCATGTCCTGGCTATTATAAACAGTGCTGCGATGAACATTGGGGTACATGTGTCTCTTTCAATTCTGGTTTCCTCGGTGTGTATGCCCAGCAGTGGGATTGCTGGGTCATAAGGCAGTTCTATTCGCAATTTTTAAAGGAATCTCCCCACTGTTCTCCATAGTGGCTGTACTAATTTGCATTCCCACTGACAGTGTAAGACGGTTCCCTTTTCTCCACACCCTCTCCAACATTTATTGCTTGTTGACTTTTGGATCGCAGCCATTCTGACTGATGTGAAATGGTACCTCATTGTGGTTTTGATTTGCATTTCTCTGATAATGAGTGATGTTGAGCATCTTTTCATGTGTTTGTTAGCCATCTGTATGTCTTCTTTGGAGAAATGTCTATTTAGTTCTTTGGCTCAATTTTTGATTGGGTCGTTTATTTTTCTGGAATTGAGCTGCATACGTTGCTTGTATATTTTTGAGATTAGTTGTTTGTCAGTTGCTTCATTTGCTATGATTTTCTCTCAGGGTACCATCTCCTAACTCTCCAGTTCACTTGCCTTAGAATCATAACCCAACAATCCCAACAAACCTCACAAGGGTCCTAAAGTCTGCTGCTCTTCCCATCATTTCACTGCTTCTCAGCCCCTCATCTCTTCACTTCCCTCCTGGCGTTGAATTCTGTGGCCCATCATTCTAGTACACTCTTGTACACGTCCTCAGTTTCTTTGTAGCCATCCTCCTCTGTTATTCTCACCTGGTAAACTGCCTATCTGGTTAAATCACCTCTCCACCAGCACTGGACCTGCATCTGTGCAGCCCATTAGAGCTGGAGAAAACAACAAGCTCTGCTGACTGCTTTGGCTTTAACTCCAAGACCACAGACTTCCCAGAGCCACTGAGTGGGACTCAGCATCCTGTTATGTTCCCCCCGGCCTTCATTCCACAGGCATAGAGATTGATTTCATACCATCCCTGTTCTTCTTAAACCTACTACAGTAGGTTCCCTACATATGAATGAGTTTTGTCAAGAGCACATTCATATGTACATTTAGTTCCTAAGTCCAACAAAGTTAACTTTGGTACCCAACTAACACAATTGGCTATATAATATTATACTGTAGGGCTGCATTCACAAACTGGTTTAATTCTATTTAAAGAGCAGATTTTGCAGCTAAATGAGAAACTCTCTAGGTGCCATTTGAACAGCACTGTCAGATGGATGCTCATGACCTACACATATATGCATAAACTCATACCTGCTCACAACACCCTCACACACTCCCCAGAGGGGCCATGAAAGACATGTGACCTTCAATAATGGTGGGCCAGTGACAAATGACCTTACCTTTTTTTGCAGTGGGTCCATGGCAGGACTCAGAGAGCTGCGGAGTCCAGAGGCAGAAAACGTTTTCACCCTCAGCCTTATTCTGTTACTGCTTAAAATTCCACTTTTTAACAATGGATTCAGCAAGGCTGTGCTTTACAATAATTTTACCTGGACTGCCACTCAGTGGCCGTTCGGAGAAATACCCAGAAGAGACCTGCCAGTTCTATAAATTCTCTAGTGAGTTTGCTGCTGCTGCTGCTGCTGCTAAGTGGCTTCAGTCATGTCCGACTCTGTGCGACCCCACAGACGGCAGCCCACCAGGTTCCACCATCCCTGGGATTCTCCAGGCAAGAACACTGGAGTGGATTGCCATTTCCTTCTCCAATGTGTGAAAGTGAAGTCACTCAGTCATGTCTGACTCTTTGCAGCCCCATGGACTGCAGCCCACCAGGCTCCTCCATCCATGGGATTTTCCAGGCAAGAGTACTGGAGTAGGGTGCCATTGCCTTCTCCCCCAGTGAGTTTGCTGCTGCTGCTGCTGCTAAGTCGCTTTAGTCGTGTCCGACTCTGTGCGACCCCATAGACGGCACCCCACCAGGCTCCGCCATCCCTGGGATTCTCCAGGCAAGAACACTGGAGTGGGTTGCCATTCCTTCTCCAGTGCATGAAAGTGAAAAGTGAAAGTGAAGTCACTGAGTCGTGTCCAACTCTCAGCAACCCCATGGACTGCAGCCTACCAGGCTCCTCTGCCCATGAGATTTTCTAGGCAAGAGTACTGGAGTGGGGTGCCATTGCCTTTTCCTCCTAGTGAGTTTAGGGAGAGTTAAATATGAAGGTGTGAACTATATTTTGCAGCTTCCCAGGTGGCTCAGTGGTAAAAAATCCACCTCCTAATGCAGGAGATGCGGGTTCAATCCCTGGGCTGGGAAGATCCCCAGAGGAGGAAATGACAACTCACTCCAGTATTCTTGCCTAGAGAATTCCACGAACAGAGCAGCCTAGCAGGCTACAGTCCATGGAGTCACAAAGAGTCAGAGGTGACCGAGCACGCACGAGCTATATTTTATTTTCCTAATTTGTTTGTTTGTATTTAAAAAAATGCTGAAATCCATGTTAATTAGTGTTCATAAATTTTAAGCAATAAGAGTCTAAGGATAGGATCTTGTAATTGTCCTATTTACTGACTTATTTAAAAGTCTCATCACAGGTATCTTCCGGAGATTCAGGAGGTGCTACAAGGATTCTTCTACAAGTGTTTCCTCTCTCAAGATCCCCCAGACACCCACTCCCTGTGAAGTCATTTCACTTCTGTTTTCCTCCCTGCCCCTTTCCTTGGGAACTTGTTTCTGGGATACAGTTCACACTCTTACCAGTCCATCTGCAATCTGCCACACAGTTTTCTAAATTTGGGGTGAAAGGTGAGTGTAGAGAGTGTTAGAGTCAGGGGTAAGGCATAATAAGAGGAAACACTGAGTTATGGAACAAAATATTCTACAATAATTACTTTCTTGAAGACCTCTTAATTTTTTTAACTTCATGAAAAGTTTTTAAAGTAGGTTTTAAACCCACTGATTACAAAAAAAATGCTTTAAAAAATTATTTTATTGTTGACATTGGAAAATATGAATGCTTGTTTCAGTGCAGGAGTTTCCCAAAAGTCTGAGAGCCAAATTTATAATCAGCATCCATGATTTTATAGCTTCCAGTTGCTTCTTGTCTCAGTGTAAAAGCCAGATACCTTACTCAAGTTTGCAAGATTTTACACAATCTAACCTCCTGTTACCTCTCTGATTTCATTTCCGGCTACCATCCCTCCCAGTCTGCTCCAGCCATGCTGACTGGCTTACTGAAACACTCATTCCCTTGTATCCTCATGATTTGTCCTCTCCTCAAATGTTACCTTCTCTCCAAGGCCTCTCTTTAAAACATGAACCCCATCCCCTGTATCCCTTTCCTACTTTTCTCCGAAGAACTTATTACCCTCTGCTATATCATATACAGCGCATTTCTATATTGTGCATCTCCTTAGCTCTTTAAAGATAAGCTCTAGGATGGCAGGAATTTTCGTCTGTTGTTTTAGAGTTGTATCCTCAATGCCTAGAATAATGCAAAGCACAAAGTACATGTGAGTGCATGCTCAGTTGCCAAGTTGTTTCCATTTCTTTGGGACCCCATGGACTGTAGCCCATGAGGCTCCTCTGTTCATGGAGTTTTCCAGGCGAGAATACTGGAGTGGGTGGCCATCTCCTCCTCCAGGGGACGTCCCCAACCCAGGGATCGAGCTCACATCTCCTGCATTGTCAGGCGGAGTCTTTACCACTGAGGCGCTTGGGAAGCCCTCCCAAGTACAGAATAAGTATTGAATGAATGCCCCATGTTCATTGCAGGACTGTATACAATAATCGAAGAGTTGACTCATTGGAAAAGACTCTGATGCTGGGAGGGATTGGGGGCAGGAGGAGAGGGGGGCGACAGAGGATGAGATGGCTGGATGGCATCACCGACTCGATGGACGTGGGTCTGAGTGAACTCCGGGAGTTGGTGATGGACAGGGAGGCCTGGCATGCTGTGATTCATGGGGTCGTGAAGAATCGGACAGGACTGAGCACTGAACTGAACTGAACTGATACAATAATCAAGACATAGAAACAAAGTATTCATCAACAGACAAGTGGATAAAGAAAATATGCCACACACCGTTGCAAAAATGGATGGAACTTGAGGACATTATGTTAAGTGAAATAAGTTAGAGAGAGAGACAAATACCGCTTGATCTCACTTATATGTAGAATTTAAAAAAAAACCTCATGATATCATACATGTTACAATGCCATATTCCCAAATCCTCCCACCCTCTCCCTCTCCCACAGAGTCCAAAAGGCTGTTCTACACATCTGTGTCTCTCTTGCTGTCTCGCGTACATGTTTAACACCACCATCTTTCTAAATTCCATATATATGTGTCAGTATACTGTATTGGTGTTTTTCTTTCTGGCTCACTTCACTCTGTATAATTGGCTCCAGTTCCATCCACCCTTTGATGCAGAAGGCTTGGGACTGATGAGTGGGGATGATCTGGAGGAATGGTGTGGGGAGGGAGGGGGAAGGGAGGGGGTCCGGATTGGGAACTCAGGTACACTTATGGCTGATTTATGTCAATGTATGGCAAAATGAGTACAGTATTGTAAAGCAAAACAAACTAAAAAAATAAAAATTAAAAAAAAAAAACCTCATAGAAGCAGAGATCAGGTTGGTGATTGCCAGAGACAAGAGGTGGGAGAATTGTTTGAAGGTGTCAAAAGGTAGAAACTTCCAGTTGTAAGATAAGTAGGTTCTGGAGATGGAATGTACATCATGTTGACTGCAGTTAACAATAATGTATATTTGAAAGTTGCTAAGAGACTAGGTCTTAAAAATTCTTATCAGAAGGGGAAAAATGTGTAATTATGTGAGGTGATGGATGTTAACTAAACATATTGTGGCAATCATTTTGCTCCAAGAGAAGGGGGCACTCTTTCTCTCCCCTTCTGATGTCTATGTCAGAAGCTTTCTCTATCTCTTTTATACTTTAATAGCACTTTATTACAGAAAAGCTCTGAGCATCAAACCTCATCATTGGCCCGGGATCAAAATCCTCTCCTCTGGAGGCCTAGAATCCCAAGAATCACAAGGTAGCAGCAACTTTTCACTACCATTACTAATAATCATGATACAATCATGTTACTATTATTAAGGTCTTCCCAGATGACACAATGGTAAAGGATTTGCCTGGCAATGCAGGATCCCTGAGTTGGGAAGATGCCCTGGAGAAGGAAATGGCAACCCACTCCAGTATTCTTGCCTGAAGAATTCGATGAACAGAGAAGCCTGGTGGGCTACAGTCCATGGGGTCGCAGTTGGACATGACTGAGTAACTGAGCACACACATTACTATTATTAGATTACAGAGTGGCAAATGCTAAAACCAAGGCATATACTTGAACTTGGGGATCACAGTTGAAGTGACTACTTCAGTTCTGGGGCAGGAGGTGGTTAGAGAGAAGGTCACAGACTTGGTGTTCAAGATTATATAGGAGTTCAGTAAATGGCTAATTAGAGAAAGCTGCTGCTGCTGCTAAGTCATGTCAGTCGTGTCCGACTCTGTGCGACCCCATAGACGGCAGCCCACCAGGCTTCGCCGTCCCTGGGATTCTCCAGGCAAGAACACTGGAGTGGGCTGCCATTTCCTTCTCCAATGCAAGAGAGTGAAAAGTGAAAGGGAAGTCGCCCAGTCATGTCCCACTCTTCGCGACCCCATGGACTGCAGCCTACCAGGCTCCTCCGCCCATGGGACTTTCCAGGCAAGAGTACTGGAGTGGGTTGCCAGTGCTTTCTCTGAATTAGAGAAAGGAAGCACCTCAAAATGAGAGTTGCACCAGGCCCCTCACCCTCATGCGTTTTGAGATAGCATTGACACAACGTGACTCATCCCTGGCTATAAAACAATTGACATGAATCTTGAAGAAAGGCAGATTTCTAAACAAATACATAGTTGGTTAACATAACCTAAGGAAGACATTTCCATGAGAGAAACGCATTGGTTAGCTCGAGGTTTGAGATAAAGTTAAGTTCAGGTGGACAGGTGTCCTCATGATAACACAAGATTAGAAAAGAGAAGAAAAAAAAAAAAGTCAGTCACTTGCGGTTTTATTTGCTCCTGCCGCTTGGGGACCTCTGGCCTCCCTACCAAGGCTATTAACACTTTTGGTAGTATTAATTTATATGTAAAGCTCTCCAGAATAGAAATTGCCTTTTTTTTTTTTTTTGTTTCTTTAAACTCTCAG
>SJYA01003316.1:18434-38116 GCA_006410615.1 Neotragus moschatus | reverse complement strand
AGGGAATAGTCTGGTGGTTGCCGAGGGGGAGGGGGCAGGCAGAGGGTTTGATTGGGAATTTTGCATTAGCAGATGCAAACTGGTATATGTAGAATGGATAAACAACAAGGTCCTACTATATAGCACAGAGAAGGAACTACAGTCAATATCCTGTGATAAATCATAATGGAAAAAATATGAAAAAGAATGTATATATATACATATATATATAAACTGAGTTACAGCAGTAACGCAACTTTGTAATTCAAGTATACTTTGATTAAAAATATTCTTGGTGTCTTCGTGAAGAGCTCACTACCAAAGAGAATCTACTGGATGATGGGAATAAATGCAAGACAAGAAAGAGCATGGGCCCTAAACCAGTGAGAGATGTGTATAAGAGACAGGAGTTAGACACCAAGAATATTTTTAATCAAAGTATACTTGAATTACAAAGAAGCGTTACTGCTGTAACTCAGTGTATATATATACATATATATATAAACTGAGTTACAGCAGTAACGCAACTTTGTAATTCAAGTATACTTTGATTAAAAATATTCTTGGTGTCTTCGTGAAGAGCTCACTACCAAAGAGAATCTACTGGATGATGGGAATAAATGCAAGACAAGAAAGAGCATGGGCCCTAAACCAGTGAGACCATGACCTTTCAACAGAGGAAACGAACCTGAACGGAACATATAGGACTTGAGATGACAGCTTTTATTCTCAGAGCTGACAGATTCTTAGAAGATAGTTTGAAAGATGATTAATCTCATCCTTTTAAAATTATTTTTAAAATTTTATTGAAGTATAGTTATAGGTGATTTGCATTGTTGTGTTAATTTCAGCTGTACAGCAAAGCAATTTCAGTTATGCTTATGTATATACACATCCTTTTTCACATGATTTTCCATTACAGTTTATCACAGGTTATCGAATATTCTCTGTGATGTATATACAGTAGGACCTTGTGGGTTATCCACCCTATATATAATACTTTGCATCTGCTAATCCCAACTCCCAATCTTTTCCTCTCTCATTCACCCTCCTTGACAACCACAAGAATCTTCTTTATATTTGTGAATCTCTTCATTTTGTTTTTTAAAATATTTATTTATTCATTTGGCTGCACTGGGTCTTAGTTGAGCCATGCAGGATCTTAAGTTGTAGCTTTTGAACTGTTAGCTGTGGCATATAGGATCTAGTTCTCTGACCAGGGATCAAACCCAGGCCTGCTGCACTGGCAGCTGGGAGTATTGGCCACTGGGCCATGAGTCCAGTTCTCATCTTCATTTTAAAGATGAGAAAACTAAGACCTCAAGAAAGGATGAGGCTGACCCAAGATCATAAATCCAAAGGAGAAAGAAGGCTGTAACTAAAAGCAAAGTTTTCTGATGGCCAGACAAATGCTCTTTCTTCTTCTGCCCCAGTGATCTCCTTTCCTTCTCAGAGTCAGTTGAGTTGAGAGGAATTCCTTTCCTGATTTACCCAAACAAAAGACAAGAGTTAAAATGGAAGACAATGTGCTCTTCCCATCTTGATGACCATGTGCTTTCTGGCTGAGCCTGAGTTTTCAACCTACAATAAGGGAATTTGCCCTGAGTTTTCAACTGAGAAATTATGCAATGACAAAAAAGAAAAATGTTCATAGACTGAAATTTCAAGTAGTCATATATAGAAAAGCAGGATTTCTCTGGACACTTTCCTCATGCCTTTTGGAACGTTTATTCTCTTGTTTTTCCCATGCCCTCTCCCTTCTACACAGTCCCCACTCATGAGAGGCCTCCAGGTTTTTTTCTTGGCTGCCAAAGCCTGGGTGGCAACTCCATTCCTAGAGGCGCTGAGTGTTTGGAGAGTCCAAAAGAGCCCGCTGTAAAATGAGGCTCCTCCCGGGTGCACATCGGGCTAAGAAGTCACAGCCAGTTCTGGGGATACCAACCTGAAGCCCCAAGAAGCTTTCACAATATATTTCAAAGATGTCCTTCAAGCTTCATCATTTGTTTGACTGGAAAGTACTGTGTGAGCTCTTCCAACTTAAACATCCATTGGAACAAAGTACTTCCTCACTTTTCTGCTCAGCTCTAGCTGCCAGGCAACTCTTACACACAATTTAATCTCATTGCTGGGAACTACAATTATTTTGCATCTCCCAGAGGCTCGAGAGAGATAAGTGTAAATAATGGCTTACTCTCTTCATCAAACAAGAAAGCAATTAATTCACACAATTGCCTGAAGACCGGGCCTGGGAACTCCTGTTTGGTTCCACAGGGATGCACTTAAGGGGCTGGCATAGAGAATGGAAAACGCCCTGACAGAGGCTGGAATGGTGATTTTCAAGCCATATGTCTCTCCAGGCTGACTTCGAATTTTAATTTGTCTTTGAATACATTCAGCTCTTGCTCTATAATTCTCTTCTCACGATTCCTCTTTCTTTTTTTCTTATCAATAGGAGGGTGGTTCCGGCTGTCTGGCATCTCTGAGGAAGAGTCTTCATCTACAAGACCCAACACATTCAAAATGATCCTGGGAGGCCTGCTAGCTGGCAGTTTACACAATAGATTTCCAAAGAATGATCTTTGGTGACTTTTCTAAACACACTAATGTTATACCTGACATTTGTTTAGGAGTCTGTGGGACTCCATTAAAAGCCGTCTTCTCTGTTTGGCTCACTTTAGCTGGTGGAACTGGGAAACCGGGATTAGGAGAGTCCCCCTCCGTTTGGAGATGCTCATTCTCCATAACTGCATTTAGAGGGTAGGATACTGATTGGTGAAGATTAACCACAAACAGGTGAGGCTTTGAAAGTTTTCCTGCTTGTCTGAATTCTGATCTAAGGCAGGGCAGACTGTTTGGATTTCATTCAAACACAGACTCGGCCTGAAGTATCATTGTGTACACGGACGGGAGTTGACAGAAAGCAAGGGTGGCTGCTGTTGCCAAAATGCTAGAAAGGTGCATTCTGGGGGCCAGGCGAGTACCCAGGGCACATGGTCGTGTGCTGGAAAATAGCTCCGAGTTCCCTCTGCTGGGGATGGCATTTCTTGGGCTGCCCTTCGTGGTTCCCAGGGCCAGGCTTCACCCTTCCAGGCATACTGTGATTCAGCTCCCTTGTCCTGGAATTACTCCACTAGAGATTGACTAAGCTTGGTGGGGAATGCTGTCCCCTGCCTCCACCATTCTCTTTTTAAAAAATGTATTTATTTTTCTGTAATTATTTGGCTGCACTGGGTCTTAGCTGCAACATATAGGATCTAGTTCCTTGACCAGCAATGAAACCCTGGACCCCTGCATTGGGAGGTCAGGGTCTTAGCCACTAGACACCTAGGGAAGTCCCATCATCATTCTCTTAAAGTAGGCAATTTCCCTGGGTAGGATGCCACTTAAGAATGTCAGCCCCTAAAGTCTGAATGAGGTACTAGGTTCCTTCCGGTAAGGCAAGAGAGAGAACTCAGAAATATTGGCCTGAAAATGCTAAAAGGAGAACCAGGGAAGCAGCGCAGGGGTTTGGGATGGGACCTGAAGGCAGAGGCAGGGAGAGGGATAGCAAAGTGCGACTCTGCCTGCTTTGGGATTTGGCCAGGCCTGCCCTGGCAGGCTAATGGCCCAAGAAGGTCTGGGCCTTGGGGACCAGGAGGGAAGACACGCAGGCCAGTTCCTCAGGAGCTAGGACAGCTTCAGTGTCCCTCCCCACCAGCACTACCTCCATTTCTTCTCTTGCTTCCACCTGCTGTAAGTCAGGTATGATTTATTTCTTATACACGCATGAGATCATATCCACAAATCATTGATTTCCTTCTGGACTCAACCCTTCCCCTTTGGAATCTGAACACTTGTCCTCCACTTCCTGACCCATTCTCCTTCTGAGTAGCCAGCTCCTCCAAAGAAGGCCGAAAGTGCCTCATCTTCCCGAGAGCAAGATGCACCCTCTGGGGTTGAGTGACAGAGGCTCTGGGTCCCCAGCAAGAAGGCCGCTTCTCGGCCACCTCTGCCAGCACCGTGGCCGTCCTTCCTAGACACACGGCCCACTAAGGGTCTAGACCTCACCCCGCCACAAGGAACAACTCCTGCAAAGGTCTCTGGGGCTCCTGCTGAGGATCGGGAGGCCTTTGTGGAGCAGATGATGTGTAGAGGAAAATTCTAATGATGTGAAGGGAACCGGGTCCAAGATGGCTGAGCCAAATGTGAATCGGTCAGGCAACAGCCCTCTCCCGACTCACCCTTCCTCTCAAAGCAATCCAAACCTTGCTTCTGTGGTCAGAAAGGAAAGAGCTGAGACATTCATTCCTATAGAGGAGTTGGCAGCTGGATAGGTACTGAGACCAGGACAACTTGTGTTTTTTGAAGATGGCAATGCTTTACCCTGAGTCTGCTCAGGTGAAGTTGCTGGCATCGGTGTAGGGAGGGGAGAGAACAGGTAGTGAAGGGAGGCTTTTCCGATGCCCCTTGAAGTCCACCATGCAAGTGATTGTCTTCCCGGAAGCCCAGGCTTTACTTGGCCCTTTTCATACATCCTTGAGCCACAGAGAAGGGCTGGCATGTCCCTCTGAGATGCTCTTCTTGAACCTCTTCCCCTGGGAACACACAATTACTGCAAAAGCACAAAACTGGATGCTCATTCTCTGGCACCCCCCAAAAAAAATTTTCCCTAAACCCACAATTGGATTGCTCATAGAAAGCTATATTTTATCTGGGAAGTGAAAGATGTTATGCCAGAGTTGCTCTAGCAAAATTTCTGAGAACAACAAAGCCTTGTTTGGTACCAGCAGCATTCAGGCTTAGGACAATTGTTTAAGAAGTCAGCAGCATTACAAGGTTGTCTCTCATCTGACCTATCCTGCATCTGTTTCCAAATCTCTTAATCATCCAGACAGCTATTGTATCTAGGGACTACCAAGGTAATTGAAGGCAGGGAAATCCCGGAATTCAATAAAATCTCAGTGACCCTAAACCACCTACTGCACCTTTCATGATTTTTTTGAATTATGTAAAGGGTCATAGATTTCATTGCTTTGTTTTAATGGCGATGGTAGTCAGAGACAAGGAGAGAAGTTATTGCTTCATCTTCTACTAGCAATTCTAATGCACGGGAAAGACCTCTGGGTGTAAGAATCAGAAAACCTGAATTCAAATCCTGCTGCCTACATACCAGATATTTCCACTTTAAGGTGAAGGACAGTACAGACCTGCCCAAGGAAAATAAAACATTTAAAGGATACCTCCAAGTTGTGCATTTGCTCCCTGACTTGGGAGTAACCTAAGAGAGTCATTAAAATTACACATTGTTTCTCAGTGATTGAATAGTAGAAACTGGATGTTCCTGGTTGGTGGGCAGCTTTCCTGTCTGCAATAATTAAGAGGCCAAGTTTCTTCCATTCTGTGTTTCCACCATTCTCCTAGGACCCCAGAGTTCTCTGCTCCTAGCCATCGGAAGAGGAAAGAGAGAGGGAAAAATTCCACTTCTCAGAGGTCTCAGCCTGGAACCAACACAGACCATGTCAACTCACGTTCCATGTGAAATTTAGTGCCTGGTTTTGCAGTCATCTTCCAGAAGGTAGGAAATGAAGGGACAAGTACACCAACCTCTCCTACCTTGTGACCTCTCATTTCCTGCCATTCCTCCAAAAGATGAACTCCTACCTGAGGCCAGAAGGCTGGAGNCTGGAACCAACACAGACCATGTCAACTCACGTTCCATGTGAAATTTAGTGCCTGGTTTTGCAGTCATCTTCCAGAAGGTAGGAAATGAAGGGACAAGTACACCAACCTCTCCTACCTTGTGACCTCTCATTTCCTGCCATTCCTCCAAAAGATGAACTCCTACCTGAGGCCAGAAGGCTGGAGAGCCTTGGCAATTGCCTTCATAGAAGTCAGTCTCCCAGAGCACAGAGCAAGGCAGAGAAGGGCAGAGAATGAATTGGAGTGGGGATAAGGGCACCATAAACACAGACTAACCAGCACACGCCACAACTGGACCATAGAGTCCATGAGAACAGAAACTGTCTTCTTCATTTTTGTGCCACCAGCACAGAGAAGATGATTCAAAACATATTTGTTGAATGAGTGAGTGACTGGATTCAGTGAGTTATCATTCTCAGCTACATGCTCCTGCAAGTAACAACTTAGGGGTTTCCCAGGTGGTGCAGTGGTTAAGAATCCACCTTGCAATGCAAGGGATACTGGCTCGATCCCTGATCCAGGAAGACCCCACATGCCGCAGAGCAAGTAAGCCCGTGTACCACAATTACTGAGCCAGCACTATAGAGCCCGCAAGCTGCAACTACTGAGTTCACACGCCTCCACTACTAAAGCCTGAGTGCCTAGGAGACTGTGCTCTGCAACAAGAGAAACCACCGCGATGAGAACCCACACGCAGCAAGGAAGAGTAACCCCCGCTTGTCACAACTAGAGAAAGCCCTCTCGCAGCAACAAAGACCAACCACAGCCAAGTAAATAAATAAATCTTTTAAGAGAGAAAGTAATAACTGAGTAGTGATGAATGTGAACCTACATAAACATCTGCGATGCCAACTATGATGCAAAGAATCAACATGAGTCGACTTTTCATAGATGAAAAAGTAGAAAAGAAAATATTGTCAACTATATCTCAATAAAGCTGAAATTAAAGTAAGTAAGAAATTAAATAATAGAAAATCAGGCACCTGGCTCTGATTGATTCACTGGAGAAGTTTTCCAAGAAACAATCCTTCTGTTATTATTAAACAATCTGTCCCAAAATACAGAAAAGGGCATACTGTCAAACTTGTTTTATGAAGTAAATCTGGTTTTTATCTATTTTTAATTGAGGTGACATTGGTCTATAACATTATAGAAGTTTCACGCGCACAACAGTATACTTCAACTTTTTTAAAACATTTATTTTATTTGTTTAACATGTCCACTTATTTATTTTTGGCTGTGCTAGGTCTTCATTGCTCTGAGGGCTATCTCGAGCTGTGGAGAGCAGGGGTTGCTTTCTAGTCGCAGTGCACAGGCTTCTCATTATTGTGGCTTCTCTTGCTGCAGAGCACGGGGTCTAGGGCATGGGCTCAGTAGTCGTGGCACGCCGGCTAAGTTGCTCTGCAGCATGTGGGATCTTCCCAGAACAGGGATGGAACCCAAGTTTCCTGCGTTGGCAGGCAGATTCTTAACCACTTGGCCACCAGGGAAGTCATGCACTGTAGCTTTTGAGTATACCACAGCATCAGTTCAGTTCACTTCAGTCACTCAGTCGTGGCGACTCTTTGTGACCCCATGAATTGCAGCACGCCAGGCCTCCCTGTCCATCACCAACTCCCGTAGTTCACCCAAACTCATGTGCATCGAGTCGGTGATGCCATCCAGCCATCTCATCCTCTGTCGTCCCCTTCTCCTCCTGCCCCCAATCCCTCCCAGCATCAGGGTCTTTTCCAATGAGCCAACTCTTCACATGAGGTGGCCAAAGTATTAGAGTTTCAGCCTCAGCATCAGTCCTTCTAGTGAACACTCAGGACTGATCTCCTTTAGAATGAACTGATTGGATCTCCTTGCAGTCCAAGGGACCCTGAAGAATCTTCTCCAACACCACAGTTCAAAAGCATCAATTCTTCAGTGCTCAGCTCTCTTCACAGTCCAACTCTCACATCCATACATGACCACTGGAAAAACCATAGCCTTGACTAGACGGACCTTTGTTGGCAAAGTAATGTTTCTGCTTTTGAATATGTTACCTAGGTTGGTCATCACTTTCCTTCCACACTTACCACCAAAAATTTGGTTTCTATTTGTCACCATACAGTTGAACCCTTTTACCCATTTCACCCTCCCCCGCTCCCTTTTCCTTCTGGTAACTGCTAGTCTGTTCTCTGTATCTATGTGTTTGTGTTTGTTTTGCTTTTTTATGTTCCATATATGAATGAAGTTACACAGTATTTTTTCCTGTCTGACTTATTTCTGTCTAAGCATAGTGCCCTCAAGGCCTATCTATTTTTTCACAAGTGGCAAAACGTCATTCTTTTTATGACCCAGTAGTATTTTGTTGTATATATACCATATCTTTTTCATTCATCCGTCAGTGGGCACTTAGGTTGTCTCCATCTTGACTCTTATAAATAGTACCATGATTAACATAAGGGTACATATATTTTTTCTAATTAAGGTCTTTGTTTTTGTTGAACAAAGAAGCAGAATTGGAATACTAGATGTATATTCTTATATTTTGAGTGACCACCATACTGTTTTCCATAGTGGTTGCACTAATTTGCATTCTCAATATGATGTTTATTTAAATGCTCAAACACAACAATATCAAGAAAAAAATGATAGGTTGGTTTTATGAATATAGGCACAAACATTCCAAGCAATATCATCACAAAAAGAATAAAATACACAAAACTGCTGTGAGCTAGGTACAAAAGTATTATACACTTAGAAACACCATAATATAAGATATAACATTAATGGATAAAGTCTTNCTAATTTGCATTCTCAATATGATGTTTATTTAAATGCTCAAACACAACAATATCAAGAAAAAAATGATAGGTTGGTTTTATGAATATAGGCACAAACATTCCAAGCAATATCATCACAAAAAGAATAAAATACACAAAACTGCTGTGAGCTAGGTACAAAAGTATTATACACTTAGAAACACCATAATATAAGATATAACATTAATGGATAAAGTCTTAAAATTACATTAATTTGTATATTCATTTATATCCTGGTGGCTCAGATAATAAAGAATCTGTCTGCAATGTGGGAGACCTGAGTTCGATTCCTGGGTCGGGAAGATCTCCTGGAGAAGGGAATGGCAACCCACTCCAGTATTCTTGCTTGGAGAATTCCACGGACAGAGGAGCCTGGTGGCCTACAGTCCACGGGATCGCAAAAAGTTGGACACAACTGAGCAATTAACAGTTTGACTTTGGACCTTCAAAAATATGTATCGAGAGTCTAATATGTATCAGACACTGTTCTAGGCACTGAGGATGCACCAGTGATGAGTCAAAAAGCCATGCTCTTTTGGAGCATCCATTCTCATGGGGTGAGAGACACGTAAGTCAATAACTAACTAGAACAGTTTCACATGGTGTCATGTGTTTTGCCAAAAAGGAGAGAGTGTGCTAGAGTGTGACCAGAGATGAGTGGTCACATTAGATTAAGTTTTCAAGGAAATCCTCTCTGGGGCTGTTTGAGCTGAGGCCTGATTTTCCAAAGATGGTGAGAAGACATTTCTTAAAATTCGTAAGTTCTATTGCTTAAACAAAATTAAAAGGTATAGAAGGTTCTCTTAACAGGATGATTATATACACATCTGAAATCAAGAGCCTAAATTCTTTCCAAAGCCATGAAATAGCTAACTGAATTTTTACTATCATTAGAAAGTTCCATATGCAAACAACTAGAAATATTTGTCAATGTACTGTTATCACAACAATATAAAAATGATTTGTTCAGTAAAAAAAATAATAATAATAATAAAACCAAGAGCCAGAGGCACTGGAGACACTCCATAAGAACATAAATATGACAAGGATGTCTCTTTCATCAGTCTTAATTAACTTTGTAATAAAATGTGATTGAAGAAGAAAAAGAGATGAGTTATGAACATGTAGAAGGAAGAAATGAAAATATCACTCCTCTCAAATGACAGGATTATATAAAGAAGTCCAAGATATCAACAGAAAATTCATTAAAAATAATAAATATGTTCATCCACACATAGAACTGAGAAAAGTCAGTTACGTTCCTAGTAAGAGTGACATATAGCTAGACAATATAATGAAAAAGGAGATTCGAAATAATGACAAAGTATTAAATACGGGGTAATTCATTTAATTTGAGGGAATAAAGATATATTGAAAGAAAATTATAAAATACCAGTGGGAGAAATACAGGAAGACATGAATAATGATGCTATTTACTGAGAAGGAATAGTTGAGAGACCAAAAAGCATAAAGATAGCTAGTTGCTGCATATAAATGTAACGCAGTGCAAATGAAAGCCATGGAGAAAAGTTTTAGACTTTGACAAAGTTGTTAGAAAAATCGGTCAGAAGGATCCAATTACTGTAGACTTGTTCTTTAAGATTTTTAAACAAGTTATCAAAACTATATGATATTTGATTTTTAAATGTTGTAAGAAATATTAATGTCCCAGAATAGAATTGGTTAGTAACTCAACATTCAGCAAACCAGAAACAACTGAGTAGTAGAAAAAACAAGTCACTACTTAATTAATGGATCTATAGCTTAAATCATAGAATAAAATAAATGCTAGATGATTTAAAGGCTTAAATTAAATAAAAACATTGAGAAGAAAATGCACTAACATTTTTACCCCAGATAAAGAGGAGGATCACTTTACCAAGTGAATGGAGGGTATCCATTATCACATTTTAATAGACATTTTTTGATGATATAAAACAAAACAAATATTTTTAAAGCTGCATGATGTAAACACAAAGGTGGAAACACAATTAGTGAGATTGTACCACTGAAACATATTTAGAATTGAAGAAAGGATATGAAATCCACATTCAAATACCACTAGAAAAGTGATCAAAGGAGCTAGGCAGCTTATAGGTGAGGACTACAGATAATAAACTACCTGACAGAAAATAGAACAGTCACCCCAGCCATGACAGAGGAGAAATTAAAATCTATGTAAAGTGTTATTATACACCTTAGAAACAAGAGGAGTAAAGGTTAAAATGATAAAGCCTATTGCTCATGAAGCTGTGGTAAATTACGTACAGTTACACATTGCTGGTGAAACTAGAAATTAATTTGCATTTTCAGAAAAAGCTGTCTACTGGTATTTGACATACTTTTTTATCCATTATTTTTGCTTTGGAAAATTATACTCTAAAGAAATATTAATAACACAGTGCAGTGGTAATATTTACAAAGGTGATTATAGCATTGTTATTTATAATTTTCAGATATCAAAAACAACTCAAAAGCTCCCTGCTCACCACAAATGGAGAAAGAGTGAAGCAAACTATTGTATGGCACCATGATGCACTTTATTTTTGTTATGCAAAATTACAAACAGTTGAGTGTATTTACTTTGGGAAAATTCATCCTTATATAGTTTGTGTGCTTTTCTGTATATTATATGCATTTCACTTTGATAAGATTTTCTTTTAAAAGTTAGAAGCATATAAATTAGGTTAATACAGCACATTGAAATGTATGTGAAATAATGTTAGAGTATTTCCTCTTTGTTCCCTGTTTTTGCTTTCTTCAGTTATGGTAGTCAACAGTGGTCAGAAAATATTAAATGGAAAAATCCAGAAATCAACAATGTATAAGTTTTAAATTTCTGACATAAATTACAGCAGGATCCTCTATGACCCACTTCCCAGAGTAATGGAAGTAAAAGCAAGAATAAACAAATGGGACCTAATTAAACTTAAAAGCTTTTGCACAACAAAGGAACCTATAAGCAAGGTGAAAAGACAGTCTTCAGAATGGGAGAAAATAATAGCAAGTGAAGCAACTGACAAAGAATTAACCTCAAAAATATACAAGTAGCTCCTGCAGCTCAATTCCAGAAAAATAAACGACCAAATCAAAAAATGGGCCAAAGAGCTAAACAGACATTTCTCCAAAGAAGACATACAGATGGCTAACAAACACATGAAAAGATGCTCAGCATCACTCATTATCAGAGAAATGCAAATCAAAATCACAATGAGGTTCCATCTCACGCTGGTCAGAATGGCTGCTATCAAAAAGTCTACAAACAATAAATGCTGGAGAGGGTATGGAGAAAAAGGAGCCCTCTTACACTGTTGGTGGGAATGCAAACTAGTACAGCCACTATGGAGAACAGTGTGGAGATTCCTTAAAAAACTGGAAATAGAACTGTCATAGAACCCAGCAATCCTACTGCTGGGCATACACACCAAGGAGACCAGAACTGAAAGAGACATGTGTACTCCAATGTTCATCGGAGGACTGTTTACAATAGCTAGTACGTGGAAGCAATTTAGATGTCCATCAGCAGACGAATGGATAAGAAAGCTATGGTGCGTATACACAATGGAATATTACTCAGCTATTAAAAAGAATGCATTTGAATCAGTTCTAATGAGGTGGATGAAATTGGAGCCTATTATACAGAGCGAAGTAAGTCAGAAAGAAAAACACCAGTACAGTATATTAATGCATATATATGGAATTTAGAAAGATAGTAAGTATGACCCTATATGTGAGACAGCAAAAGAGACACAAGTGTAAAGAAAAGACTTTTGGACTCTGTGGGAGAGGGCGAGGGTGGGATGATTTGAGAGAATAGCATTGAAACATGTATATTATCATATGTGAAACAGATCGCCAGTCCAGGTTCAATGCATGAGACAAGGTGCTCAGGGCTGGTGCACTGGGATGACCCTGAGGGATGGGATGGGGAAGGAGGTGGGAGAGGGATTCAGGATGGGGAACATATGTTACACCCATGGCTGATTTATGTCAGTGTATGACAAAACCCACGACAAAATTATAAAGTTATTAGCCTCAAATTAAAATAAATAAAAATTTAAAAAGTTTTAAATTGCAGTTGGTCTGAGTAGCATAATGAAATCTCATGCCATCCTGCTCCATGCCACCCAGGATCTCCAGCCATGACATCATATGCTCCTGACATCCAACCATCGACATGGCCGCAGCTCAATAATCCAGGGCCACTGGAAGCAAATGCTCATCCTTCTGAGGTACTGTCAGGAGGTCAATAGTAGCCTAAGGCTACATCACTATGCCTCTATCATATGCTTCACTCCATCTGAGGACGTAGGCATCTTGTCATATCACATTGGCACAAGAAGAAGGGTGAGCATAGTATAAGAAGATATTTTGAGAGAGAGATCACATTCACATAACTTTTATTATAGTATACTATTATAATTGTTCTATTTTATTATTATTGCTGTTAATCTCTTACTGGACTTCCCAGGTGGCTCTAGTGGTAAAGAACCCTCCTGCCAATGCAGGAGACACAAGAGACACAGGTTCAATCCCTGGGTCAGGAAGATCCCCTGGAGAAGGGCATGGCAACCCACTCCAACATTCTTGCCTGGAGAAATCATGGACAGAGGAGCCTGGCGGGTTACAGTCTATAGGTTTGTGAAGAATCGGACATGACTGAAGCTGTTTAGCATGCAATCTCTTACTGTGCCTAATTTAGAAATTAAACTTTATTGTAGCTATGTATGTATAGGAAACATAGTGTACATAGGATTTGACTATCCACAGTTTCAGGTGTCCTCTGGGGGTCTTGGAATATATCCCCTGTAGATAAGAGGGGACTACTATAAATGAAAAAGTATAACAAAATATTGGACACTCAGTGATCACAACATAAAAATAAATATATGCGAGCACTGAAAGGTGCTGGAGACGAATTGGGATGATAAGACACTTATGTTCATTTCTTCTTTTAAATTACAGCTTTATTGAAATACAATTCACATACCATAAAGTTCATCCTTCTAGAGTCTACAAGTCAGTAGCTTTTAGTACCTTCACAAGGTAATACAACAATTGTCACCATCTTATTTTAGAAGAATTTAAGAAACCCTTCTAATTAATCATTCACTCTTCATTCCCGTCTCCACTCAGACCCTGCCAACTACTAGTCTGCTTTCTACGTTTGTGGGTATGCCTGATCTCGATATTTTGTATAAGTGGAGCAATACATTACATAGTCTTTTTTGACAACCTTCTTTCACTTACTATATTTCCAACGGTTATTCATGCTATAATATGTATTAGTACTTCCTTTTTGTGGCTAAATAATATTCCATTTTGAAGACATACCACATTTTGTTGTTGTTTTTTTATATCAGAAACTTTAATCCAATACTTTAAACAACTTAGATAAAATAGGAAGATATCTTTACAGACACCATCAAATCTTACTGAAGAACTAACTAACCTCTATGCTGCTGCTGCTGCTGCTGCTGCTAAGTCGTTTCAGTCGTATCTGACTCTGTGTGACCCCATAGACGGCAGCCCACCAGGCTCCCCTGGCCCTGGGATTCTCTAGGCAAGAACACTGGAGTGGGTTGCCATTTCCTTCTCCAATGCGTGAAAATGAAAAGGGAAAATGAAGTCACTCAGTCGTGTCAGACTCTTTGCGACACCATGGACCACAGCCTACCAGGCTCCTCCAACCATGGGATTCTCCAGGCAAGAGTACTGGAGTGGGTTGCCATTGCCTTCTCCTAATTAACCTCCATAGCCCTATATCAAATAAAGGAAATTGAATTTGTAATTAAACACCTTCCTAGAAAAACACTGCCAAACCTAGAATGGCTTCATTGGTAAATTGTATTAAGCATTTCTATTTAATTTAATCTCTTAAACATTTAAAGGTCTCTTGAGCATTTAAAAAAGAAATGACATCTTGTTTATTGATTCCCTAGCTAATGGACATTTGGATGGTTTCCACTATTTTCATAGTTTAATTTATATATATCAATTTTTCCAGCTTTATTGTGATAATTGACTACTAAAATTAAATGAATTTAAGAAGTACAACATGATTTGACATAGTATAAATTATTAAATATTCATCATAATCAAGCCAAGAAATCTATTCATCACCTCCAATGGTAATAATTTTTTGTGAGTGGGGAGAACACTTCAGATCTACCCTCTGAACAAATTTCAAGTGGGCAGTATATTATTGTCAACAATAGTCATGTGACTGCATATTGTCTCCAGAACCTATTCCTCTTGCATAACTGAAAGTTTGCACCCCTTGACCAACATCTCCCAATATCTCTTTCCCCCATCCCCTAATAACCCACCATTCTACTCTGTTTCTATGAATGTGGTATTTTTTTTTGCCACACTGCATGGCATGTGGGATCTCAGTTCCCCAGCCAGGGTCTGAACTTGCTCCCCCTGCATTGGAAGCACAGAGTCTCAACCACTGGACAGCCAAGGAAGTCCCCAGAAGTAAGGATTTACCAGCTGCCCGGACATCCTTTAACCCAGTTAAGTTGACACATAAAATTAACCATCAGAGGGAGAGAAAACAGTCACAGTGCTTGATGCCTACAAGGAGGCTTCCAGCGAGCACTGGTCAAAGTGTGTGTGTGTTAGTTGCTCAGTCATGTCCAACTCTTTGCAAACCCCATGGAATGGACTATAGCCCTCCAGGCTCCTCTGTCGATGAAATTCTTTAGGCAAGAATACTGGAATGGGTTGCCATTCCCTTCTCCAGGGGATCTTTCTGACCCAGGGATCGAACCTGGGTCTCTTGCGTTTCAAGCAGATTCTTTACCACCTGAGCCACCAGGGAAGCCCAAAAACAGTCATGATCTATAATCTTCCTTGAGGAACTGTTCATCTAACAGCTGATAGCAGGCACTGTGTATCTGTGTAAATTAAGAATAGTTCTCCCACCAAGTGCTCCCAATCCATCTTAGCAGGTAGATTGCAGCCCCTCTCTGCCCCCTTGGCCGGGTACCTTAATTCAGAGCACTATCTGAACAACTGTCTTTGGCAGCCCTGCTATCAGGAAAGAAACACAAAACACCAAAACACAGGGTTAGAAGAGGCTGACACTACATGGGCAGTACATGAAGAACTCAGAAGAGAGGGAAGGAGTGTGAAGCGGAGGTGGAAATTGAACCTGACCTTGATGGCAGGATAGGATTTTCATAGGTGGAGACAGGGATGGATGCAGGGTAGAAAGTGGAAGACCGCAAACAGAGAGGATAATATGAGCCAAAAGGTGGAGGCAAGACAGATGGAAGCAAATTGAAGGAATAATGTAGTTCAGTCAACGGTGGCACAGACTACGTAAGTGGCTCCTTCCAGCTGTCTTTTCGTAGAAGAAACTCTCACAGAACATGAGAAAAGTTGGCTGGATTATACAAACACACACACACATGCATGCACACGTGTGTGTGTGCATATATAACCACATGTACACGCTTTGAAATCCTCATAGTAATTCTCTACTTTTTCTGTCCTGTATTCTCTCCTTCTCTTCCAAACCACTTTCCAAGAAAGCACATACTATATACGGGAAATAGTAAAGATTAATGAATGGAACAGAAAGTTCCATTAAAGAGAGACCAGAAGGGGGAGCTCTCATGCCCTGTGATGAAAGCAGAGCCAGGCAAGGATTCAGCCAGTGAAAAGCGATGGACTCTTTGTTTACTCAAGCCTTCCCAACTTCCCCCTCTATAAAAGCATTCTCCTTCCCTTGGACACTGTGGTTGCAGGCCCTGAATTTCAACTCTTTGCTGATCCTGAACAAACCCATCTTTGCTGGAGAAATATCTGGCACTCTGTTTGTTTAAGGTCAACAGAAATTGACTGTTAGACATTTACTGCTCCCTTAGTTTAGAGCAACATAGGATAAAACTATAAAAGTCCCAGATGTGGCCTTGACTGCCAAGCTGGGAAGTTCTGAATTTGGTAGGAAGTGGCGGGGGCATGGGGCAGGGGGATACTGGACTCTACTGAGTAGAGAAATGTTACTTTCAACTTGATATTTCAGGACAGTTAATCTGCTGGTATTGTTTAGAATGGATCAAAGAACCAACCTGGGCAGAAGAAGGAGAAAACAAAATGCTTTATTAAGTTACATAAAAATGCAATTATATTACCCAGGCAAAATCATAATTCAAAAAGATACATGCACCCTTATGTTCATAGCATCACTGTTCACAATAGCCAAGACATGGAAGCAATCTAAATGTCCATAGACAGATGAATGGGTAAAGAAGAAGTGGTACATATATACAATGGAATACTACTCAGCCATAAAGGAGAACGGAATAAGGCCATTTGCAGCAACATAAATGAGTAAAGTAACTCAGAAAAAGAAAGACAAATACCATATGATATTACTTATATGTGGAATCTAAAATATGACACAAGTGAACCTTTTTACAAAACAGAAACAGAATCAAGGGCATAGAAATAGACTGGTGGTTGCCAAGGGATGGGGGGGGGGTGGATGAGGGTTGGACTGGGAATTTAGGATTAGCAAATGCAAACTGGTATATATACATATAATAGGTAGACAACAAATTCCTGCTGTATAACACAGGGAACTATATTCAACATCCTGTGATAAGCCACCATGGACAAAAATAGAAAAATAATGTATATATATGTGTGTGTGTGTGTATAACTGAGTCACTGTGTTGTACAGTAGTAATTAACGTGACATTGTACTTCAACTAGATTTCAATAAGAAATAAATTGAAAGAAAAACTTACTTCCACAAAAAATCTGAGTTAGTTTATAATGCGGAAGAAAACAACCGACCCCAATCAGACCAGTGAAGATACTTGTACTCTTCTCATAGTGAAAATGTGTTTGTTGATTAACATATATGAAAAATGCTGCCGTCAAAGACTTCATAAAGGCCCCATGCTGCTACTGCTAAATCACTTCAGTCGTGTCCGACTCTGTGTGACCCCATAGACGGCAGCCCACCAGGTTCCTCCGTCCCTGGGATTCTCCAGGCAAGAACACTGGAGTGGGTTGCCATTTCCTTCTCCAATGTATAAAAGTGAAAAGGGAATGTGAAGTCGCTCAGTCGTGTCTGACTCTCAGCGACTCCATGGACTGCAGCCTACCAGGCTCCCCTGTCCATGGGATTTTCCAGGCAAGAGTATTGGAGTGGGGGTGCCATTGCCCTCTCCAAAGGCCCCATGAGTCAATGCTAAAAGAGCCAGTCTCTTTCGAGTGATTTTTTTTTTTCTTTTGAAAAGACAACCAAAACATACTTTTTCTTTTGCTTACTATTTTTTGGCATATTTATTAAGTGTCAGTTGCTTTATATACAGTATCACATTAAATCCTTACAAAAACTTTTCTTATTTTTCAGATGGAAACTAGGGCTCCGGGAACAATAAGGATCTTCCCCAGCATTATCCAGCTAATAAGAGGCAGAGCTAAAATTTAAACCCCAAACTGACCCCAAGACTGTGTTTGTCTTACAACACAATAGTTTCACAAACCAATTAATCAAAGTAAGAAAGAAAATTAAAGGTAACCAAATTGAAGGCAAGCATAGTTTGGCACCCTTAAATATGTCTTTGGCATAAGGATTATTTTGAGCTGATTATTTTTCAGCAGACACAGGAAAAGCTCTGAAAACCAAGTAGAAGTTAACCTTTTGTAAGACACATTTCCATCTATGAGATAAATCTCCATTTGTAAGGGTGTTTCCATCTCTGTACCAGGAAGAGAAAAATGACTGTAAACCCCTAGAAACTTATCAATGGAGAAAGCATGGGCTTAAATCTGTATAATTATCTTACCCTGTTTACTGTGCTTTCTTGGTCACCTCCCAGTGCTGGCCTTCCCTCTACCCCCAGTCTTCTGCTTTAGTTGGAGACGATTTTTAAGGTGGTAGCTGGGGCCGTTGGGGAGAGTTATTCAGATTTCTGGCTCTCTCTCATGTAGACAAAGAGTATACATGTTATTAAACTTCTGTTTGTTTTCCTCCTGTTAATCCATCTTTTATTATGGGTGTCCCAGCCAAGAATCTAGGAGGGTAAAGAGAAAATTATTTTTCCTCCCACACAGAATCGAGCATTTTAAACTGTTATGGTCAAAGCGGAGACTGAATTGCATATAACCATTATATTTTGTTCTTCTCTGAACATATCAGAAAAATAGTTTCTACCACAGCTTAGGATTCTATGGTGCCGTAACTGGTGAACAATTTGGTGTGCTCCTCTTGGTGCCAAACCCAAGGTGCCAATCTAGTGACTCCAACAGCAATGACAGATCACTAATTGGGTTCAAAGATCTGAAGCTTCTACGTAAGGAAGACTCACACACACACACACACACACACACACACACACGCACACACGCACAACACATATGCTTTGTGCTTTTCCTTTGCTCATTAATCGAGTCAATATTGGAACTAACTCTTCTGTGCATCCACTCGGTCATCTCTTCCTCCAGGTAAATCAGTTTGGTGTTTCTACCACAGTTCAGGGCCTGAAAGGGCTTCCCTGGTGGCTCAGTTGGTAAAGAATCTGCCTGTAATGCAGGAGACCCGGGTTCGATTCCTGGGTTGTGAAGATCCCCTTGAGAAGGGAATGACTACCCACTCCAATATTCTTGCCTGGAGAATTCCATGCACAGAGGAGCCTAGCGAGCTACAGTCCACAGGGTAACAGAGTCGGACACAACTGAGCGACTAACACTTCATACCTCTTATAGAGAATAAAGCCCACATGTCTGAAACTTATCATTCCTAGCATAGCATATACTTAGAATAATAACACCTCTTTAGTTCTGTATACTGTTTTTCAGTTCACAAAGTATACACTTACCACACAAATTCGTATATACTTATCACATAAATTTACATCACACACATTCATTTTGAGCACTTTATTATTGTTATTAACATTATTATTCCCATTTTTAAGGTTGAGGAAACTGAGGCTCAGAAAGGTTGACTGACATTCCAAAGGCCACGTAGCCAGTAAGTGGAACTAATATTAAAAAAACGTGTTTTTCTGTTCTATCTTGACCACACCATGCAGCATGCAGGATTTTAGTTCCCTGAGCAGGGGTTGAATCCCTGCCCCCTGCGTTTTTCTGGTTTTAAGATGAGTTCCTATTCCCTCAAACCCCTAGCTGCCTGACCACATCTCCCTGCACCCTCTGCCCCCACTCTCGATGTCTGTAAACTCCTGAAGAGCATGGGCTACATCT
>SJYA01003316.1:0-11149 GCA_006410615.1 Neotragus moschatus | reverse complement strand
TTATCTGGTTAATCACTCCAGCATTTCCCACCCCCATTTCCCACTCCCCCCACCAACCCCAACACAATATTCTGCCTCAGAAAAAGTCACACTAAGATTCTGCAAAGAAAACCTTCTCCTACAACATATTTAAGGGTGTAACTCTGTTTTGGAAGAGGTGAGACTGGTATCATTATGAAAGACATGTATATCATACCCTTTCACCCAGGAAAGAAAGTATCTTCCAAAGTATTGTCCACCATTCTATTGCAGAGTGGATGACCAATGCATTGGTTGGAATCAGGCTCTGTCTGAATATTAAACACTGAATGATATTTAGAGTTGGAAGTGTTCCTCGTAGATACCCGTTTTGTTTAGCAGATGGGGAAACTGAGACCCAGAGAGGGGAAGGTGTCTGCTGGAATTGCACCTCCAGATCACGGAGGAGCTCGGACCTCTGAGATGTCCCTCCAATAGCACTGCAGGCAGCGCTGGGGTGTGGGAAAATGCCCGAAGGGCTTGAACTGAATGAAATGTAGTCATTTCTCAATCCATTATGTCTCCATGGGCCACATGTTAAGGGCTCATCTTTTATTACTCCCCTGAGAGCTGACTCAAAGGCAAAGCCAAAATGGGTGTTTTAATGCAAAGCATATTAGGAGGCCAGAAGAAGGAGGAGATGTTGTCTGGGGCTACCTGGATACACTTGGCTGGGAAGGCTTTGCTATAGGCCCTGGGAGAGGCTCATTCAGGTGCTGACGGTGCCAGGGCCAAAGGGAAGCCAGGCAAAAGGCTGAACAATCCCAGGGCCTGCCTCTTCCTGGAGTCCAAGTCTACTAAGTAGGGCAAGTGAAGTTGGAGAGGTAGATCTCCTTTCTTGGTGCCATGGGGGTGCTCCAAAGTTTTACAGGGGTTATGAGACTTCTAAGGTGGGGCTGCCATGCTAAGACTTGCTTTTAAAAAGTGGGGCACGGGACTTCCCTGGTGGTCCAGGGGCTAAGACTCCGTGCTACCAAGGCAGGGGGCCCAAGTTCAATCTCTGGTCAGGGAACTAGATCCCACATGCCACAACTACGAGGTTGCCTAGTACAGCCAAATAGATAAATATTTTAAATAAAAAATATAAAAGGAGGAAGGGCATTTAATTTTCAGCAAGATTCATAAAGAGCATAAAGACAGAACACAAGGAGAACTGGCTGTAAAACCAGTACCAGCTAGTAGTACCTTTTCTAGACACATGTGACTTTGGTAGTGTCGGCTCTCATTCCAGGACTCGTCAAAGCCATCTCCTTGACCCTTGGTGAGAATGTGAAATGGTACAACTTCTGTGGGAAAGAGCATGGTGGTTTTGCAAAAGATTTAATGTAGTGTTACTATGTGAGCCAGCAATTCCACTCTGAGGTATACATAAACCCAAGAGAAGTGAAGGCAGAGCCTTGACCAGTTATTTGTGCACCTGTGTTAATCAAAGCATTATTCACAATAGCCAAAGCATAGAAGGAACTCACCTCCATCAATAGACAAAAAGATAAACAAAATGTGATCTATTCACACTATGGAATATTATTCTGCCTTAGAAAGGAATGAAGTACTGATATATATGTTCAAGTGTGGACGAACTCTGGAAACATACTCTACTGGGTTCTCTCTCAGTGCCCGCGAGTGGCTGCAGAGGGCAGGCTTGACTGTACTCATAAGGTGCGGGCAGACCCTCTCAGAGCCTTTGCTCAGAACACAAGGCCCCATTACACTAAAAAATGGCTCCTGACACCTAATTTTTGATATAATTGCAAAACCTCTATGTGCTCCCCTGACATTTGAGGGACCAAGAATACAAGCAAAGAATACAAAGGCCCACATATCATATGTCTAAAAATTTAAAATTATAAGTCAAGGCAGCAAACTATTAAAATATGTTCTATCTCTTACTTTGACCACTATAATTTATAATAACAAAAGCAATGAAAATGTGTCAAGTGATGGCTTTTACACTTTTGAAAGTCAGCACAGTATCAAAGAGGACTGAATTTAATTACGATTGTGCCTAACTGGATGTTCTTTTGATGGGTCAACAATATTTGGATGAGTAATTACTTAAGGACATACATAATTGGAGAATTAACTTGTATTTATTCCATAATTTTTTTTTGCTTGCCTTTATTTCAGCAAAGTCACTGTATTACATGTTTAGGATCAAGATTTTTCACATAACTTGTGGAATTGTCAGTTATGGTCTAAAGCAGAGGTCAGCAAAGTTTTTCTGTTAAGAGCCAGATAGTAAAAATTCAAGGCTTTAAAGACCAGAGGGTCTCTGTCTGAACCATTCAACTGCCATCGCAGCTCGAAGCACCGAGGGGCAATATGTAAAAAAAAAAAAAGGTGTGGTTGTGTTCCAAGAAAGCTTTATAAAAACAGACAGCAAGTTGTCAACACAATATCCTCCCGGCCCTTCAGGGTACTTGAGGGAAAGCTGAAGGAGGATCTGTTGGGCATCTCACCTTCTGATCCCCTTGGTTCAGGACTGGACATGAGGGCTTGTTTGGATGAGATCCCAGAGCTCCTCCTGGGGGGATCAGGGAACATGGTCAAGGTCCCTGGTGCATGTGCTCAGGCGTTCAGTCATCTCCAAGTCTTTGTGACCCCACAGAATGTAGCTCACCAGGCTTCTCTGTCTATGGGGATTCTCCAGGAAAGAATACTAGAGTGGTTTGCCATTTCCTACTCCAAGGGATCTTCCCAACCCAGGGATCAATCCCAAGTCTCCTGTATCTCCTGCATTACAGGCAGATTCTTTACAACTGAGACACCTGGAAAGCCCAAGATCCCTGAAATCTTACCTTTATCCTCAGCAAGAGCTTCTGGGATGAGGGTAGAATTGGATGCTAAGGAAAATAACTTTTCTCTGGAGCAGGGGAGACATGATGAAAGTTGTCTTCACTATCAGAAGAGCCATCTTGTAGATGAAAGCAAAGGATTAATCTTTGTGACTCCAGGGCAACCAGTGAGGAGCAAGGGCAGAAATCACACACACATAAATTCCAGTTTAATTTAAGAAAGATATTGCTAATGACCAGGTGGTTTCAACAAAGAAACAGACTGGTCAGACAGTACTACACCTCCTGGGAAGATAGCATTCAAGCGCAGGCCTTGTGTCAATTTGTTAGGATGCTTCTAAAAATCTTATTGACCATGTAAGCAGTTGGGATAGATGGTGTCTCTAAGGATTCTTCTAATACCATAGGAGTCTATATGAACACATGGGACACAATCCAATTTAAGGCTCAGTCTCATAGGTCCTAACTCACTGCATGGAATTAAAAAGTTGAATTACTGTGATGGCAGGCCACTTGGGAATATGTAATTATCTTTCTCTCAGCCAACTCAACATTCTGCACATCTCTTTTCTATCATCTGATATTGTAGTCAAGGCATGATTGTCTCCTGATGGGGGAAACAAGGGTCCCCAAAAGATGTGACTTCCCACAGGTCATTCTGACTATGTAGGGGAATTCGAAGCCGAGCAGATTTCCGGACACACAACGCAAGCCCACTGACAGCCCACACAATGCAAACCATGCTCCATTGCTCTGGGAGAGAAGAGGCTCACTTGACCAATTTGAAAATTTTCTCACAGTGTGGAGATGAGTAGAAAACAGAATGTGAACTTTCCAAGTTCAAAGTCTATTTCCTACTGGGAAAATGAGACATCTGGTGTGGAGTTAAATAAGATGGATCCTGAGGGATCTTTGACAATGAGTTGCTTTACTAAATCCACCTTGTAGTAATTTAAACCTACATGCATCAGAAACAGATGGATTAAATGTACAAAAAGCTGGAGATTCTGTTGGACTGGAAAACCATGAGAGAATCTTAGAATGATGGAGTGGAAGGGATTTCCAAAGGAATGACAGTCCCTCCTGCCCTCTTATTTGTCTAGATATTTTGCCTTCATGAAGGAAGAAGTATGTAGTGAGGACTACTTGTGTTTTCAGCACCTGTTGTGTTGGGTGCCAGTTAACAAAAAAACAGGCCAGAAACGAGTAAATTTTCAGCGAGATAGGCATGTGGTCCTGAAGAAGAAAGTATCCTATGGGTTAACCCTGTTCTGGTGACATGCAGCTATGAGCAGCGTCAATGGGCCAAAGCATTAACTGTGAACCCCGTGGTCTTCTGGGAAATGGAGCAAACTTCCATGGTGCACACTGAGTATCACAATGTAGAGTTGAGGTGGGAAAGGCAAGTGTGGTGCATGCTCACAACACAGACAGAAATCCCTCAGTTAAATGGCTTACCATTCGTTGCATCTTCTGATTAAGCACCTGTGGCTAATCCATTTTTGCATTAAAGCTACCTGAAGCAAAGATGTGCCCTGGAGGCCTTATTAGCTCATATTCCGTCTCCCTGAGTGTGTGTGTGTGTGTTTATGTGCGTGTCGGTGGATCACTCATCAGTGGATGCTTATAAACACAGCCTGTTACCGATTCACAAGTTGTAGGTCGTTTTAGCTAAACTTTCAGTCCTGCTATCAGCTCAGTTGGACAGAGGCTCGTAAAGCCCTGAATCCAGACTGTCTCTAAAGGCCTCAGCTGAGCAGAAGCAGGCTTGAGAGAAATCAGATATTTTCTCCTACATTGCAAAGGGGCAGAAAACAGACTGGCTTCGGGAATCTGGCAGGAATGAAAGGAATTTCAATAAGAAAAATTGATTAGAAATGTAAGGAGTGATAGCTGTTTCTGAAAATCAGGCAATTGGAAATTATGAACCACAGATTGAAAAGGCACTGATAAAATGTAAATCTGAAGTATGACTGTATTTTTTAACTCAAAGGATAATATAAATCACAGACAAAGTATATATTTTGCTTAAATTTCTATAACAGAAAACAGAAAAGAAATGTAAAAGCTTTAAGAGTTATGGGGAAATTAGAGGTAAATACTTTTTAAAGTCTTTATAGTGGAATACTATATAGCTATTTTTAAAAGAATGAAACCCAAGTGAAGAATATACAGGAACTCTTTGAAAGATTTTTGCATTTAAGTCTGAACTTATTTCAAAATTAAAAGCATTTTAAAGAATTATATAAATGATCATCAAAAAACGCAAATGAGAAAATTCATAACAGGTATAAAACAGAGATGTGATGGAAGAAAGGGAATCAGAAGATCAAGCTGGGGACTGGGGACCTGCNAAAAGAATGAAACCCAAGTGAAGAATATACAGGAACTCTTTGAAAGATTTTTGCATTTAAGTCTGAACTTATTTCAAAATTAAAAGCATTTTAAAGAATTATATAAATGATCATCAAAAAACGCAAATGAGAAAATTCATAACAGGTATAAAACAGAGATGTGATGGAAGAAAGGGAATCAGAAGATCAAGCTGGGGACTGGGGACCTGCAACTGATCCATCTGTGCTGTCATGTTTGGCATGAAATGTTGAAGAATCCAAGAATTTTATTTTATTTTATTTTACTGGCCATACTGCCCTCAGCATACGGTATCTTAGTTCCCCAACCAGGGATCAAACTCATGCCTCCTGCGTTGGAAGCAGAGTCTTAACCACTGGACCTCCAGGCAAGCCCCCTAAAAATTTTAAATTTGAACCTGAACTTCCAGATCATTACAATGATCTGCTTTATTTGTCAAAGTAGGAGGACAGAACACATTTTATAAAACACTGTTAGCTTAACTTGAAAGTCTCTAACCATATGGTATGTGGGACTCCCTTTGTACATTTGCCCTGGGCCCCACATAAGTTAGAGACAGGCTTGGCTGACATCTAGTAGTTACTCAGTACATAATTAGCTGAATGGATATCATAGGCTGTGGTTTTCATCTCAGATTTACATTTGTATCACTGAGTCTAAATGTGATTCTGTTGATGAGACCTAACCACTTATTCCAAAGCAATTCATTCCAGTAATAGGGCATAACAAAGTCGCCATTCCAGGTTCAATGCATGATATTGGATGCTCGGGGCTGGTGCACTGGAACGACCCAGAGGGATGGTACAGGGAGGGAGGAGGGAGGGGAGTTCAGGATGGGGAACACGTGTATACCTGTGGCGGATTCATGTTGATGTATGGCAAAACCAATACAATATTGTAAAGTAATTAACCTCCAATTAAAATAAATAAATTTATATTAAAAAATAAAATACATAAAGTTTTGGTTAATCAATGTAACCTGCATACTCGAGGAAGTCCCCTCTCCCCATCCCTCACCAAAGACACACACACAAAATTCATGATAACAAAAATTTTGCTTGATTTTCTGTCTCTCACCTTCAGGGATTGTTCTAGCTGCCAACTGGGTTTCTCATCCCTACAGTATGACCCTTTATGAAATCAGTCGGCACATGTGAGGTCTTTGGAAGTTTTCTCTTTTGCTCACACACAAAGGCTCTAGACAGATGGTGTCTGACTACAGATCTCCCAGCCTTCTGTGCAAAGCGGACCTTCCTGGGCTCCCGCTTGCTATTTCAACGTGTGGGGCACATGTGGGAAGTCTGCATTTTAATAGAGTTTTTAGAGGTGATGAGAAGCGTACATTGGCAGAGATGAGAAGAGAAGATGTTTCCATAGAGGAGCAGGCATGTGTACAGAGGTAGTGGCAGGAGTGAAGGACAGGAAGCAGAAGAACTTGACGACAGCAGTGGGTCTTGGAGGACACCTGACTGCCTCACAGGCCTGTCCTCAGCACCTCACCCAGTGCCTGCCACATGGGAGCAGGTGCCCAGTGAAGATGTATGGAATGAAAAAAATTAATGAACTGCAGTTCATTGGTGAGGTGAGGGCTATAATTGTGCAAGAGACAGACTCAAGTGTTTGACTTGGCAATAGGGGAAGTGAGGACTTCCCTGGTGGTCCAGTGGCTAAGACTCTCAATGCAGGGGGCCCAGGTTCAATTCCTGGTCAGGGAACTAGATCCCACAGGCCACAACTAAGATTTTGCTTGCCACAACTAAATATCCCATGTGCCACAACCAAGATCTGGCACACTCAAATAAATAAACATTTTTTAAAAAAGAAAGATGTATCTGATTAGTTGGGAGGAGAAAGCAAGAAGGAAGGAGAGGTCAGTGATAGAAGGTTTTAATGATTCAATCTGCTTCGCCCAGTGTCATGTATCATTTCCAGGTTTTTGGTCAAGTGAAGTCTCAATGCTGAAGGAAAAAAAAAACATGATCATGAGTCTCTACTCAGTTCTCCAAGTACTAGATTTGCATTACTCTCCATGGTGGTGCATGGGTCTGGAGACAAGTGCCTTCTAATTAGCCCCAAAGGTCCCACTCACAGCATATGAACTTTGAGAGGACACAGACATGCAGTCTGTAACACCCTTAAGAGTTCATCTACTGTTAGATAACAGACTAGAACAGCCTTTTCTTTTTTCTTTTTTCCCCTTAATCAAAGTCATTCTCTGGATTCTTCATGTAATCGCCCTCATAATAGACAGAGGTGGCACTTCATCCTCAAGATGCAGCCCAGGCCTTCTCCTTCAGCCTCGTCCTCTTCTCTGGCTTCCCCCTGCCCACTGGGTCCTACACCCCCTTCTTCACATACCAGGCACAGGCCCTCCCCCTTCACACCAGGTAAACGGGCCACAGAACGTGTTTTTCCTGATGGAGTGAGACAGAAGCCTGAATACTCTGGAGGCCTGGAGCTGCCCAGCAAAGGGACCAAACTCATTATATGGAAAGGCCTTCATGTCCCATGTCAGGCAACATTTTCTCGCCTGCAATCAGAATCACTGAATGCACTTTAGAGCTCAGGGTCTTTTGCATCAACCACTGGACTTCTGAAGAAACGACGTTCCTGTAGGACCAATTCACAAACACACAACAATCCAATAGGGATATCACATGAATGCCTTAAATTGTCCAGGGCTCCCCACCCAATTTACCCAAGCTAATAGAATTGGCACACATTCCCGCATTAGCACTGGAGCATGTGACGTGCTCGATCAGATGAAGGAGATATAAACAGATGTGCATTCTGGCAGCTCAGGGAAACCGGCACGTTGTTTGTGACTCAGCATCTAGACCACTGTGGCACTTGGTCTCCAAACCTGGGAATCAGATTCCTAATAAGAGCAGCTATTCTCCAGTGGCTTAGCGGTACAGAATCTGCTCTGAATGCAGGAGCCCCAGCTTCGATCCCTGGGTCAGGAAGATCCACTGGAGGAGGGCATGGCAACCCACTCAAGTATTCTTGCCTGAAGAATCCCATGGACAAAGGAGCTTGGCAGGATACAGTCCATAGGGTCGCAAAAAAGTTGGACATGACTGAAGTGACTTAGCATGCATGAACACACCATTTACTAAGCACTTACTATTTACCAAGCCCCATTAGACACTTGGTGGATGTTGTCTAATTCTATCCTCACAGCCACTTTGTGAGGTAGGGGTTTTATCATATGATTTTTCAGAAAAGGGGATGAAGTTGTTATGTAAATTAAAAAGATCAAACTAGAACTCAGATGGACATGAGTTTGGGTAAACTCTGAGAGTTGGTGATGGACAGGGAGGCCTGGCATGCTGCAATTCATGGGGTCACAAAGAGTCGGCCACGACTGAGCAATTGAACTCAACTGAACTGATCTGAGGACTCAGAACCCAAACCTGACCAACTTTCAGAAGCACCAAGGCTCACTAGCTATACAAACTTGGGAAAGTCACTTAGTGTTCCTGACCTTCAGTTTCCTGTTCTATAAAGAAGGGGATAATGTACCTAGTTCACAAAGTTGTTGGAAAGATCAGATTAGCAGATAGTCTGGCGCCATGTAAGCATTCAGTAAATAGTAGCTATCATTAGTGTTATTAACATGACCAAAATCTCCACTGCAGGGTCTTATGACTTCCTCCTTTGGGAGTCATCGATAGATCCTGGCTTCCTCACCCAGATTCAGTTCAGTTCAGTCGCTCAGTCATGTCTGACTCTTTGCGACCCCATGATTTGCAGTACGCCAGATGTCCCTGTACATCACCAACTCCCGGAGTTCACTCAGACTCAAGTCCATCGAGTCAGTGATGCCATTCAGCCATCTCATTCTCTGTCGTCCCCTTCTCCTCCTGCCCCAGTATCAGAATCTTTTCCAATGAGTCAGCTCTTCGCATGAGGTGGCCAAAGTACTGGAGCTTTAGCTTTAGCATCATTCCTTCCAAAGAAATCCCAGGGCCGATCTCCTTCAGAATGGACTGGTTGGATCTCCTTGCAGTCCAAGGGACTCTCAAGAGTCTTTTCCAACACCACAGTTCAAAAGCATCAATTCTTTGGTGCTCAGCCTTCTTCACAGTCCAACTCTCACATCCATACGTGACTACTGGAAAAACCATAGCCTTGACTAGACGGACCTTAGTCGGCAAAGTAATGTCTCTGCTTTTGAATATGCTATCTAGGTTGGTCATAACTTTCCTTCCAAGGAGTAAGCGTCTTTTAATTTCATNCTTTAGCATCATTCCTTCCAAAGAAATCCCAGGGCCGATCTCCTTCAGAATGGACTGGTTGGATCTCCTTGCAGTCCAAGGGACTCTCAAGAGTCTTTTCCAACACCACAGTTCAAAAGCATCAATTCTTTGGTGCTCAGCCTTCTTCACAGTCCAACTCTCACATCCATACGTGACTACTGGAAAAACCATAGCCTTGACTAGACGGACCTTAGTCGGCAAAGTAATGTCTCTGCTTTTGAATATGCTATCTAGGTTGGTCATAACTTTCCTTCCAAGGAGTAAGCGTCTTTTAATTTCATGGCCGCAGTCACCATCTGCAGTGATTTTGGAGCCCCCCAAAATAAAGTCTGACACTGTTTCCCCATCTACTTCCCATGAAGTGATGGGACCGGATGCCATGATCACCCAGATTAGGTAGTTCAAAACCAAAGGCCTGGACTTCCCTGGTAGTACAGTGGATAGGCACAGTGCCGATGCACAGGACACAGGTTCAATCCCTGGTCCAGGAAGATTCCACATGCCATGAAGCAACTAAGCCCATGTGCCACAACTATTGAGACCGCGCTCTAGAGCCCATGAGCTGCAACTACGTAGCTCATGGGCTCTAGAGTCTGTGCTCTGCAACAAGAAAAGCCACCGCGATGAGAAGCCTGCACACTTCAACAAAGAGTAGCCCCCACTTGCTGCAACTAGAGAAAGCCCAGATGCAGCAATGAAGACCTAGCACAACCAAAAGTAATTAAAACCAAAAGCCCACATACCTACTATTATCAATATATGTAAAATAGATAACCAACGAGGGCCTACTGCATAGACCCACAGGGAACTATACTCAATATTTTGTAATTAACTACAAGGGGAAAGAATCTGAAAAAAATAGCTTATACATATATGTGTAACTGAATCACCTTACTGTACGCCTGAAACTAATGAAACATTGAAATCAACTATACTTCAATTAAAAAAAAAAGGTCATAAGTAGTAATGGTACAAATACAGATGAGCCATCACTATCTCTGGACTTCACTATCCTAGGTATCATCCCGAGAACTTGGATTTCTAAAAGTGTCTTCCAAGGAAAAGAACTAGGAAGGAAACAAAAGGAATGGGATGGGTTAACATAACCAAAGTAAAAATCCTGTCCATTTTCAATATGTTGCTGTAATTAAAAGCAAAGATCCAGCCTAGTCCAAGAGACTGGATTGCAATATTCCTTGTGGCAGAGTAGCCATGGATATAGCCACCACATCCACTCAACTTGGAAGCCCACAAGAGAAACAACTGCATCAAGCCAACCAAAGCCGTTTGGCCTAGGTGTCTATACCTTTGTAGGTATGTTTCTGCTCAAACTTGAAAAAAATGCCCTACTCACTTTGGTGAAAAGCAAAGTAAAAAAGGAAAGATATACCCATTTGAATACAGAGTTCCAAAGAAGAGCAAGGAGAGATAAGAAAGCCTTCCTCAGCAATCAATGCAAAGAAATAGACGAAAACAGTAGAATAGGAAAGACAAGAGATCTCCTCAAGAAAATTAGAGATACCAAGGTAACATTTCATGCAAATATGGGCTCAATAAAGGACAGAAATGGTAGGGACCTAACAAAGACAGAAGATGTTAAGAAGAGGTGGCAGGAATAACAGGAGAAGTGTGCAAAAAAGAGCTTCATGACCCAGATAATCACAATGGTGTGATCACTCACCTAGAGCCAGACATCCTGGA
>SJYA01003315.1:209510-222925 GCA_006410615.1 Neotragus moschatus | reverse complement strand
GAACTGTGGTGTTGGAGAAGACTCTTGAGAGTCCCTTGGACTGCAAGGAGATCCAGCTAGTCCATTCTGCAGATGAGGGTAAGGAAGAATCCTTATTGTGGGTGGAGGAAATATCAGAGCAACTGTTTTAGGCAAGCTAAAACTGTTTCAAGAAAGTGAGAATGGGTAAATTGCATGAAAGTAGCCAACCAGTTCTAGAGGTAAATTCTTCCAGAACACACAAACTTGCCCTACTGGAAAACTGCATTCTTTCATTGAAGTTATCCTGTAGGAAATTTCTGTGGTATATTAAATCTATAGTCATGACTTGCCCAAAAAGGGAGTGAGTGAAAAATGGAATCAGTGTGATTAGAACCCTGACATTCCACTGTCCTGTGACCATTACCCCTCCATTTTCTACTCCTACCTTCACCTCCACCTTTTATTCCTATCCTGGATTTTCCTGAATAACAGTAAATCACATTTTCTGGTCAAGTTACTAAGACAAATGCTAGGTATTTAGTAACAGTTAAAATTTTGAATAACTTCAGGAAAAAACTCCACATTTAAATCACTGCAAATTCTTCCAGGAAAATCTGGCTCTTTAACTTGATGAATTGTCTCCTTGGACAGGAACACATTATTACTGTTTAACAAATCAATTTTCAGACTGGGAAATATTTCTATTTGATTCATTTCCCAGTCATAATTATGTTTGACTATTTTGTTTCTTATAACATTTCAATATCTTTTTCTTGCTGGAACTGTGCAAAATACCTCTGGCATTTAGAACAAAGAGCTATTGTCTTAGATTGATTTTGCAAACATATATTTATGGCTGGGTCATGTTTGAATCTCCTGGAAGCCATGTTCATGTTTTATGCTCTTTCTATCTCATAGAAACTTTTTGGAAGCTTTCTATTAACTGCTTCTTTTACCACTGTTCCATTGGAAGTAACGAACTTGAGGGAGCTGGCTGACAATTATAATTCACTCATTAATTCCCATTACCTCTGCAAACAATATAACTGGTTATTGGAAATCATATTTTCAAAGCTTCTAAACAACTTGGCACCTTTCAAATTCAGAAGCCAAGAGAGAAAGTTAACAAAATTTTACTAATATCAAAAGGAATATAAAGAAAACAGTAACTCCCCTTAATTCATCTTAGGAAACACAATCTGACGAGACTTACTGAATGCAATTCATTTGTAATAAAGCTACCATCTCTGAATCATCTACTGTGTGGCAGGTACTTAACTAACATCCTCTCACTTAATTCTAAAATAACTCTACCAGGTAGCTCTTATCCTCAAATCACAAATGAGGAAACTAAGGCTCAGGGAGGTTGGTAAGCTGCTCAAGGATACATAAATAAACAGGAGATTGCACATTTTCCTCATCATTTTCATGACTGTGATCAAATAACACCTTCTTGGTAAGGCCTTGGCTACTACTCCATTGAAATCTGCAACTTGCAAATCCTTACCACACCTTTTTTTCCCCTTCTTTTTTATCTATAGAACTTATTAGTATCTAAATTACTATAAATCACTCATGTATTCAATTTATTGTATGTCTCCCATCTCCTTGAAGATGGGGAATAGGAACCCAGAAACCAGGAGGAAATTGAGCAGCCATAATAGAAGTTAATGTGTATAATTAATTACCATCTTCTTATTTGACATATTGGATTTTTAAAGACAGGGAAGTGGTAGTTGTTTGCCTGAACCTTAGCACATACCCAGAAGGAATTATTTTCCTTATTCCATCTTCTAAGCTCTTTCTCTGACTATTGAACCAGCTACCAGAAAACAGCAAAAATGTTCTACTTCCTTACCCTGAATCCAAGAGCCTATTTTTACATGTGTTAGAGGAGAAAGCAGAAAGAAAAATAATCTATTTTCCTTGGTAACTACTGCATAGCCTGAGCATATGGGAAGGCTCCTTCTTTCCTGGGATACAATTACAGATATTATTTGATTTTGAGGCAAATATAATAGAGAATCACATACAGAGAGTACCGTACTCTGGTCTACCTGCAAGGCACAAGCACATGATTCCACAAAGCCTAGAATATTTGATTAACATAGCAGGTAAGACACAGAAGTTCTCTCTATAACACACTTAAAGGAATGAGATCCAACAACTAAAATCAAGAGCCTAGTAAAGACAGCATTACTTTCTTGATGACACACCCCGACTCCATCCCCTAGGCAAGGTTTTATGGAAAGCACACTAAAACCTTGCCCTGCACTTGGATCCAGTAGTGTGATGAACTGAACCAAACTTGACATTGATAGCAGCCTACAAAAGAGCCTTTGCCAGGAAATTTGTAAGAAATAACTTTTTTTAGGAATAAGTCAAAAGAGCAAAAGAAAATAATAGAATTGTACAGTCTACAAAACAGAAGATGTAGACTTGGTCAGAGGTCTTCTCCCTATCTCTTTGGTGAGACAGGCAAAAATGAAAAAAAAAAGAAAGACTAAGCACATGTGTAAGGGTCTCTTTTGGAACAGAAAAATGAACTCATTTTTCTGAAGTAGAAAAGAAAGATTGGGTACATTTTGAGTTGGGAAAGAAGGAAGTTGACAGTCCATTTCAGCGGGACTCAGTCTCCCTAGAAAATGGCTGAGAATTCCATTGGCTGAAAAGGTGTTTCTTTTTGTGTAACATGCAGTGGAAAACCTTGCCAGGCCTCCCTCAGTCCTTTTCTGAGGCTGAAAGAGCACACTGCCTGAAGACATGCTCCTTAACAGGTTAATTTGTATTTCACAGGAGGACAATGAACAGTCTGTTCTTTAGAAGCAGCAAAGGAAATAGAGAATTTCCCCACAGGATAATTAACTATTCACCAAAGGTAGAGAACTAATTTAGAGGCAGCTTCATCACCTTTGACATCTTATCTCTAGGACTTCTCTGGGAGGACAGAAAGTCAAAGAGGGGCTTGTGGCCACCGCCTGCTGACAAATGGTCTGTCCCTTGTGGGGATCCATAGGCTTATCCCTCTCGAGATTGACTAGAGGCTGTATGTGCTCTGAGCTAGCTGCTGGGTTGACCGAGTGGAGATCTTGTCCTTCATTGACCTGGCTCTTTTCGCTCGTGCATCACAAAGGCAGAATGGAGCTAGACAAGCAAGAAGAAAGGCTGGTGGGTGTGAATGGCAAATAAAATAGCTATTATCTATTTTTAGACTGAAGTTATATTTGAGAAAGCACTTATTCTTCTGTTGTTTTCACAAACAACCTGCTCCATCCTCCCCAGGTTGAAACCCCTGCTTCAGTAATAGAAGAAAAACTAAAAAGGAAACCGATGGTTTGTGCTCCATTTCAACTTTCTGAAGTTGGGAGGTGGGGAGTAGGGGGCTAGGGGGAGGAGGAGTCTAGTTTAGAAACTATTTTAGAGACAGCAATCATAGGTTAAAATAGGCTGCAAGGTCTACTTTTTCTTTCTTCCTCCTGATGTTTTTAGAGAAAATTATTGAGGGCATTTGGAGGATGAACTAAACACATTGCAGTGTAACCGTGGAGGTCCAATGTTAGTCCATTTCCTAAACTCTCCAACTCAGATAAAAGATACATCTCAGCATTTATTACAGGATACCTCTTACTCTTGACATTTTTCTACCTGTCTTTTCCTTAACACTTAAAGTTTCCTGAGGACAAGCATTATATAGACTAAGTACTTGTTGAATTAAATGAAACTTTCTTCCTATATGGATGTATTTATTTTATCATGTAATACAGAAGATATTATAGAAAATTCATAATCTGTATATATGTGGTGGTGATTTAGTCGGTAAATTGTGTTCAACTCTTGCAACTCTATAGACTATAGCCTGCCAAGTTTCTCTATCCATGTGACTTTCCCAGACAAGAATACTAGAGTGGGTTGCTATTTCCTTCTCCAGGGGATCTTCCTGACCCAGGGATTGAACCGGGTCTCCTGAATTGCAGGCGAATTCTTTACTGCTGATCCACCATATATTAATACTTATGCCCTAATTATGTGAGTAAAAATTTATGTACACTCATAAAATGTAATTTGGCAATATGTTTCAAAACCTATAATGTATCTCTTTTGTGACCCAGTGAATCTGTTACCAGTAATTCTTTTTGGGGACATGCTTATACATATAGATAAAAACATAGGAATAAAGATGAAAATAGAAACATTGTTACATTACAGATAACTTAAATGTCTACTAGTAGAAGTCTGCTAAAAATAGCTATTTTCTTTTAAAATGCTATTTTAAAACTCAATTCAAATTTTCCCCATAATTGCCCCTTCAGTTTTAGCTTTGAGGTTAATTAAATTTGATAATAAATAATGACTTCTCCTGATAACTGACTCTTCTCTTTCCAAACAGGATAACTTTCTGCTCTTTTCTTTTTTTTTTTTTTAAATCAAATGAAATTGATAGAGTATGCATTAGAATGAAAAGAAATAAAAGACCACAAAGTAGTATCAAGAGTGATCAGTTAATAACAAAGGGAAACAGGAGTGAAATCAACCCAGTCAAGGGGATCCTATATATTAAAAAAAAAAAAAAGGAAGAAAAGTCACACAAAACAGTCACAATGTGTGCTCTTGGTGGGCTTTCAATACAGAGGATTAGTGAGGCATTAAAGGACCCCCTACAATAATGATCATTGTGATAAAGAGAGAAAAAAAATCATAGGACTATGTGAATTTTAAGCAGAACGACCTGGCCAATCACAAAAGGNAAAAAAAAAAAAAAGGAAGAAAAGTCACACAAAACAGTCACAATGTGTGCTCTTGGTGGGCTTTCAATACAGAGGATTAGTGAGGCATTAAAGGACCCCCTACAATAATGATCATTGTGATAAAGAGAGAAAAAAAATCATAGGACTATGTGAATTTTAAGCAGAACGACCTGGCCAATCACAAAAGGGAACACTTCCTATAAAACTTTGTTTTTTTTTTTTCTTTTCAGCAGAGAATTGATGGAGTAGAGTTATAGCTGAAAATTCCATGGGCAAAGGACCCTGGTTGGCTACAGTCATGGGACCAGAAAGAGATGGATACAACTGAGCACACAATAGCTGATGAGGTGATGAAATCCATATCATAGAGGATCAAGGGACATTTCCACAAAACTTAAAATTATAATGTGGGAATGCATATAAGGGCTATAAACAAATCTCCAAAAGCACACACCTGAGAAGTTGCCTGATTGTTTATATAGAAGAATTGGTGATACCTGAACATGCAATACAATCAACACAATACTTACAACACAGTCAATCATAAAGGAAATCAGTCTTGAATTTTCATTGGAAGGACTGATGCTGAAGCTGAATCTCCAATACTTTGGCCACTTGATGCAAAGAACTGACTCATTAGAAAAGACCCTGATGCTGGGAAAGATTGAAGGCAGGGATATAAGGGGACAACAGAGGATGAGATAGTTGGATGGCATCACCGACCCGATGGATATGAGTTTGAGCAAACTCTGGGAATTGGTGATGGACAAGGAAGCCTGCAGGGCTGAAGTCCACAGGGTGGCAGAGAGTTGGACACAACTGAGAGACTGAACAGAACCGAACTGAATATACAATATTACAAACAGGAAGTGAGACATTTAAAAGCTCTTTGATCATTACTATTAGCTAAACCAAGAGGCAACATTTTAGTTAAGAGTGTAGAATCCATCTAAAAAGGAAAGATAGAAATGAGCTTACTTACAAAACAGAAAGAGATTCACAGAGAAATGAACTTATGGCTGTCAGGAAGAAAGGATGAGGGGAAGGGATAGATTTAGGGAATTTGGGATGGGCATGTACACACTGCTATATATAAAATGGATAACCAACAAGGACCTACTTGTATAGCACATGGACCTCTGCTCAGTGTTACGTGTCAGCCTTGATGGGAGGGGAGTTTGGGGGAGAATGGATACATGTATATGTATGGCTGAGTCTCTTCACTGTTCACCTGAAATTATCACATTGTTAATCAACCCTTTGTTATTGTTGTTCAGTCACTCAGTCGTGTCCAACTCTATAAACTTTATAAAGTTTTATAAACTAAAAGTCTTTAGACTTTATAAAATTTTAAATGCATTGATGGAAGTAAGAAAATGCTATTGACTTTCTAAGATGTAGTTAATAACTAGTTTTAACAAAGCCCCATCAGATCAAGATTTACATATTTGGAATTTATAATTCTCTGAAGCAAAGACCAGGATAAAATGTTTACATTACTTCATGGGGATACACTGTTATTTGGTATACACGTTTCAGTGTGTTACTGTTAATAGTAACAATAGCAGATGTTAGTACTGTTAATAGTAACAATAGCAGAGGTTAGAGTTTAATACAAACCAAGAACCCCACTGTTGTACATATATTAATGAATCGAATCTTCAAAACATTCTACATGTGGAGACTGCTGTTACCCCATTTTACATAAGATCGAACTAAGACAAAAACTGTCATTTGCCTAAGGCCATACAACTGGTAATAAAAGAACTCGGGTATTTTCACCCAGTCAGGCTAGCTTCAGTATTTGCAACTTTTATGCACTGCACATTAATTGCCTTTATTCTCATAATTTAGTAGGAATTACACCTACTTGAAATATTTTGTACCCTGATATCAATCTAATTCAGAATATCACTTTCCAGTTGGTCCCAATATTTTTCTGGTCAAAGTTCACTAGTTTGTATTTTAAAAATATGTTTCTTTGGTCAACAATCTTGAAAGCTTCATCAAAAATACTGCTGACATTTTTATTGACACAAGTCTCAATATTCAGCTCACATTAATTTCAATTTTTATCAAGAATCTTATGGAGACAAACATAAAACAATGTAAGTATGTGTCCAGTGCCAAGACATATTTTAAGATTGAAGCAATCTCTTCTCTAAAAACCACCTGGAAAGATACTGTCTCTTATCATCAAAAAGCAGCCTTGTCACTTGTTTGCCACAACTCAAATTAATATTAAACAATCAAGAAGCTGAGAGTCAAAATAAAGGAGGTGAAAGATTAGCAATAAAGAATTTTTATCTGCAAGTTAGGAGTTGAACATTTTATTTACTTGAACAAATAAGTTATGTTTTAGATAGAGCATAGAAAGATATAACTTGATATTGCTAGCTTTCTGAAAAATGTTCACATCCCATTTCCCAAAGCATGATCATATTCTCCTCCTTTTTGCAATCACAAATCTTGATCTCTCTTTTACTGGATCCTAGCTTTCTAGGTGGCACTGAAAGTGAAAGTGTTAATCACTCAGTCGTGTCCGACTCTTTGTGAGCACATGAACTGTAGCCCATCATTATCCTCTGTCCATGGGGGTTCTTCAGGCAAGAATACTGGAGTGGGTTGTCATTTCTTTCTCCAGGATCTTCCCGACCCAAGGATCCAACCGAGATCTCCCACATTGCAAATTCTTTAGCGTTTGAGCTACCCGGGTAAGCCCCCAGGTGGCGCTAGTGATAAAGAACCCGCCTGCCAATCCAGGCGATGTAAGAAACGCAGGTTCGATCCCTGAATTAGGAAGAACCCTTGGAAAAAAGAATGGCAACCAACCCCAGTATTCTTGCCTGGAGAATCCCATGGACAGAGGAGCCTGACTGGCTATAGTCCATAGGGTCACAAAGAGTTGGACACGACTGAAGCGACTTAGCACGCACACAGGGAAACACTAACCAAAGTATATTCAGTGGGACAGGGCTTCCCTGGTGGCTCAGTGGTAAACCAATCCACCTACATTGCAGGAGAGGTGGGTTGGATCCCTGGGTAGGGAAGATCCCCTGGAGAAGGGCATGGCAACACACTCCAGTATTCTTGCTTGGAAAATCCCATGGACAGCGGAGCCTGGCAGGCTATTGTCCATGCAGTCACAAAGAGCCTGGCACAACTGAACGACTGAGCACACAGAAACACACACAGTCTGGGATGTTGATTACTGTTAAGAATAGAAAAGTATTTTGCAGACAAATTTTGAGGGAACTAGGTTATACAAAGTTAACCAGGCTTCAGTACCACAGGATCTTCAGAGCCTTTGTGTATTAATATCCATCATTAATCTCCAAGAGCAAAATCAACTATGAAGAAAGGTTCAGAAATTTTTGACCACAAGCATTTTTTTCTGTAGCATGTCAATATGAGAAAATTATTTCACAAACAGGTTTTGGAAATCAGTGTTGTGACATGGTAAGTCGTTAAAATTTGAAGAGGATTTAAAAAGACCTCAAATGCTGGCTTCTAGATTTGCTGTTAGAAATTCATTTGAGAAAAGAGATGTGAGAAGAAGGCTTCTCAGAAATGCATTTTCCTGGGTTCTACACCTAGAAACCTGGGATAAATTCAGAATCTTGTATTTCGCTTGGAGGAGAGAATCTTTCCTTTTGTCTGTAAAGCAAAGCTAGATTTCAGAACCATTGCATAATGGCACACCTCTGCTTCATAGTCTAGGGCATATTTACACTACATACTCACCCCCCACAACCAGTTTTATATGTACTGTGAAGTGAAGGGACTCAGTCATGTCTGACTCTTTGTGATCCCATGGACTATAGCCTGCCAGACTCCTCCATCCATGGGATTTTCCAGGCAAGAATACTGGAGTGGGTTGCCATTTCCTTCTCCAGAATATGTAGTGTGATAAACACAATAGTGGGGCTTCTCTTATGGCTCAGACAGCGAAGAATCTGCCTGCAATGCAGGAGACCTGGGTTTGATCCTTGGGTCAGGCAGANCTATAGCCCACCAGACTCCTCCATCCATGGGATTTTCCAGGCAAGAATACTGGAGTGGGTTGCCATTTCCTTCTCCAGAATATGTAGTGTGATAAACACAATAGTGGGGCTTCTCTTATGGCTCAGACAGCGAAGAATCTGCCTGCAATGCAGGAGACCTGGGTTTGATCCTTGGGTCAGGCAGATCTCCTGTAGAAGGGAGATCTTCTGGAGAGAGAAATGGCAACCCACTCCAGTATTCTTGCTTGGGAAATCCCATAGACAGAGGAGCCTGTCAGGCTATAGTCCATGGGGTCACAAAGAGTCAGACATGACTTAGGAACTAACACTTTCACTTTTCCAACACAATAATGCCCCCCCACCAATGATGTGTACATTTTAATCCCCCAAACCTGTGAATATATTTTATTTACATAGAGAGTATATAATAATTTACATAGCAAAAAAGACTTTGCAGATATAAGTTAAGGATTTTGATATGAGAAGATTATCTTGTCTTATCAGGGCCTGAGGTAGTCATAATGTCCTTATAAGTAGAAGCAGGAGAGTCAGTCAGAGAGAGATTTAAAGATACCACATTGCTCTTTGATGATGGAGGAGAGGTCTGGAAAAACCAAGGAAACAGATTTCTTCCTAGAGTCTCCAGAAGAACACATCTTACTGGCACTTTTAACCCAGTAAGACACATTTTGGACTTCTGACATCCAGAACTATAGGATAATATTGGGAAACATCTTACAGAAAGAAATGAATAAACTCTTTGAGCAATCCAATAAATGTTTATTGTTTAAAGCCACCAAGTTTGTGGTAATGTTTTACAGTAGCAAAAAAAGAAAAAGAAAAGTAAATTGTGGATCAAATGGTAAAGAAAGAAAAATCTACCTGCAATGTGGGAAACCCAGGTTTGATCCCTGGGTCGGGAAGATTCCCTGGAGGAGGGCATGGCAACCCACTCCAGTATTCTTGCCTGGAAAATTTCAGGGACAGGGATGCCTGGTGGGCTACAGTCCATGGGATCACAAAGAGTTGGACACAACTGGGCGGCTAACACACACTGGTGTCATTGATTTTAACACCTTTTAGTCATGGGGAGCCAAACTCTTGTTTTGAGGTAACATAAATTCTGCCAATTTACAATCCATGGGTCTAGCTCTCTGCTGCCCTTAACACTAAGAATACAGAGGGGAGAAATTAGCTAGTCATGTTAGTGACACAGAAGCTAGAATCTTTGTCACTTGGCAAGGTTCCCAAAGCTAGTAAAAGGCAGAATGTTGTCTGAATGAACATCTGTGTGACCCCAAATTTCAGGCTCTTTTAATCATATCAACTACTTCTATGAACATACTGTATAACTATCACCATGCTCAGCTTTCTGCCTTATATTAGAATTACAGTATTCCCAGGTGGCTCAGTGATAAAGAATCCCCCTGCCAGTGCAGGAGATACTGGTTCGATCCCTGGGTGAGGAAGATCCCCTGGAGAAGGAAATGGCAACTCCTCCAGAATTCTTGCCTTGGAAATCCCATGGACAGAAGAACCCAATGGGCTATAATCCATGGGATCACAAAGCCACTGAGTACACACACACATAGAGGGTGGAGAGTGAAAATGTGTATATGGTTCTATCTGGGAAAGTATTATTATCACTAAGAATAATGAAGGGGATATATGGCTGATTCATGTTGAGGTTTGACAGAAAAAACCAAAATTCTGTAAAGCAATTATCATTCAACTAAAAAAAATTAAAAAAAGAATAATATAGTATTGCACTGCAGCTTGAGGGAAGGGAAAAACCATGATTTCTGGGAGGAAGACTTGAATGGCTGTTCAGTTCAGTTCAGTCACTCAGTCGTGTCCGATTCTTTGTGACCTCATGAATCGCAGCATGCCAGGCCTCCCTGTCCATTACCAACTCCTGGAGTTCACTCAGACTCGTGTCCATCGAGTCAGTGATGCCATCCAGCCATCTTATCCTCTGTCATCCCTTTCTCCTCCTGCCGCCCATCCCTCCCAGCATCAGAGTCTTTTCCAATGAGTCAACTCTTCACCTGAGGTGGCCAAAGTACTTAGAACCAGCATTTTGTTCTTCGGACAGGCAGAGGAATGTGTGAAGGTCACACACATGAAGTCTGACTTCTCTAACACAATGCCTAAAACTAAAGTTTAATCTGACTTCAGAGTTTACTTCTTTCACCCACCCCAGCATAATGTTAAAGGAGTAAGTGAAAATAACATCAAAATACAGCTGGTGGAGCTGGTGGTAAATTTGTAGAGGTGTTGGGGTGGCACAGCTGGAGAGAGCATGGAAGTTCCACACCCTTTCCCACATATCCAGCCCTATACATGTCTTCCATCTGGCTGTCCCTGAGTTATATCCTTTTATAATCAACTGGTGATCTATGGTTGTGGTTGTCAGCAGCAAGTTCAAGACCCCATGTTACTCACCCTCAAGGGTTTTATTGGCACTCCAATGGGAAGATTATTGTGATCAGCTTCCGCCTGCAAGCATCGCAGCAGGTAACTTCCTGCATCTCAGCACCAGCCCATGGCACCCCTGAGAACTTCACTGGAACTCCATCAAGTGGCTTCTTATGAACCTGTTCTAGTCTGTGACGCCAGAACAAACTCCTCCACCATCCATAGTCTAAAGCCACACACTATCCAATGATGTTTAAATTTTAGCCCTCAGATAGCACGGTCTTCAAAGTCTGTTCCTTCCTTTGGTACTCTCCCCAGGTCTAATGGTAGTAGCTGCTCCCCATCATGTGTTATTCCTATTTAAGGGTTCTTACTAGTTAATAGTATTCAATTTTTGTCTTAGCTGGTAATTTTAATATTGACTTTTCACTATTCAAATTACTGTTCTTGAGTTCTGTATTTGAGTTCAAACTGTCTTCTTTCATTCAAGAAATTACAACTTCTTCCTGCTATTTTCTTCATCTCGGTACACCAAAAAAACCATCAGGCAATGTTAACATTTGTACTGTCAAATGCCTAGTAGTTTTAAAAACTATCTTGCAAAATAAAGTTGGTTATCTTAAAATGAATCTGTATTTTTATATATCCACAAAATGGAAAATGCATGTATCATTATAATGCAATTAATCATTTACTTTAGTATTATACTTGTAATGATAAGTTCAAACCCAATAAAGTTTCATAAACTATACTGTTGCATTATATGCAAAGAAAGCAAACTCCATGACTGAAACGCAGCATTATCATAAATATTCATATATTTAAAACAGGATTGTTTTTTAGTGTCTTATTATGATTGACTTGACCTGCCTCTTGAGAAACCTATATGCAGGTCAGGAAGCAACAGTTAGAACTGGACATGGGACAANATTCTTGGGACTGGTGCATTCGGATGACCCAGAGGGATGGTATGGGGAAGGAGGTGGGAGGGGGGTTCAGGATGAGGAACACGTGTACACCTGTGGCGGATTCATGTTGATGTATGGCAAAACCAATACAGTATTATAATTAGCCTCCAATTAAAATAAATAAATTTATTAACAATATATATAGATAAACTATATAGACATACTCTTAGCAAAACTATGCAAAATTTATATAAAAAAATTAAAACACTGTTGAAAGATATAAATGTCTACCTAAATAAATAAATAAATATTCCTTGTTCTTGTAAAAAAAAAAAATTCTTCATGACCCAGATAACCACGATGGATGTGATCACCTACCTAGAGCCAAACATGCTGGAATGCTAAGTCAAGTGGGCCTTAGGAACCATAACTACGAACAAAGCTAGTGAAGGTGATAGAATTCCAGTTGAGCTATTTAAAATCCTAAAAGTTGATGCTGTGAAAGTGCTGCACTCTATATGCCAGCATATTTGAAAACTCAGCAGTGGCAGTTAGTATTTATAATAGCAATTTTTAATACAAAGAAAAAATAGCAAATATTTTATGAATTCATGATATTGAATTTTGTACCCATTAATTAAAATATTGGCAAAAGAAATGTATTTGAACCTTGAGCACTGAAAATATTCTATGCTTCTGAACAAATTATGCCAAAGTGGACAACATAAATATATTTCAAATTATTGTGAATATTTAAGAAACAAGCCCTTTTTGTCTCTTATTCATACATCTGTGATTTCTCTAATCATGTTGTTTATGTTAGAAATATAAGTGAATAGTATGGACAGTGATGAATGAGAAATTACTTCTTTACAAACCGTGAAATAACAGTAGATAATTTTATTAAAAATGAGTCTTACATACTTGAATTTTTCTTTTTCTCCAGATAAAGAGTTACAGAGAAGCCAGGAATGCTTGTTTTGTACATGCTTCCTGTCAAATTATTTGTGTAGAAACATTTTACCTACTTAAAAATTTATCTGTAAGAAGGTATCTGTTTCAAAGTCTTTTGTACTTCAGTGCTAAGAATGAAGACAGATAAAATATACATAAGTTATATACTATTCAGAAAGAATCATTTGGGGAAAATATTTTAGGTTTAATTAACTAAAACACAAATCTCTAAGAGATTATATTCATAGCATGTAAATTAGACAGTCAAAGCATTATGCAGTTTCAGCTAGATTATAGAGCTAAACTGTGACCTACATTTAGCAACTATATAGCTATAAGAATAATATTTTAGATGAACATCTAATATTATGGGTAAACAGTGGTGGTATACTGTTACTTGAAAAAGTCCTCTGAAGGAGAGTCCA
>SJYA01003315.1:165710-177341 GCA_006410615.1 Neotragus moschatus | reverse complement strand
TATGAATTTGTGGATGGTAGGGTAAGGAACAATTGACAAATTATACTGAGAAGTAATATAGAATGTAGAATTTGAGAGCACAGATTTTGATGTGAAATCAGCCCATCTCTGGAACATAATGGTTGTGTGACCATTGGAAAAGTAATTTCTCAGTGCTTCAATTTCATTGATGTATAAAATGGCAAAAATTATATTACTCACCTTATGAGTTCAGGAGAGGATTAAATAAGATAATGCACAGGAAATACTCTGAACAATATCTGGCACATGGAAACCTTTTGCATGTTAGCTATTATTATTGTATATGAATATTTAGAACATACAGAAGAGTAAAATAATGGGGAAAATCACTCATACTCTTGATATCCAAGGTCAACTACTGTATGTGTGCACACTTACATATGTGAATGTATATTGTGTATGTGTGTGCATCTCAGGGGTGCATTCTTAACATTTCAGCATCTTGTGGAGAGTTTCATCACTCTAACCAGTGAACACTCAGGTATCCAGTGATCATGGTAAGGATACATTGGTATGGCCAGGTAGTAATTTTATAAGAGTAAGGACCATTTATGTCTGTTTAGTTACTTGCTTTAAAAAAGAATATATATGTACATGTATATATACATATATATATATATATACACAATCAATAAAATGATTGCTGAATGCCTACCAATTTCTGGACTCTAAACTATACTTAAACATATCCTAACTAACATCTTTTATGAATAATGAGTGCTGGGATCCATCCCCGGTGGATCCAGGGAAATTCGAAGCGGGGACGGCATGGNTGTACATGTATATATACATATATATATATATATACACAATCAATAAAATGATTGCTGAATGCCTACCAATTTCTGGACTCTAAACTATACTTAAACATATCCTAACTAACATCTTTTATGAATAATGAGTGCTGGGATCCATCCCCGGTGGATCCAGGGAAATTCGAAGCGGGGACGGCATGGCGTCTTGGAAAGAATTATTTATTTAGATATATAAAATTAGGAAATAATAGTATAGTGGGAAAATTAAGTGGAGAAAAGAGACTGAATAACTTGGTTTACATGGAAAGCCAATAAAGTTCCAAGACAAGGAACTTGCAACATCTACTTTAGGTCACCAGCGTCCTCTTGAATATTGGGGGGTGCCCCACCTTGGGCTCCCCCTCGCATGGATCTTAGAAGCCAGGACAAGTAAGTAGACATGGCGAGCCTCCACGCCCCAGATGGGAATTCAGCCAGAAATTAGAGTAAAGAGGAGACACAGGGGAAACCAGTTCAGCAACTGGCCCAGCTTCTATTGTCTGGAAAGGCCTTTTATACTTTTCTGATTGTACTTAGAGATCAATGGGTAATACAAAATTATGCAGCGTCAGCAGCCCTGACTCTTATCCAGACCAGGCTTTCTCTGCATACCTAATTGTATACACAAGTCTTAGGTGATTTACATCATCTTCTAGCCAGAGGGCCAAGATTTTAGAGCCTTTTTTTCTGATAAGAGTTTGTCAACCAGAAGACTTATTTTCCCTAACAGTGTTATTCTTCCCAAAGTCTGGTGCCACTCTCTGCTGCTGCTACTGCTGCTAAGTCACTTCAATCGGGTCCCACTCTATGCGACCCCAGATATGGCAGCCCACCAGGCTCCCCCATCCCTGGGATTCTCCAGGCAAGAACACTGTAGTGGGTTGCCATTTCCTTCTCCAGTGCATGAAAGTGAAAAGTGAAAGTAAAGTTGTTCAGTCATGTCCGACCCTCAGTGACCCCATGGATTGCAGTCTTCCAGGCTTCTCTGTCCATGGGATTTTCCAGGCAAGAGTACTGGAGTGGGGTGCCATTGCCTTGGAAAGCACTAAATGAGGTTACATTCTTACATAGCAAGGACACAAGAGGAATGCAGTGATATATAACAAAGAAAAGTAATTAACTCAAAAGTCTAGTGTTGCTAACATCAAAACTACTATATTCCTATTTCTGTATCCCTATTACATTGATTAATATCCTTCAGGTGTCTAAAAGATAAAGAATATGGAGGCCTGGCAGCAGTCATTGAGTCAATAGTGAAAACCCATCACCAATATGATTTTTAGCTCTTTAAAAAAGGCTCTCTATCTTTAAGACGCTTTAAGCTTTGTGCCTCTCATGGTTGGGAGACTGTAAGCAATTCACAAGCTGTAAAAGGTCCAGGGGAACCTGTTAAGCAAGTTAGAGAGTTATCAGAGGGGGTTTAACAGAAACATCCCTTTCAAATGCAGAAGACTAAAGCCCTGAGTTGACTTTTTTTCAGAGAATGTCAGAAGAGTGGAAAAGCAGGCAGATTCTTATTTTTTGGGGTACATGCTCAGGAAATACCAGGGGGAAACCTTGAGATCTGAATCGCCTTGCCCATCGGGGTCTCTGCTGCATGACTTGTCATGGGTGGGATTTCGCACACTGGCTCCCGACAGATGAGCTTACAGAAAAGATTTTAAAAATTGCTAAATTTTTAGAGTCATGTAGATATTCATATGATGTCTGATGAAATAAAAGCATAGTGCATAGCATTATTGTAAGGCAGAAACTAAAAAAAATTACAATCATGTTACCCCAGTTCAGGAAAATGTTAAACACTTTGGTAAGTGTTTTATTATAAATAAATAGTCAATAAATTATTTGTAATAAATATATGTTTCAAATTAGTCTTTAAATAGAAACACACATATAACAAGGTTATGTATGAATGAGTTGATAAAATACTGTGATTGGAGTCCTGAAGGAACCTGATCCTGTAATTCCTCTAGGAGCAATGGCTCATTATGCACTAATGCAGTGTTTTCAGCAGCTTTAGTTCAGTTCAGTTCATTCGCTCAGTCATGTCCAACTCTTTGCAACCCCATGAACTGCAGCATGCCAGGCCTCCCTGTCCATCACCAACACACGGAGTTCACTCAAACTCACGTCCATTGAGTCAGTGGTGCCATCTAGCTATCTCATCCTCTGTCGTCCCCTTCTCCTCCTGCCCCCAACCCCTCCCAGCATCAGAGTCTTTTCCAATGAGTCAACTCTTCCCATGAGGTGGCCAAAGTACTGGAGTTTCAGCTTTAGCATCATTCCTTCCAAAGAACACCCAGGACTAAATTCCTTTAGAATGGACTGGTTGGAACTCCTTCAACACCACAGTTCAAAAGCATCAATTCTTCAGTGTTCAGCTTTCTTCACAGTCCAACTCTCACATCCATACATGACCAATGGAAAAACCATAGCCTTGACTAGATAGATCTTTGTTGTCAAAGTAATGTCTCTGCTTTTGAATATGCTATCTAGGTTGGTCATAACTTTCCTTCCAAGGAGTAAGCATCTTTTAATTTCATGGCTGCAAGCACCATCTACAGTGATTTTGGAGCCCCCCAAAATAAAGTCTGACACTGTTTCCACTCTTTCCCCATCTATTTCCCGTGAAGTGATGGGACCAGATGCCATGATCTTCGTTATCTGAATGTTGAGCTTTAAGCCAACTTTTTCACTCTCCTCTTTCACTTTCATCAAGAGGCTTTTTAGTTCGTCTTCACTTTCTGCCATAAGGGTGATGTCATCTGCATATCTGAGGTTATTGATATTTCTCCCGGCAATCTTGATTCTAGCTTGTGCTTCTTCCAGCCCAGTGTTTCTCATGATGTACTCTGCACATAAGTTAAATAAGCAGGGTGACAATATACAGCCTTGACATACTCCTTTTCTTATTGGGAACCAGTCTGTTGTTCCATGTCCAGTTCTAACTGTTACTTCCTGGCCTGCATACAGATTTCTCAAGAGGCAGGTCAGGTGCTCTGGTATTCCCTTCTCTTTCAGATTTTCTACGGTTTATTGTAATCCACAGAGTCAAAGGCTTTGGCATAGCCAATGAAGCAGAAATAGATGTTTTTATGGAACTTACTTGCTTTTTCCATGATCCAATGGCTTCATGGAATGTAAATATCACAAATAACAGGAATCAACCACTTTTCCCCTTTTGTGAGTTCCCTATTCATAGACTTTGCCCCTTCTTCTGTTGTTATTTGTCACATATATTTGAAGTTGATCTGCATCCTTTTCATGCATAAACAAAGCAAATATCTCTTCACTCTTACTTTCTTTAGTTCGGATCCCCAGGACTGTGTTGAACCTCAATGGTAAGAGTTGAAACCCTTGTCTTATTACTAATCTCAGAGGGAAGGCTTTCAGTCTTTCACCATTGATTATGGTATCAATTGTGTTTCTCATGTGTAAACTTCATTATGCTGAGATATATTCCTTCTATACCTAAATTGCTGAAAGTTTTTATCATAAATAGGTGTTGAATTTTGTCCTCTCTTTCATTTCAGATTTTATTTATTTAGTTTCATTTTCCTTAATTAGTCTAGCCATTGACTTGTTAGCTTTTTATCTTTAAAGAAACAGTTCTTGGTTTTGTCAGTATTTCCTTTTCTTTTTCTGGTTTCTGTTTATTTTATTTCTGCTCTTATCTTCATTGTTTCTTTTTCTTTCCCCAAATATTTGTTTTCACCAAAAATGCCCCTCAGATTATGATAAACCTTAACTGTGCTTTTAGTTATTTATTTGTACCAGAAGCAGGGCAAGCATTGAGAGAGGCTCAGGGAGGGAAACATGTTGAAGAAAAGGAAGATTTAGGGCATGATTTTTTTTCCTTTTTAATTAATTTTTTAAATTGAAGGAAAATTACTTTAAAGAATTTTGTTGTTTTCTGTCACATGTCAACATGAATCAGACATAGGTATACATATATCCCCTCTCTTTTGAACCTCCCTCCGATCTCCCTCCCCATCACATCCCTCTAGGTTGATACAGAGCCTGTGTTTGAGTTTCTTGAGCCATACAGCAAATTCCAGTTGGCTATCTATTTTACATATGGTAATGTAAGTTTCCAAGTTACTCTTTCCATACATCTCAGCCTCTTCTCACCTCTCTACATGTTCATAAGTCTATTCTCTATGTATGTTTCTCCATTGCTGCCCTATAAGTAAATTTTCCAATACCACTTTTCTAGATTCTGCATATGTACATTAGAATATGATATTTATCATTCTCTTTCTTACTTATTTCAATGTATCTATAAGTAAATTGTTCAATACCATTTTTCCAGATTCTGTATATGTGCGTTAGAATATGATATTTATCCTTCTCTTTCTTTCCCTGGTGGCTCAGAGGTTAAAGCGTCTGCCTCTAATGCAGGAGACCTGGGTTCGATCCCAAGGTCAGGAAGATCCCTGGAGAAGGAAATGGCAATGCACTCCAGTATTCTTGCCTGAAGAATCCCATGGATGGAGGAACCTGGTGGGCTACAGTCCACAGGATCGCAAAGGATCGGACACGACTGAGCAACTTAACTTTCTTACTTATTTCAATATATAATAGATTCTAGGTTCATCCACCTCATTAGAACTGACTCAAAGGTGTTTTATTTTTTAATCACTGAATAATATTCCATTGTGTATATGTACCACTACTTCTTTATCCCTTCATCTGTTGATGAACATCTAGGTTGCTTCCATGTTCTCAGTTCAGTTTAGTCGTTCAGTCGTGTATGACTCTTGGCGACACCATGAATCACAGACTCAGAGTTCACTCAAACTCACGCCCATCGAGTCAGTGATGCTATCCAGCCATCTAACCCTCGGTCGTCCCCTTCTCCTCCTGCCCCCAATCCCTCCCAGCATCAGAGTCTTTTCCAATGAGTCANATATTGGGCACCTACTGACCTGGGGAGTTCCTTTCAGTATCCTATCATTTTGCCTTTTCATACTGTTCATGGAGTTCTCAAGGCAAGAATACTGAAGAAGTTTGCCATTCCCTTCTCCAGTGGACCACATTCTGTCAGACCTCTCCACCATGACCCGCCTTTCTTGGGTTGCCCCGCGGGCATGGCTTAGTTTCACTGAGTTAGACAAGGTTGTGGTCCTAGTGTGATAGTGCTGTAATGAACAATGGAATACATGTGTCTTTTTTTATTTTGGTTTCCTCAGGGTATATACCTAAGAGTGGGATTGCTGGGTCATATGGTGGGTTTATTCCTAATTTTTTAAGGAATCTCCATACTACCTTCCATAGTGACTGTGTCAATTTACATTACCACCAACAGTGGAAGAGGGTTCCCTTTCCTCCACACCCTCTCCAGCATTTATTGTTTGTAGACTTTGATCATGGCCATTCTGACTGGTGTGAGGTGATATCTCATAGTTTTGATTTGCATTTCTCTAATAATGAGCAATGTTGAGCATCTTTTCATGAGTTTGTTAGCCATCTGTATGTCTTCTTTGGAGAAATGTCTGTTTAGATATTTTTCCCACTTTTTGTTTGGGTTTTTTGTTTTTCTGGTATTGAGTTGTATGAGCTGATTGTATATTTTGGAAATTGATCCTTTTTCAGTTGTTTCATTTGCTATTATTTTCTCCCATTTTGAGGGTTATCTTTTAACCTTGCTTATAGTTTCCTTTGCTGTGCAAAAGCGTTTAAGTTTAACCAGGTCTCACTTGTTTACCTTTGTTTTTATTTCCATTACTCTAGGAGATGGATCATAGAGGATCTTGCTTTGATTTATGTCATCGAGTGTTCTGCCTATATTTTCCTCTCAGAGTTTTATAGTTTCTGGCCTTACATTTAGGTATTTAATGCATTTTGAGTTTGTCTTTGTGAGTGATGTTAGGAAGTATTCTAATTTTATTATTTTACATGTAGCTATCCAGTTTTCCCAGCATCATTTATTGAAGAGGCTGCCTTTGTCCCATTGTATATTTTTGCCTCCTTTGTCAAGAATAAGATACCCATAGTTGCATGGCTTCATTTCTAGGANGTATTTAATGCATTTTGAGTTTGTCTTTGTGAGTGATGTTAGGAAGTATTCTAATTTTATTATTTTACATGTAGCTATCCAGTTTTCCCAGCATCATTTATTGAAGAGGCTGCCTTTGTCCCATTGTATATTTTTGCCTCCTTTGTCAAGAATAAGATACCCATAGTTGCATGGCTTCATTTCTAGGATTTCTATCTTGTTCCATTGGCCTATATTTCTGTTTTTGTGCCAGTACCATACTGTCTTGATGACTGTAGCTTTGTAGTATATTCTGAAGTCAGGACTACTGATTCTTTCATTTCCATTCTTCTTCCTCAAGACTGCTTTGGCTATTCCGGGTCTTTGTGTTTACATATGAATTGTGAAGTATTTTGTTCTAGCTTTGTGAAAAATGCCATTTGTAATTTGAAAGTGATAGCATTGAATCTGTAGATTGTGTTTGGTAATATAGTCATTTTTACAATATTGATTCTTCCTACCCAGAAACATGGAATATCTCTCCATCGATTTATGTCATCTTTGATTTCTTTCATTAGCATTTTATAATTTTCTGTGTACAGTTCTTTTGTCTGCTTAGGTAAGTTTATTCCTAGATGTTTAATTCTTTTGCAATGGTGAATGGGATTGATTCCTTAATTTCTCTTTCTGATTTTTCATTGTTAATATATATAAATGCAAGTGATTTCTGTACACATATTGATTTTGTATCCTTCAACTTTGCTAAATTCACTGATTAGGTCTAGTAATTTTCTGATATTATTTTAGGGTTTTCTATGTAGAGTATCATGTCAAGTGCAAACAGTGATAGCTTTACTTCTTTTCCCATCTGGATTCCTTTTATTTCTTTTTCTTCTTCGATTGCTGTAGCTAGGACTTTCAGAACTATGTTGAATAATAGTAGTGAAAGTGGACAGCCTTGTCTTGTTGATGATCTTAGGGAGAATGCTTTCAGTTTTTCACCATTGGGAATAATGTTTGCTGTAAGCTTATCATATATGGCCTTTACTATGTTCAGGTGGGTTCCATCTATGCCCAGTTTTTGAAGAGTTTTATTCATAAATGGGTACTGAGTTTTGTCAAAGGCTTTTTCTGAGATAATCATATGGTTTTTATTTTTCAATTTGTTAATATCATGTATCACATTGATTGATTTGCATATATTGAAAAATCCTTGCATTCCTGGAATAAACCCAACTTGATCATGATGAATGAGCTTTTTGATGTGTTGCTGAATTCTGTTTGCTAAAATTTTGTTAAGGATTTTTGCATCTATGTTCATCATTGATATTGGCCTATAGTTTTTTTTTTTTTCCTTGTCTGGCTTTGGTATCAGGGTGATGCTGACCTCATAGAATGAGTTCAAAGTGTTCCTTCCTCAGCAATTTTTTGAAAGAGTTTTAGAAAGATAAGCATTAACTCTTTTCTAAATATTTGATAGCATTCTCCTGTGAAGCCATCTGGTCCTGGACTTTTGCTTCTTAGGAGATTTTTGATCACAGCTTCAGTTTCAGTGCTTGTACTTGGGTTGTTCATAATTTCTATGTCTTCCTGATTCAGAGGTGGAAGATTGAACTTTTTAAAGAATCTGTCCATTTCTTCCAGGCTATTGATTTTATTATCATATAGTTTTTCATAATAATCTCTTATAATCCTTTGTATTTCTGCATTGTCTATTGTTCTGTTCAGTTCATTTCAGTCACTCAGTCATGTCTGACTCTTTGTGACCCCATGGACTGCAGCTCACCAGGCCTCCCTGTCCATCACCAACTCCCAGAGCCTACCCAAAGTCAAGTCCATTGCATCAGTGATGCCATCCAACCATCTCATCCTCTGTCATCCCCTTTTCCTGCTGACTTCAGTCTTTCCCAGCATCAGGATCTTTTCCAATGACTCAGTTCTTTGCATCAGGTAGCCAAAGTATTGGAATTTCAGCTTCAGCATCAGTCCTTCCAATGAATAGTCAGGACTGATTTCCTTTAGGATGGACTGGTTAGATCTCCTTGCAGTCCAAAGGACTCTCAAGAGTCTTCTCCAACACCACAGTTCAAAAGCATCAATTCCTCAGCACTCAGCTTTCTTTATAATCCAACTTTCACATCGATACATGACCAATGGAAAAACCATAGCTTTGAATAGGCAGACCTTTGTTGGCAAAGTAATGTCTCTGCTTTTTAATATGCTGTCTAGGTTGGTCATAGCCTTTTTTATTTTAATTGTTGTTTCTTTATTTATGCTCACTTTGGGTTTAGTTTGTTCTTATTTTCCGGAGAAATCAATGGCACCCCACTCCAGTACTCTTGCCTGGAAAATCCCATGGATAGAGGAGCCTGGTAGGCTGCAGTCCATGGGGTCGCTAAGAGTCGGGCACGACTGAGCGACTTCACTTTTGCTTTTCACTTTCAGGCATTGGAGAAGGAAATGGCAACCCACTNACTTTGGGTTTAGTTTGTTCTTATTTTCCGGAGAAATCAATGGCACCCCACTCCAGTACTCTTGCCTGGAAAATCCCATGGATAGAGGAGCCTGGTAGGCTGCAGTCCATGGGGTCGCTAAGAGTCGGGCACGACTGAGCGACTTCACTTTTGCTTTTCACTTTCAGGCATTGGAGAAGGAAATGGCAACCCACTCCAGTATTCTTGCCTGGAGAATCCCAGAGACAGTGGGCCCCTGTCTATGGAGTGGCACAGAGTCGTACACGACTGAAGCAACTTAGCAGCAGCAGTTCTTATTTTCTAGCACCTTGAGGCATAAAGTTAGGAATTTTATTGGAATATAGCTGTTACAGTATTATATTAGTTTTAAGTGTACAGGATAATGATTTAGTATTTTTATAGTATTAACTCCATTAAAGGTTCAGTGCAGTTGCTCAGTCGTGTCCAACTCTTTGCGACCCCATGGACTGCAGCATACCTGGCCTCCCTGTCCATAACCAACTCCCAGAGTTTACTCAAACTCATGTCCTTTGAGTCAGTAATGCCATCCAACCATCTCATCCTCTGTTGTCCCCTTCTTCTCCTGCCTTCAATCTTTCCCAGCATCAGGGTCTTTTCAAATGAATCAGTTCTTCACATCAGTTGGCCAAGGTATTGGAGTTTCAGCTTTAGCATCAGTCCTTCCAATGAATATTCTATAAGAAAATGGCTATATTTTCATGTATTCTACAATATATCCTGTTGTTTATCTATTTTATACATAGTAGTCTATACTTCTTAATCCCATACCTCCTACCTACCTCCTCCCCTTCCCTTGGGTACTACTAGTTTGTTTTCTGTATCTGTAAGTCTGTTTCTGTTCTGCTACATGCATTCATTTGTGTTATTTTTTAAATTCTATATATAAATGATATCATACAGCATTTGTCTTTTTTGTCTGACGTATTTAACTAGCCATAATATTCTCTAGGTCTATCCACATTGCTGTAAATTGCAAAATTTATTTCTTCTTTGTGGCTGATTAATATTCTATGTGTGTGTACACACACACACACATGCATGCACACACACACACAAATATACACCATGTCTTTTTTATCCATCTGTGATTGGACACTTACATTACTTTTGTATCTACTGGACAGCTACATATAAAATGGTGAAAATAGAACATTTCCTCATACCACATACAAAAATAAACTCAAAAAGGATTAAAGACCTAAATTTAAGACCTGAAGCCATAAAACTCATGGAAGAGGAAATAGGAAGGACACTCTTTGACATAAATCATAGCAATATTATTTTTCTGTCTCTAAAGGCAGAAAAAATAAAAGAAAAATTTTAAAATAAGACCTAAGTAAATTTAAAAGCTTTTTCACAGAAAAGGAAAGGGTCAAGAAAATGAAAACACAACCTACAGAATGGGAGAAAATATTTTCAAATGATATGACTGACAAGGTATTAATATCCCAAAATATATAAGTAGCTCTTGTAGCTCAATATTAAAAAAATAATAATAAATGGTAGAAGAGCTGAATAGACATTTTCCCAAAAAGAGATATAGATGGGCTAACAGGCACATGAAAAGATGTTCAACATTGCTAATTATTGGAGAAATGCAAATCAAAATGAAGTATCACCTCACACCAGTCAGAATGGCTATCATTCAAAAGTCTACAAGTAAGAAATGTTGTTGAGGATGTAGAGAAAAGAGAACCCTCCTACACTGTCAGTGGGAATCTAAATTGATGCAGCCACTATGGAAGAGTATGGACGTTCTTCAAAAAACTAAAAATAGAACTACCATATGATCCAGCAATTCCACCTTTGGGTATATATATCCAGAAAAAAATTAAAGCACTGATTAAAAAGTATACATTCACTCTAGTGTTCAGCACTGTTTTCAGTAGGGAAGATATGAGAGATTGTTTATTTGAGATTTATCTCTTTTTATTTTCAGTGTTGGTATTTATGACCATAAAATTCCTTTTTAGAACTGTTTTTGCTATATCCCATAGGTTTTGGTATATTGTATTTTTAATTTCACTTGTTTATAATTTTTTTTCTTTTGATTTCTTCTTTGTCCCAATGGTAATTTAAGATTGTTATTTTAATTTCTACATATGTATGAATTTTCCAGCTATCCTCATGTTATTGATTTCTAGTTTTGTACTATTGCAGTTAAAAAAGATACTTGATGTGATTTGAAACTTTCTGACTTGTTTTATGACCTCTTTATTTTCTGTCTTGGACTATGTTATTTATGTGCTTGCAAAGAACGTGTATTCTGAAACTATTGGATAGAATGGTCTCTATATATCTGTTTGGTCCACTTGACCTTAAGTATGGTCCAAGTACATGCTTT
>SJYA01003315.1:152504-163340 GCA_006410615.1 Neotragus moschatus | reverse complement strand
TTTTTCTTTCTTTTTCCATTTTTTTTTTTTGCTTTTTTCTTCTGTTGGTTAAATTTAATATTTCTTACTTCCACATCACATATTCTGTCTTATGTTAAATCTGTTTTGGTGTTGTTGCCCTTTACTGCGTTTTTAATTTCATTCATGTGTCCTTCAACTCTAGAATTTGTGTTTGGTTCTTTATTATTTCTATACCTTTTTTAAACTTCTAATTTTGTTCATGATTTGTTCTCCTTATTTCTTTAAGCTTTCTGTGTTTTCTTGTAGCTCACTGAGTTTCCTTAAAACAGTTATTTTGAATTATTTACCAGGTAAATCTCAGAGCTCCATGTCTTTAGGGTTGGTAACTGGAATATTATTGTGATCCTTTGGTGGTGTCATGTACCCTTAATTGTTTATATTCTTTGTAGTTTTGTGTGAAAAAGGTGAGTGAAAAAGATGGCTTAAAACTCAAAATTCAAAAACCTAAGATCATGGCATCCAGTCTCATCACTTCATGGCAAATAGATGGGGAAACAATGGAAATAATGACAGACTTTATTTTCTTGGGCTCCAAAATCACTGCAGATGGTGACTGCAGCCATGAAATTAAAAGACAATTATTCCTTGGAAGAAAATCTATGACCAACCCAGACAGCCTATTAAAAAGCAGAGACATTACTTTGTCAACAAAGGTCCATCTAGTAAGAGCTATGATTTTTCCAGTAGTCATGTATGGTTGTGATAGTTGGACTATAAAGAAATCTGAGCACTGAAGCATTGATGGTTTTCAACTGTGGTGTTGCAACAGACTCTTGAGAGTCCCTTGGACTGCAAGGAGATCAAACTGGTCAATTATAAAGGAAATCAATCCTGACTATTCATTGGAAGGACTGATGCTGAAGCTGAAACTCCAGTACTTTGGCCACCTTATGTGAAGGACCGACTCATTGGAAAAGACCCTGATGCTAGGAAAGATTAAAGTCAGGAGGAGAAGGGGACAACATAGGATGAGATGGTTGGATGGCATCACTGACTCGATGGGCATGACTTTGAGTAGGCTCCAGGAGTTGGTGATGGACAGGGAAACCTGGCGTGCTGAAATCTATGGAATCACAAAGAGTTGGACAGGACCGAGTGACTGAACTGACTGAGTTTTGTGTTGTTCTCTTAGCATCTGAATTAGGGGTCATTTCCTTCAGTTTTTACTAACTGCGTTGGGGAAAGAAACCCCTGTCAGTACTGGTAGGATTTCTGAGTCTTTCTCAGAACCTATTCTGAGATCTGTCCCATACTTCTTGCTCGCTCTTGTGGCAGAAATTTTAGCTTTATTCCTTTTCTGAATTTGCCATGTATCAACCCAGATGCCAACAGCCTCCTTTTTGTTTTCCTAAAGGTGGCACTAAAACTCAAGTTTGCCATCTGTTCTTAGCTTGCGGTTTGGGGTCAACTTTCTGTGCATGCTCACTATCCATCTGCCAAAGCTCTGTCACTGCCTCAACTGCAGATGTACATTGGGAGCTAGCCACAGGGTGTGGGTGTTTGTGGGTTAAGTGCTCTGAGCACTGGGAGTACCATTAGGGGAATTTTGGGGCAAGGTTACTGGAAAAACCATAGCTTTCCATGGTTAAAAACCATAGCTTTTCTGTGGGTAAGGTGTTTCCAGCGGCTCCTGGGTAGGCTTATTGATGGAGTCTGTGATGTAGTTTGTAGGATCTGTATCCCTTTAATGCCCTCCAGGAGTCCTATCTGCCCCTCTCCCAGTCACTTCCTGCTCCTCAGTCATGCATCTCATGATTTCCTGCTCTGGATGTGGTAAGAGAGTAATCAGTCTCTTTGTCAGCTTCCTGCACAGCTGGGAAAGTCAGGTGCTTACTCACATGCTCTTACTTTCCCCTTTGAGAGAAATCATGGCTCAAGAATGTGTCTTTTGGCCCTAAGCTGCTTTACTTTTGGGGAGGGGTGATGTGGTTTAAATCAGGCTGTTCCTTTCACCTTCTACAGTGGGTCCAACTTCATATTTTTTCACTTTTGTTCCAGTGTGTGCTGGAAGATTTTATTTGCAAACCTGGACTGATATATATAGGTTCTCCCATCTGTGGGTTATTGTCTAGGATAGTATTTTCCCAGGGCTTTTGGGCTGTGGCTAAGACGGGTGGGAGCTGGTTCACAGGACACTACCAGGTCTTTATGCATATTACCTAATGCACAGGTGGGTGAGACTCTCCCAGGGTCCCTTGGTATATGATGCTGGATCCCATAGTTTCCACAAAGATGCTTTTGTCTGGATGGGTGCCAAATTATTTTTATTATGGGAGAGGACAAAAAGCAGGAAAGTTTTATTCCACCAAGATGCCAAAACTCCTTGCCTTTTTTTATGATGCTTTTTGCATATAAAATGTTAATTTAATATAGATGAATTTATCACTACTATCATTTGTTCATGTATTTCTTTGTATCTCCTTTAAGAAATCATCTCCACCTCTAGAAGGGGGTGAAACTCTCAAAGTTGAAGCTAGGTTGATTTATAAACATAAATCCATATGTTATCCCTTACAAAAAGAAGCAAGGAAATCATTCCCTGCCTCAAAATCACTTAAGAGTCTTGTATATTGTTGTTTAATCATTTTTAAGAGCATGTTTAATCATTTAAATCTCTAATCCATTTATAATTAATTTTTGTAACAGGGGAGAAAAATCTAAGCTTTTAAATGGATAGCCAGTTGCTCAGCACCATTCTCCATTGACTTGCTATAAACTCTCTTTTAAATAAAATTTCCATATATTTATGTCTTTTTCCTCCATGTTAATAATATATCTTGATAGCTTTTAGGATATATCACCCCACTTCATCGTTCTCTTGTTGTCTTCATTGCCATCATTGAAATAGCTCCCAACCCTGCTTCTCCTCCCCTCTATTTCTAGTCTCTGAAAAAGATCATATAAATTTAGACTTTCTTCTTTATTTATTCAAATAGATACCATTACTAAAACTGTCTGAGCTTGTTTGGGTTTTATTTGCTTCATTTTATGTTTTGTTCCATTTTCTTGGCATTACTTTCTATGAAATGGGATATTTTCATTTCTTATCCTTGAAGAAAAAACCATGAAACCTGCAATGTCTACTTTTGGACTTAGAACACCAGAAATTTATGGCTCCAGCCTACTCAGTGCTTTGTGATTCTATTCTGTCTCTGATCCTTGGTGATATGTATCATATTTTTGAGATTAGACATATCTATTTTTTTTGCTTTAATCTGTGATTGCTATATGATTGGAATATATGTGTGAACGCATAAACTCACTAAGCCATATTGATCAAAAGTTTGATATACATCTCTTTTCCTTTCTTTTTAAAAAATGGCATTCTTCTACAATATTGGTTAAAGATTGGGAGGCCATGGCCAATCATTAGAGTTCCCTTCTGTTAAAGGGAAACTTGTACTGGGGCTTGCCTGGTGGCTCAGATGGTAAATAATCTCCCTGAAATATGGTAGATCCAGGTTCAATTCATGGGTTTGGAAGATCCCCTTCTGGTGTTTCTGGTTTTCTGGTGTTCTAAGTCCAAAATCAGACATTGCAGTCTTCCTGGTTGTTTGAAAGGATAAGAAATGAAAATGTCTCATTTCATAGAAAGTAATGCCAATAAAATGGAACAAAACATAAAACCAAGCAAATAAAACCCAAACAAGCTTAGACAGTTTTAGTAATGGTATCTATTTGAATAGGCAAAGAAGAAAGTCTAAATTTATATGATTTTTTTCAGAGACTAGAAAAAGAGGGGAGGAGAAGGGGGGCTGGAAGCTATACCAATGATGGCAATGAAGACAACAAGAGAACGAGAAGGAAATGGTATCCCACTCCAGTATTCTCACCTGGAGAATCCCATGGACAGAGGAGCCTGGTTCATTACAGTCCATGGAGGTCACAAAGAGTTGGATACAACTGAGCAACTAATGCTTTCATTTTTCATTTTCTGTTAAAATATTAATTATACCCCAGGAGTTAGGCAACTTTTAGACTAAACCATGGGCATAAATGCATTTAAAAACTTATTAAATCCTTTGATATATATAGAGGGAGAATCATGTACTTAAGAAAGGAGTAAAGAACATATTCAGTAATAATTAATAGTGTGCCCTGGAGAGTAATGTGAGGGAAAGGTAGTTATTTTCCATCCTATTATGATTTTCACACTGTGTATATTAAATGCATCCTAACAGAACTAGTTGATTATTACCAAAAAGAGTTCTTGATAAAAGAAAGCTTTCCAGAATGATAGCAACAAATCAGATCAGAGGAAAATAAATTAAACCCAATAAATACAATAGGCAAGATTTTTAGCCATCTAAAACAAAAGAATTCTACTTCTGATAATCTATTCTAAGTAAATAGAGATGTAGCAAAAATAAATTTCGAGAAAGATATTCATTATGGTGTGAGGTATAAAAAATTAGAAACCATCTAAATGACTCAAATGAGGGAATAGGTAGAACAAACTATGGTACATCAGTAAATAGAGTGCTTTTGAGTTCTAAAAAAGAGATACACTAAGAAACTATATTAGAATATTTTATAAAAAAAGTGAAAGTATTAGTTGCTCAATGGTGTCCAACTCTTTGCGACCCCCATGGGTTGTAGCCTGCCAGGCTGCTCTGTCCGTGGAATTCTCCAGACAAGACTACTGGAGTAGGTTGTCATTTTCTTCTCCATGGGATCTTTCCAACCCAGTGATCAAATCTGGGTCTGCTTTGCAGGTAGATTCTTTACCATTTGAGCCAACAGGGAAGCACATCCCCACATTGTATGTAAAGTACAATTACAATAACAGCAATAATGTCAACCTCAACTGACATTTACTCAGCACTTACTATGTGCCGGGCACTGTGACGACTGCTTTACATTTATCCATTTAAATCTTTCACCTCCTCTTGGAGGCTGATTATTTTCCCCCATTAACAAAAAAAATAAGGAATCTGAAGCTTATTGGCATTACAAGATTTGATTTATAACATACAGCCAATAATAGTAGGGCTATGATTCATGAATGCACAAGTGTGTGTGCCATGTGACCATGTGTATATATACTATGAGGGAAAGATAGCAGGAATGAAATGCCCCCAAATATTAAAAGATCATTTTACTTATATGGGTTATTTTTGTTTCTTCATATAGATGCTCACATGTTGCCTGTGTATATCTGTACTGTATATAAATATCTATGCTATGTATGCTTTTAAATGATTTACAATGAGCATAAGTGTCCTTTGGAATCAGAAATGCAAATTATTATAACTATTTCATGACCTTCACCCATTTGTTTCTTTGTTTTTAGCTCATGGTGTGGTCCAAAATATAGGAAGGATTCTTCAGTGGAATCTCATTGTCTTATGATGACAGAGAGGTCAACAAATAGTCATGATTGAATTTAGCATCAATATTATTAAGCTTGCTCTTTTTAATAAAATTGTATGTATATAAAAAATAAACTCAAAATGGATTAAAGATCTAAACATAAGACCAGAAACTATAAAGCTTTTAGAGGAAAATATAGGAAAAACACTCCCTGACATAAATCACAGAAGGATCCTCTATGACCGACTTCCCAGAGTAATGGAAATAAAAGAAAAAATAAACAAATGGGACCTAATAATACTTAAAAGCTTTGCACAATGAAGGAAGCTATAAGCAAGGTGAGAAGACTGCCTTCAGAATGGGAGAAAATAATAATAAATAAAGCAACTGAAAAAGAATTAATCTCAAAAATATACAAGTAGCTCCTGCAGCTCAATTTCAGAGAAATAAACAAACCAATCAAAAAATGGGCCAAAGAACTAAACAAACATTTCTTCAAAGAAGACATACAGATGGCTAACAAACACATGAAAAGATGTTCAACATCACTGATTATCAGAGAAATGCAAATCAAAACCACAATGAGGTACCATCCCATACCAGTCAGAATGGCTGCTATCCAAAAGTCTACAAACAATAAATGCTGGAGAGAGTGCAAAGAAAAAGGAACCCTATTACACTGTTGATGGAAATGCAAACTAGTACAGCTACTATAGAGAACAGTGTGGAGATTCCTTTAAAAACTGAAATTAGAACTTCCATATTACCCAGCAATTCCACTGCTGGGCATACACAGTGAGGAAACCAGAATTGAAAGAGATGTGTACCCCAATGTTCATCACAGCACTGTTTACAATAGCCAGGACATGAAAGCAATGTTGATGCCCATTCGCAGATGAATGGATAAGAAAGCTTTGGTACATATACACCATGGAATATTACTCAGCCATCACAAAGAATGCATTTGAATCAGTTCTAATGAAGTGGATGAAATGGGAGCCTATTAAATAGAGTGAAGTCAGAAAGAAAAACACCATTACAGTATACTAGCACATATATATGGAACTTAGAAAGATGGTAATGATGACCCTATATGCGAGACAGCAAAAGAGACACAGATGTAAAGAACAATCTTTTGGACTCTGTGGGAGAAGGCGAGGATGGGTTGATTTGCGAGGGTAGCATTGAAACGTGTATATTATCATATGTGAAGCAGATCGCCAGTCCAGGTTTGATGCATGAGACAGGGTGCTCAGCGCTGGTACACTGAGATAACCCTGAGGTATGGGATGGGGAGGGAGATGCGAGGGGAATTCTGGATGGGGAACACATGTGTGCCTATGGCTGATTCATGTTGATGTATGGCAAAAACCACTACAATATTGTAAAATAATTAGCCTCCAATTAAATAAATTAATTAAAAAAATTGTGTGTGTGTAATGTGAATTTTGAGGTAGTAAATTTTAATTGAGCATTCCACATTCTGATTGCCACCTATGAAAATACAGCACTAGATTATGTTACTCAAAAACAACTGGTGAGTAAGAGAGATGAGAAGTAAGTGGCATTATAAATGTGAAGATGAATTTCATAGACTAGGATTTGAATGAAACATATTGTGGTATGAAGTGAAATGGAAACAAGTAATAGCACAATAAGATATAAGAGTGCCAAGAGCTTTGTGATAGGAGTTTGAGCATACACAGTATTATTAAGGAGAAGACTGAGGTTAACTGGATTCTTCTGGTACACTCATACAATTATAGGGAATCATGCTTTCTGATGCATTTATCCCATTTATCCCATGAATATGCTGTTATAATATTATTGCCCAGACAAAAGAAAACTGCAGGATGAAAAGATTTGTATTTTTCTTTCCTCTTTAGTGTATGCTCCTGCTGCTGCTGCTGCTGCTAAATCACTTCAGTCGTGTCCCACTCTGTATGACCCCATAGATGGCAGCCCACCAGGCTCCTCTGTCCCTGGAATTCTCCAGGCAAGAACACTAGAGTGGATTGCCATTTCCTTCTCCAATGCATGGAAGTGAAAACTGAAAGTGAAGTCGCTCAGTCGTGTCCAACTCTGCGTCCCCATGGACTGCAGCCTACCAGGATCCTCCATCCATGGGATTTTCCAGGCAAGAGTACTGGAGTGGGGTGCCATTGCCTTCTCTGTCTTTAGTGTATAATGTTCTGCAAATACTGAAGTCTGTTTTGCTATGTTTAGAAGAATTTTCAAAGGAGGAGTCATGTTTGGATGAGATTACAGTGCTTCAGAGAAGAGAATTCAGTTTTCAAAGAGGAGTTAGTCCTCTTGGAGATATTTCTTTCTCTGATAACAGTCAATCTATTACTTACGAGAGTATCCCACCAAGACCAACATTTCTTAATTCCTCCTCTGTCTCTCTACAGAACTTACTCTGTGCATAAGGTGCAGACCCCAATACTTTATTATTGCATGCTAGGACTTATTTACACTTTCCTCTGTATTTTCTCAACTGTTCAGCATTTTTAGCTGTTCTGAACTGCAAATTTCCTTCTGTGTGCATGCTAAGTCACTTCGCTCATGTTCAACTCTTTGAGACCTATGGACTGAGGCCCTCCAGGCTCCCCTGTCCATGGGATACTCCAAGCAATATTCCTGGAATCGGTTACCATACCCTCCTCCAGGGGATCTTCCTGCCTCAGGAATCGAACCCAGATCTTCTGTGTCTACTGCATTGCAGGCAGATTCTTTACCATTCAGCCACCAGGGAAGCCCATATTTCCTGCTAGGACCTCACTAATACATCCCCTAACCAAGACTGACAACCATATAAGTTGACCTTCAATCTGCCTGTCAAACTTATTAAATTGACAAAAGAATGAAAGTGAAGTGTTGGCTACACATAAAAATTTAGGGCAATGGTTCTAAATTTAGGGGAAGGGGCCAAAGATTCTATTGAGAATCTGATGAAAGCAGCAGACCCTTTCCAAAACATTTGATGAGGAAGGGTCTGCATATATACTATGATTCACATAATAATTTCACATGTTTTATAAATCTCAAGAAACCCATATATGGACTATTTAAATATATGCAGATTCCAGGCCTAAGGATTTCCCTTATGGGTCAGGTAGTAAAGAATCTAACCACAATGTAGGAGACCCAGCTTCGATCCCTGGATTGGGAAGATCCTCTGGAGAAGGCAATGGCTACCCACTCCAGTATTCTTGCCTGGAAAATCCCATCAGAGGAGAATGGTAGGCTATAGTCCATGGGTCCACAAAGAATCAGACACAATTGCATGACTAACACTTTAACTTTCCAGGTCTAAAACTTTTGCTCAAGCTGAGTTCATGGTCTTTCCCCTGGGTTTACTCCTCAGGAGAATCAGATCTACTGTCATGGAATTCACTGTGATAAACTGGACCATGGAGGTAGAAGGTTAAGCTTTCAGCATAAATGAACATAGAATAGCAATATCCTAATATAAAAGACTAGGAGGAGGCCTGGTGAATAGATTCCTGTGAGGCCCTGAATGTGTCCTCCAGTTTAGTCAAATTATCTTCCTCCTTAAATGGATTTATCCCAACTCTCTGGGGCCTAGAGTTGTATGGCTAAATCCCTGAGTGCTCCATGTTTACCTAGAGCACCCTCTGTTGATAAGTCCTTGTATATGGGAAGGCAGTGAATGATTAGAGGGGAAAAGGGAATTTGAAATGTGCCCCTACCAGATCATTTTTACCTTAGATAAAATTAACACTAGCCAACTGGGAAAGAAGAAATTATGATGACTGCAAACTGAGGTTTGAAATCTACTGGGAGATTCCTTAATAGCTTCTGGAGATACAGTTGTGGCAGAGCCAATTTGTGCATTTGAATGAAGAATTGGGTCTTTGATAATACATGTTGTCTACAATAGACTGAAATATGCTCCAGTCCTAATTGGGTAAGGATTGATTTTTCATTAAACAATGTAATTTTGGAGCTACATTCCTCAAATGAAAGGAATATACGTTTTGGAATCCGACAGCTAGGGCTGAATACTAGCTCAGACAATTCCTATGATCTCTTTATTACTCCTCAACTATGAGTCTATTTTCTAATCTGTGAAAGGGGTCTAAATACCTAAATTAGAGTCACTGTGAGAATTCAAAATAGTTTAAAATTCTAATCTTAGCTCTCAGTAAATAGTACCATCTCTGATTATGACCTTGGAGCCAAAGACTTGCATGTGCCAGTGTGATCCAGTCAAGGTAATTATTTAAACCATTGCACAAATTGTGGTAGATCTTAATTCCAAGACTAGGAGCCTATACTCAATTCCATAGATAATGGAGAGTCACTGAAGATTTCTTTCTCCTGTTTTTCTTATGTGAACAAAAACAAAACAAAATAAGCTAATGGAAAATGATGAAAAATTGCTTCTTCAGTACTGAAAATTTAGATTGATTTAATTGAAATCTTTAGGCTCAAAACAGTCATTCTTCAAATGAATAATTTTAGCACTTCAACAATATTGTGCTCTATTGTAGTGTTTTTGTTATTAGAAAGGCATGTTGTGGACAATTAATTTACGTCTGACTGGTTATATTTGTTCAGAAGTGGCCAGTATCACTCATGAAAATCTGAGCTGCACTATCTGAAGAAAAGTGAGGACTCAAAAAACATGAGGTTTAGGTTTTATGTAAATCATATTTACTTCCACTATAAGGATTATAACTGTTGGAGGCCTTCTTAGATGGCCCAGCTTGGGAAACTGAGGCCCAGGTAAAGAAGGAGAGCATATAGCAACATAGTATTAGATTAGAATACAGAAACTATTTAACACTGAGAAATATGAGTGAAACTTTGACGGGAAAGTTAATTCATTCAAGAAACATGTGAGCTCCTACTTTTGCATGTAAGATGATGGGGGAAGATCATTCATTCAATAAATATATGAATCACTACTATGTATCAGGCACTGTACTAAGGAAACAGGTCAAATACAGCCCAGCTCTGATGGAGTTTATAGATTAGAGCAGTGAGTCAGACAGCAAAAAGTGGCCAAATAACTTATTTGATTTAATTATAATTTAATTATAATTTGATTTAATTATAATTCTTCTACATCTTCTGATGTAGAAGATAAACAGGGCTAAGAGAGAACATGAAAAGGGGAGCTTATCAATATGTTGGTCTCCATGTGTTGTCTTGCTTGATTTTATATTTTCTTTATATGATTTCTTTCTTGTTTAATATAAATTTATTTAATTGGAGGCTAATTTCTTTACAATATTGTATTGGTTTTTCCATACATTGACATGAACCTGCCACAGGTGTACATGTGTTCCCCATCCTGAACCCCCCTCCCACCTTCTTCCCCATCCCCTCCCTCTGGGTCATCCCAATGCACCAGTCCCAAGCATCCTGTATCATGCATCAAACCTGGAATGGCAATTCGTTTCGCATATGATAATATACATGTTTCAATGCCTTTCTCCCAAATCATCCCATCCTCGCCCTCCAAAAGACTGT
>SJYA01003315.1:88048-134418 GCA_006410615.1 Neotragus moschatus | reverse complement strand
ATTCTAAGGAGTTTCAATAGGACATGACATTACTTAATAGCAGAACCAATACTCCAAGGAAGAGGGAGCAAACAGGCAAAAACATATAACACTGATTTAACAAGCATAAACTTAAAAAAAATCTAGCATTATAGATATGGATTCCACAAAAACAAAAGTATTATAACAGGGAGGCTAATAATATATAATAAGTCTAATAAAGCAAACTAAAAGAGATAAAGTATGATATAAGCCATATGAAACAAGAATACAAGAAGATAAAGAAGCAAATAATATTAGGTAGCAAAAATATAATAATTGAAATTAAATATGCAATATATGAGATAAATAACATCATGGTATAACTGAGGTAGAAATCAGGAAATGTGTAGACCAGATTAAGAAATCTCATAGAAAGAAGAAGAAAAGAGAAAACAAATAGGAACTATAAAAGAAAAGCTAAGAAATATAGAAGAAAGAAGTAGGCAGCCTATTAGGAAGTGGGGAAAAATAGAAATATTTGAAGAAATAACAGAGATAAATTTCCCTGAAAGTGAAAAATGAAAAACCTCTGGACCTCAGAGTGAGAGACTCCATACTTGGCCAACATGGAAAAATAAGCATAAACCACATCTAGCCACATTTAGCGGGATAAATATCAGTAGAATATGGAAAAATAAATACAATCTTTATGAAAGAGAAGATCACATATAAAGGAACAAAAACAAATTTTATATTAGATTTTTCAATATAAAATTATCTAGACTTATGAGTGTAGTTTTTGAAGTATAGAAGGAAATAACTTAGAGTGTACAATTTATATCCAGCCAAGCTGTCTTTCAAATGTGAAGTCATTATAAACATATCCTATAGATGACCCCCATAATTTTGCCACATAAAGCCTCACACAGCAAACAGTTTTGAGTGAAGTGCTTAAATAAGAGACAATAAAGGGACAGAATAAACAAAGTTAAGGTGACCAAATATCTTGGCAAGATTTCTTGATATCTTTTAAAAATCTAAAACCAAGTTTAAAAGAAGAGAAAATACATTCAGAATAACTCAAATGAAAAAATTTACATAATATTTAGATGATATACTAAATCATACTAAAGTTCTTGAAAAGGGGGCAAGTTAGGTAGCATTGTAAAAATAAAATAATAAAAGATATAAATGAAATATAAAAAATATGGGATGAATGGAAATAAACTAGTATGATAGAAATGGGTCTAAATATATAAATAATTATGGATAATGGATATAATTATAGATAAATGCAAATGGAATACACTAGCCAGTTAAAAGAAAAGATTGACTGATTAGGAAATATATGCAGTTTACTAGAATAAGATTAAGTACATGCTGGTTGAAAGTAAAATGAAAAAGACATATGAGGCAACTATAAATCTGAAGAAAGTTACTATAGCTCTACAACAGACATTACTTTGCCAACAAAGATCCATCTAATCAAAAATATGGTTTTTCCTATAGTCCTGTATGGATGTGAGAGTTGGACTACAAAGAAAGCTGAGCACCAAAGAATTGATGCTTTTGAATTGTGGTGTTGGAGAAGACTCTTGAGAGACTCTTGGATTGCAAGGAGATCAAACCAGTCAATCGTAAAGGAAATCAGTCTTGAATTTTCATTGGAAGGACTGATGCCAAAGCTGAAGCTCCAGTACTTTGGCCACCTGATGCAAAGAACTGACTCATTGGAAAAGACCCTGATGCTGGGAAAGATTGAAGGTAGGATGAGAAGGGGATGACAGAGGATGAGAGGGTTGGATAGCATCGCCAACTCAATAGACTTGAGTTTGAGCAAGCTCCAGGAGTTGGAGATGGACGGGGAAGACTGGCATGCTGCAGGCCGTGGGGTTGCAGAGAGCTGGACATGACTGAATGACTGAACTGAACTGATAGCTTTATTAATATGAGATAAAATATGTATTAACATATACACNATGAGAAGGGGATGACAGAGGATGAGAGGGTTGGATAGCATCGCCAACTCAATAGACTTGAGTTTGAGCAAGCTCCAGGAGTTGGAGATGGACGGGGAAGACTGGCATGCTGCAGGCCGTGGGGTTGCAGAGAGCTGGACATGACTGAATGACTGAACTGAACTGATAGCTTTATTAATATGAGATAAAATATGTATTAACATATACACAAAGCATTATTAGGGATGCTAAAGTTCACCACATATAAAGATAAATGTTTACATTCCAGAAGAACATTTAAAAATATTACATATGCATGTACCTATTAAAATAGTATGAGCATGAAGAGATATTTGTAAAACTACAAAAATAAATTGATGGAATCACCTCAGTTTTGAAGATTTCAATACAATTCAATTGATAGGTGATTCAGAAAAATAAAACTTAAAAGGATATAAAGATGCTCAGCATCACTTATTATCAGGGAAATGCAAATAAAGATCACAATGAGGTACCATTTCACACCAGTCAGAATGGCTGCAATCCAAAAGTCTGCAAGCAATAAANCTGAAGATTTTTATAGACCTTTTCCTGAAGAAAAGGACCCTGGAAAACTTTCTCATCTACCTTCTTAGGTAGGGGTAGCAGAGAAAACCATCTGTACATATCTGCTGTAAGAAGCTGAGGATCTCTGCAATGCCAATGGACAATATTGTGAAGGTCCTGAGCATGGTGCAGCTGGACTGTATCCAGGAGGTACAAGTGAATACCATTTGGCATCTGTCCACCCTGGGCACATTTGCTTCTCTCCTGGAAAAGATGAGTAATTTGCAGAGAATCTGTCTCTCCCCCATCCACCTGTCTGCCTTCACGAATCAGGAGCAGGATCACCTTGTCCAAATTGCCTCTCAGTTCCTGAGGCTTGGCCACCTCCAGGAGCTCCATCTGGACTCTCTCTCCTTCCTTGAAGGCTTCCTGGACCTGATGCTCAGGTAGGAGTGGACCACTAGCTGGGTAACATTGAACACAACCCTAAAATGTCAATAGCATTGTCTCCTTTGTTGCACTCTCCTTAAATGTGATATCCCATAACCACACTAATCTAGGTAGAAGGTTAAACTGGTCTAGTGGCTCTTGTCAGAGAAGGCAATAGCACCCCACTCCAGTACTCTTGCCTGGAAAATCCCATGGACGGAGGAGCCTGGAAGGCTGCAGTCCATGGGGTCGCTGAGAGTTGGACATGACTCAGTGACTTCACTTTCACTTTTCACTTTCATACATTGGAGAAGGAAATGGCAGCCCATTCCAGTGTTCTTGCCTGGAGAATCCAGGGACAGCAGAATCTGGTGGGCTGCCGTCTATGGGGTCACACAGAGTGGGACACGACTGAAGCGACGTAGCAGTAGCAGCAGTCAAGGCCATGGTTTTTCCAGTAGTCATGTATGCATGTGAGAGTTGGACTATAAAGAAAGCTGAGCATGAAGAATTGATGATTTTTTAACTGTGGTGTTGGAGAAGACTCTTGGAAGTCTGTTGTACTGCAAGGAAATCCAACCAGTCCATCCTGAAGGAAATTGGTCCTGAATATTCATTGGAACGACTGATGATGAAGCTGAAACTCCAATACATTGGCCACCTGATGCAAAGAGCTGACTCATTTGAAAAGACCCTGATGCTGGGAAAGATTGAAGGTGGGAGGAGAAGGGGATGACAGAGGATGAGATTGTTGGATGGCATCACCGACTCAATGAACATGAATTTGAGTAATCTCTGGGAAGTGGTGATGGACAGGGAAGCATGGTGTGTTGCATTCCATGGGGATTGCAAAGAGTCAGACATGAATGAGTGACTCAACTTAACTAAACTACATCAATGGACAGATCATCCCAACGGAAAGGCAATAAAGATAAGGATAACAATAATGTGCACTTTAGTGACACATTAAATCAATCAGACTTAATACATACCTACAACTCATTCCAACCCAAAATAGCATAATAAATATTCTTTTCAAGTGAACATGGAATATTGTCCAGAATAGATCAGTGCTAGAACAGAAAACAAATTTAACAAATTAATCAGGATAGAAACCATATCAAGCATTAAACATGTGAAGACTAAGCAACATGCTACCAAAAACCAATGGCTCAAGAAAGAAATCAAAGAGGAAATAAGAAAATACCTCAACACAAATGAAAATTAAAACTTACTTGTATACAATATCTATTTGTGTAATTCACTCAGTCACGTCTGACTCTTTGCTACCCCATGGACCATAGCCCACCAGGCTCCTTTGTCCAAGGGATTCTCCATGCAATATCTATGGGACATAGCAAATGCAGTTTTAAGAGGGATGTTTATAGTGATACAGGCCTACCTCAAAAAAACTAGAAAATTTTCAAATAAATAACCTAACTTGCCATTAAAAGAATTAGAAAAAAAGAAGAAACAAAGCCCAAAGTCAGGAGAAGGAAAGAAATTATAGGAATAAGAGGGGATATATATAAAATTGACACACAAAAAACTAATAGGATAAATGAAACCAAGAGTCATTAAAAAAAATAAACAAAACTTATATGTCTTTAGCCAGGATCATAAATAAGCAAGGATCCAAATAAAATAATAAATAAAAGGAGATAAACTACAACTCATATCAAGAGATATAAAAACATCTTAAAAGAATATTGTAGTTTTATGCTAACAAATTGGACAATCTAGAAACAGGTAAATTTCTAGAAACATACAATCTTCCAAGGCTGAATCAGTAAGAAATAGACAATCTACAGACCAATCATGACCCGACCAATCATGAATAGTGAAATTAAACTAGTAATATAAGAAAACTCCCAGCAAACAGAAGCCCAGGACTGGCAGGTATCAAAGGGTAAATTCTACCAAACATATCTAGTTCAAATAAAGTAAAGAGGAAGGAACACTTAAATTCATTCAAGGCCACCATTTCCCTGATGCCAAAACCCAGAAAATTACAGGGCTATATTTTGGATGAACTGTTGTTGTTTAGTCACTGAGTTGTGTCTGACACTGGTTGGACTGCAGTCCACCAGGCTCCTCTGTCCATGGGATTTCCCAGCCATGAATACTGAAGTGAGTTGCCATTTCTTTCTTCAGGGGATCTTCCTGAAACATATTTCAGGTGAATATAGGTACACAAGTCCTAAATAAAATATTGGCAAACAAAATTCAAGAATATATAAAAGGATCATACACCATATCGGGTGGGATTTATTTCAGGGATAAATGCAAGGATAGTTGCAAGGATAGTTCAATTTACATAAATCAATCAATATGATACACCACATTAACATAAAGAATTATAAAAATCACATGATCACCCTGAGAGTTGCAGAGAAAGCATTTGACAAAATTTAACATCCAATCATGATAAAAACTCTCATCAAACTTGGTATACAGGGAACATATCTGAAATTATGGGGATTACAAACCTAAGAGTGTGGATAGATAACTGGGGATAATGAAAAGAGTCATGTTTTGGAGGCGGAGCCATCACTCATGATGATAATGACCAGAGTATAACCATAGAAGTCTTACCTGTAGTGGAATGGAAAAAAGATCATTGGAAGGCAAAATGCTGAGGAACTGAGGTTATGGATCTTTGGGTTGTGTCACCCATCATAGATGCTTAAGTCATGGCAGATTGTAACAGGAATGACGGATGAGGGAGAGGCAATGAATCAAGAGCCCAGGCTTCCAATAATGAAGAAAATTTGAGCAAGATGTTGATAATGATTATAGAAGTGATAACTAGAATTATACCCTGATAGCATGGGCTACAAATATATTGGGAAATATTTTTTAGTTGCAGAGGGAATTAAATAGAACCTTTCAGTGTCAGGAGATTCAGAGTTTCTGGTGTCTGTGGAAGAACAAATAAGAAAGGGAGAGAAAAATGTTAAGGATGACATTAGAAAGGACATGTGTCAAGCTAAGACTTTTGTCACATTTGAAAGCAGAGTGACAAGTCAGGTATGACCTTGGTTAGCACCCCTGGGGCCTTAGGACACACCAGGATTAAGAAGAGAAAAACATTAAATAAAATACAGTTGAGGTGTTTCAAGGGTGTGTTTTGACTTGGCAAAGTGGAAATAGAGACTGTAAAGGGTTTTAATGTGGCTGACATTAGGATATTTCTCAGTTGGCACAATAAGGTTCATAACTAATGAACAATAATACTTATCTGCTGAGTGGTAGCCATGGTGTTAAGAGCAGTGAAGGGAGCCTGCCTGGAAAACAGGATGAACAAGCATCTCTAATCCTCACGGGGAAGAGCTTTCTATATAAGCAGTAACTCTACTTCAGACACAAACACACTGATGAGGTGGCAGAGCCAGGGCGGCTCCTTTGTGTACAAACACAAAGGACCAGGGTAGAAGGGGCTCAGGCTGCTGCATGAGTCTGGGGCCGGCACCCTCCCAAAGTGAGCCCAGACTCAGGGGTGTGCCAGCCCTCTGCCTGGGGCAGCCACTTTGGGGCCTGGATTTGAGCATGTCTGAGGGCGAGCTGGGCTCATGAAAGCATGACTAGAGGAAAGGAAATACCTATTATGAGGTCTCAGAAAAAAGAAAGCAAGTCTGATAGTTTCCTTCTGTTGGTTCCCTCCCTGTTTCCTGAATCCATGCAGACCCCTGTTCACAATCACACTAGGCTCCGGTAGTCATATCCAGTCAAGCCTGGGAACTGTCAATGCCTCCTTCCACCTACTCACTGCATGCTCTGCCTGCAACCATTGCAGAGTGGTGGGTAGTCTGGAGTCCCACATGAAGAGGCCTCCCAGCCAGGAAGGCTCTTCATCTCCAGCCTTAAGTGAGCTGAGAGCTGCAAGGCCACAGTAATGTAATCAAAGTGACATGTGATATTTGAAAGGGCTCTAAAGAGGGCTCATAGTGAGGACAAAATTATTCTCACACTGTTCTAGACACAAAACTTTAAAAAAAATTCTTTATTTTAATTGGAGGCTAATAACTTTACAATATTGTAGTGAGTTTTGCCATACATTGACATAAATCAGGCATGGGTGTACATGTGTCCCACATCCCGAACCCCCTTCCCGCCTCCCTCCCCACCTGATCCCTCAGGTGGTCCCAGTGCACTGGCTTTGAGTGCCATGTTTCATGCATTGAACTTAGACTGGTGATCTATATCATATATGGTAATAGACATGTTCCAATGCTATTCTCTCAAATCATCACACTCTCATGTTCTCCCAGAGTCCAAAAGTCTGTTCTTTATATCTGTGTCTCTTTTGGTGTCTTGTGTATAGGGTCATCATTGCCATCTTTCTAAATTCCATATGTATGTGCTAATATACTGTACTGGTGTTTTTCTTTCTGACTTACTTCACTCTGTATAATAGGCTCCAGTTTCAGCCACCTCATTAGAACTGATTCAAATGTGTTCTTTTTATTGACTGAATAATATTCCATTGTGTATATGTACCACAGCTTTCTTATCCATTCATCTGCTGATGGACATATAGGTTGCTTCCATGTTCTGGCTATTATAGACAGTGCTGCGATGAACATTGGGGTACACATGTCTCTTTCAATTCTGGTTTCTTCAGTGTATATGCCCAACAGTGGGATTATTAGGTCATATGGCAGTTCTACTTCCAGTTTTTTAAGGAATCTCCACACTGTTCCCCATAGTGGCTGTACTAGTTTGTATTCCCATGGACAGTGTAAAAGGGTTCCATTTTCTCTGCACCCTCTCCAGCATTTATTGTTTGTAAGCTTTATGATAGCAGCCATTCTGACCAGTGTGAGATGGTACCTCATTGTGGCTTTGTTTTGCACTTCTCTGATAATGAGTGATGCTGAGCATCTTTTCATGTGTTTATCAGCCATCTATGTGTTTTCTTTGGAGAAATGTTTGTTTAGTACTTCAGCCCATTTTTTGGATGAGTTGTTTATTTTTCTGATATTGAGCTGCATGAGCTGCTTATATATTTTTGAGATTAATTCTTTGTCACTTGCTTCATTTGCTATTATTTTCTCCCATTCTAAAGACTGTCTTTTCATATTGCTTATAGTTTCCTTTGTTGTGCAAAAGCTTTGAAGTATAATTAGGTCCCATTTGTTTAGTTTTGCTTTTATTTCTATTACTCTGGGAAGTGGGTTATAGAGGATCTTGTTGTGATTTATGTCAGAGAGTGCTTTGCCTGTTTTCCTCTAGGAGTTTTATAGTTTCTAGTCTTATGTTTAGATCTTTAATCAATTTTGAGTTTATTTTTGTGTATGGCATTAGAAAGTGTTCTAGTTTCATTCTTTTACAAGTATTTGACCAGTTTTCCCAGCACCACTTGTTAAAGAGATAGTCTTTTCTCCATTGTATATGCTTGCCTCCTTTGTCAAAAATAAGGTGTCCATAGGTGCATGGATTTATCTCTTGGCTTTCTGTTTTGTTCCATTGATCAATATTTCTGTTTTTGTGCTGTTACCATACTGTCTTGATGACTGTAGCTTTGTAGTATAGTCTGAAGTCAGATAGGTTGATTCCTCCAGTTCCATTCTTCTTTCTCATGATTGCTTTAGCTATTCGAGGGTTTTTCTATTTCCATACAAATTGTGAAGTTATTTTTTATAGCTCTGTGAAAAATACTGTTGGTAGCTTGATAGGGATTACATTGAATCTATAGATGGCTTTGGGTAGTATACTCATTTTCACTAAAGTGATTCTTCTGATCCTTGAACAGGGTATATTTCTCCATCTATTTGTGTCATATTTGATTCCTTTCATCAGTGTTTTATAGGTTTCTATATATAGGTTTTTTGTTTCTTTAGGTAGATATATTCCTAAGTATGTTATTCTTTTCGTTGCAATGGTGAATGGAATTGTTTCCTTAATTTCTCTTTCTGTTTTCTCATTGTTAGCATATAGGGATGCAAGGGATTTCTGTGTGTTAATTTTATATCCTGCAACTTTCCTGTATTCATTGATTAGCTCTAGTAATTTTCTGGTGGAATCTTTGGGGTTTTTTATGTAGAGGATCATGTCATCTGCAAACGGTGAGAGTTTACCTTTTTTCCAATCTAGATTCCTTTTATTTCTTTTTCTTCCCTGATTGCTGTGGCTAAAACTTCCAAAACTATGTTGAATAGTAGTGCTGAGAGTGGGCACGCTTGTTTTGTTCCTGACTTTAGGAGAAATGCTTTCAATTTTTCACCATTGAGGATAATGTTTGCTGTGAGTTTGTCATATATGGCTTTTATTATGTTGAAGTATGTTCTTCTATGCCTGCTTTCTGGAGAGTGTTTATCATAAATGGATGTTGAATTTTGTCAAAGGCTTTCTCTGCGTCTATTGAGATAATCATATGCTTTTTTTTTCAGGAATATTCCCTTGGATTTATTTATTTATTTATTTATTTTTAGTTTTCTAATTTATCTTTCAATTTATTAATGTGGTATATCATATTCATTGATTTGCAAATATTGAAGAATCCTCCTATCCCTGGGATAAATACTACTTGGTCATGACAAGTATTATCTTTTTAATATGCTGTTGGATTCTGTTTGCTAGAATTTTGTTGAGGATTTTTGCATCTAGGCTCATCAGTGATATTGGCCTGTAGTTTTCTTTTTTTGTGGCATCTTTGGTTTTGGTATTAAGGTGATGGTAGAATGAATTTGGCAGTTTATCTTCCTCTGGAATTTTCTAGAAGAGTTTGAGTAAGATAGGTGTTAGCTCTTCTCTAAATTTTTGCTAAAATTCACCTGTGAAGCTATCTCATCCTGGACTTTTGTTTGTTGAAGTTTTTTACTACAGTTTCAATTTATGTGCTTGTGCTGGGTCTGTTAAGATTTTCTGTTTCTTCCTGGTTCAGTTTTGAAGGTCATACTTTTCTAAGAATTCATCCATTTCTTCCAAGTTGTCCATTTTATTGTAGTTGCTGATAGTAGTCTCTTTTGATCCTTTGTATTTCTGTGTTGTCTGTTGTGATTTCTCCATTTTCACTTCTAATTTTGTTTATTAGAACATGAAATTTCTTAACCTGAGGTAACCCTGAGTATCTGTTTCACGTGCTCTGAAAACCAGCCTCAGTATAATCTCAAAGAAGGAATTCCAAAACACCGTGACCAGTGACAGCAGCATGGGGATAAGGCACCAGTGATAACTGTGAAGCCCACATACTCCTGTCTGTGTTCACCCTGGTCTGCCTCTTAAAAATTATAGTCACTTGACAGCAACACTTCATACAATCTTTATCAGATAAAATAATGAGATTTCTTCTCCATATTTGTTTATCAGATAAAATAATGAGATTTCTTCTCCATATTTGTTTCTTTAACTTAATCATGAGTTTAACTCGGCTGTGTGTTAGATTTTCTTCTAGTTCTAGTTCCAACCCCAAATAGCTGCTGAGGTGGGCTTCCAGAAGCCCCTCTACCAAGGTCTAAGTAAGCTGAGAAACATTTATTGAAGGGAAGGATTGGGACTTAACAGGAAAGTCCACACAGCTATACCATCATCTGCATTCCACATGAAACATTAACAATAAGCAGACAATGGACCAGGACCAAAAGAAATTGAGAGTACTGGGCACTCCAAACCATATATATATACATATATATATATATATATATATATATATATATATTTTAATCAAAGCCCTAAACAGTTTTAAGTGGTGCCAAAAAAAATGTGCTCTTTTGTCTATAGATAATTAACTCCATGGTTATAATGAAATAATTGCATAAGATACTATATTTAGTATCTGATTTCTCATAAGTTTCAAATATTTCATAAGTCAAGCCTTCAAACAAAGACATATGCCACTCAAGGGTAGAGGCAACATTTTCCAAGAATGAGATATTTCAATACATATTTGTGGAGCTGCCTTCAACTAACAATGCCTGACACTGGATGGCAGTGAATGTTTATAAAAGACAGATAAAGGGGAAGATGGTCTTTCCCCTCCCAACCACCCCTACCCCCTGCCCTCTATATTAGTTTCCTTTTGTTGCTTTAACATATTACCACAACACTAGTGGCTTAAAAGAATGCAAACTTATTATTAAACAATTCTGTATGTCAGAAGCCCAACAAGGACATCACAGTGCTAAAACCAAAGTGTCAGCAGGGCTGTGTTCCTTTCTGAAGGCTATTAGGGAGAATCAGTTTTCTTGACTTTTTTGGCTTCTCTCAGTTGTCTGATTCTTTGGCTCATGTCCCCCTTTCTTCATCTTCAGAGCCAGAAATAGCCAGTGGAGTCTATCTCACGTGACATCACCTGACATTGACCCTTCTGCCACTCACTTCCATTTCTAAGGATCCTTGTGATTACCCTGGCACCATTGAGATAAACCAGGATAACCTCTTTATTTTACGATCAGTCATCTGCATCCTTTTTTAAATATAAATTTATTTATTTTAATTGGAGGCCATCTGCATCCTTGATCTTCTGTTGTAACAACTTATTCACAGGTTCCAGGGGTTAAGGCATGTGCACATTTCAGGGGTCATTATTTGCCTACCATACTGTCAAATAAATAACCAGTGATAAGTCTTCAAAGGCATGGCAGAGAAGTCAGAAAGAATTCACACATGCATTTCTTGCTCCTTATTGTCTACCTCTCTTCCTTCTTTGTCATTTAATATTATAAAGAGAGCTTTCCAGAGAAAACTAAGTTGGGCTGCTGCTGCTGCATGTGTATCTTGACCAGTGCTGGCAGGGAGGAGTCTTGAGAACTCCATAGAGCAGTAATAGGAGAGAGAGGAGGACTCACAGGTCATTCATTCACTCATGACAGTGTTCCTGACAACAACCAAAGCAAACTAACGCCCTGGCTTTCTGGAATGTACATTCCATGAAAGAGCAAAGCAATAAAAATAAGTTGGTAAATTTTAAAGTCTATTGGCATTGTAACATGTATGATATCATAAGTGAAATGAATTGCCGGTCTAGGTTCGATGCAGGATGCAGGATGCTTGGGACTGATGCACGGGGATGATCCAGAGAGATGGTGTGGGGTGGGAAGGGGAAGGGGGGCTCGAGATTGGGAGCTCATATACACTCGTGGCTGATTCATGTCAATGTATAGCAAAATTAATACAGTATTGTAAAGCAAAAAATAAATAAATAAACAAACTTTCAGCTATTAAAAAAAAAAAAAGCAAGAAAGTGTTGAGAGCCATGGAGGACAATAAAACTGGGGAGAAGGTTAGGGAAGGTGGAAAGGGGACTAACCCCCTAACAGGACACTCAGTGAGGTGTTTGTGTTATTTTACAGTGAGTCAGGCCTAGTGAAAAGTGCTTTACAAGATAGCGCTCACCTCAGCCTGAAATGGTAGTTATCATTCCATCTTCTAAATGAGGAAAAAAAGGCTCAGAGGTGATGTCCCAGTGGCACAGGCTGGTTGCTATCCATGTGTTCATCCTCCCCAAGCTATAGGAGTTTCCCAGACCAGAGTCACATTCAGGAAAGCAGGAGGTGGAAGACTAGATCCCTATGCTGACATGTACTTGTTGTTCCAGGGAAGACGAAGTTCTGACTCCTGAGAGAGACTGTCTGGACACTTAGGCCCAGGGATGGGGCTCTGTCAGGGGGAACCACATGGCCACTTAGGATAAGAGAGCCATCAGGTTTCTGTTCAGTTCTTAATCTGGCCAATTACTGGCTACAAGACCTCTAGAGGTTGGGTGGGAAGACATGGGATGTATTCTTTTTCTTATTTAACACAAATGTAGACAGCCCTTGCTATGTGTCCAGGTCTTCCCTAAGAGCTATACAAATAGGAACTGATTGTAATTCATATAATACACTATCAGGCCAGTGCTGTTATTGTCCCAGTCACTGATGAGGAAACCGAGGCCAAGACAGTTTCAGATGTTTCCCTGGCCACACTGCCATGGTAATTCCAATCCTAGTGGCACCAAAACGAACATTATTAGTTGCTACCACATCTCAGGGACTGTATGCTGTACCTTCAGTGCATTCATTAACCTTAGTTCAAATTTTGGACTCATCTGGAGAAGTTACGTAGTAACACATGAAGTTTCATCTTTTAAGAACAAGGTATAAATCACTGAGTCATTGAGCCAAGGCTTACACAGGTCCTTCCTGCTGTAGGCCCTGTATTAAATGATTTTCTTGATTTTTCTCAGGAAACAGGTGCTGGGATAGGCACCATTTCATGAATGAAGGCACAGAGGCTCAGGGGCATGAATTGATTTGTCAATAAGGCATGTCTAGAAATGATGCATGGCTGAGTCCAAATGTGAGCCCAGGTATGGCTGTGGCTGGTCTCTGTGATGTTGATCCACACAACTACACAACATGGCTTTGGAAGGCACCAAGTCCAGGCATGATGACAATATCAATCATAGTTGATGATTATTGCAATAGGGATCAGGACTGTTCATCTGTAGTCAGTGAACATCAGGCTGTGTTCTAAGACTTTTCATACATTAATTTATTAGCCCTGGCAACAGCCATGTGAAGTAGATAATATATTACCCTATTTTACCAATGAGGTAACTAAGGCCCAGGGAGGTTAAGTCACTTGTCCACAGTCACAGAGTTCGTGAATGGCAGAGCTGGGATTGGGCACCAGGCAGTGTGGCTGCAAAGCCCAGCCTCCTGAATGCTATCCAAGGAAGAAACAGCTCAGAGCCTGGCATGAGGCCAGCAGCTTTGGAGAAAGTGGGCCATAGAGATGAAGGACTGTGAGTAAGAGGATTCACTCCTAGAAAAATAGGGGCCAGTGTAAGTGGCTAATATGGTGACTGCCAGAGCTCATGGGCATTTCATGAACTTGTAAAAAAGTGGAGGCAAGAAATCCAGGGGCCTCGGAGTTAGAACTGGGATAGCCAAATCCTGCCTCAAATTCAGTGCAGGAGAAAGAGCCACCCAGCTAAGAGTGAGACGAGTGACCCAGAGAGAAGCCCTGGTGATAGACCTCAAGGCCAAGGCAGATCAGCATTCCATTCAGTTCTTGATTTCAGTCTTTCCAGGGCCCAGCTAGACATTTGGCCTTTGGTTTCTGTAATATACTGCACTGTACCCTATTCCCTTCTACTAGTAATAAATCCTCCCTTTGTTTTGAATCATTTTGAAGGGGACTTGATTCTAGCCCCACCAGTCCCTGGTAGAGACACAGGGAGACCAGGCAGGATGTGAGAGCCAAACAGACCAGGAACTATAGGGAGGAAGAAGGGCCAGCCTGCCTGGAGCATGGGGCAGAGTGGAGGAGGCTGCAGGTTCTCTCAGGAGGTGTGGAGGAGGACTTACCCAGTCAAAGCAGGTCCTCCAGCTCTGTAGCATCACCTCCTGCTATGGGGTCCTTGGGGATAGGTCTTCTAGGCCAGGAACTTGAAATGAAGGACATGGCCATATCCTCAAAGGTCACTGATTCCCCAGAAAGTCAAAGAGAGGCAGGGATGTCACCCTTGTGGCTAACAGAATGAGACTAGAGTCTGTCACTCAGTCACTGGAACAATCTAGAGGGACCCTAGCTCTGAATTCCCTGGGGGTGTGTACCTCCTAGGGGCCTGGCTCCATGCTGAGTACTTTCTCTGCCACGTCCAACTGATGATATGTCCTCAGCACTGGAGCCAGACTCCTAAGTCTGAATACAGCTTCTTCAACCTGACACTTGCCAGCTGTGTGGCCTTGGGGACATCACTTCATTTCTCTGAGCAGTGATTTCTGCATCAATATACTAATAGTTCCCACTGCTAGGTTGCTGTGAGTGTAAAAGAGACAGTGGTTATCAAATGAACCCTGGGATGCCCAGCAGAAGCCTTTCGGTACTTGGTGTGTGTTTTCATACTTGGATTACCCATGAGGCCAACACTCAGCATCTCAATGTCACAGTCAGTGTGCTGAGGCTCAGGAACAGTCAACCAGAAGTCAAATAGAGTCAGCTGTCAAATAAGCAGTGATCTGAACTCATACAAGTCTCTCTGGTTCAGAGCCAGTGTGTGTAACTCCCATCCTCTGCCAGCACCAAAGGGTGGGATGAATATCCAGGACACCATCTCACAATTCACCTTCAGAGATGCATCTCAGCAGATGGAGGGAGCAGTTAAACTCCATTCAGCAACCCACACAGGCCCTCTTCTGCCTCCTCAAACAATACATATCTCTTCCTTTGTCCATGTGGTACTCTCTGCCTGGAAGGCCTCCTATACCATCCTCATACCTAAGCCCAAACCTGACCTGCAAAGTTGACTTTAAGTGTTGCCCTGAGGCCTCCACAGCCTACAGTGGGTATTATCATGGTTAGAGTGGAGGCTCTGTTGACTGACATATGGATTTTGAATTTCTGCCAATGAAGAGCTATGTGACCTTCAACAGGTAACTTTTCTAAGACTCAAAATTTTTGTTCTGTAAAATAAGGATGATAAGAAAATCCAATTCTTATCTCCTTAGGGAGATAAGAATTAAGTGAGGAAGTCATTGTACCTTGGTGCATAATAATCACTCACTTCAGTTCAGTTGCTCAGTCATGTCCGACTCTGTGACCCCATGGACTGCAGCACAACAGGCTTCCTGTCCATCAGCAAATCCCAAGTTTACTCACATTCATGTCCATTGAATCGGTGATGCCATCCAACCATCTCATCCTCTATTGTCCCCTTCTCCTCCTGCTTTCAATCTTTCCCAGAGTCAGGGTCTTTTTAGTTCTTCACATCAGGTGGCCAAAGTATTAGAATTTCAGCTTCAACATTAGTCCTTCCAATGAATATTCAGAACTGATTTCCTTTACAATGGACTGCTTGGGATCTTCTTGCTGTCCAAGGGACTCTCGAGTCTTCTCCAACACCACAGTTCAAAAGAATCAATTGTATCATGCTCAGCTTGCTTTATCGTCCAACTCTAACATCCATACATGATAACTGGAAAACATAACTCTGACTAGATGAACCTTTGTTGTAACAGTAATGTCTCTGCTTTTAAATATGCTGTCTAGGTTTGTCATAGCTTTTCTTCCATGGAGCATGTATCTTTTGATTTCATGGCTGCAGTCATCATATGCAGTGATTTTGGAGCCCCTCAAAATAAAGTCAGCCACTTTTGCCATTGTTTCCTCATCTATATGCCATGAAGTGATGGGACCAGATACCATGATTTTAGTTTTCTAAATGTTGAGGTTTTTGTTTTTTTTAATCATGAATAGATAGCTATTTATTTTTTTATTTTTAAATATAAATTTATTTATTTAAATTGGAGGTTAATTACTTCACAGTATTGTATTGGTTTTGCCATATAGAGGGAGGAGGGAGCAGGGTTCAGGATGGGGAACACGTGGATAACTGTGGTGGATTCATGTTGATGAATGCTGAGTTTTAAGTCAACTTTTTCACTCTCCTCTTTCACTTTCATCAAGAGGCTCTTTAGTTCTTCAATTTCTGCCATAATTGTGGTATCATCTACATATCTGAGGTTATTGATATTTCTCCAAGAAAACTTGATTCCACCTTGTGCTTCATCCAGTCCAGGATTTCTCATGATGTACTCTGCATATAAGGTAAATAAGCAGGGTGACAATATAAAAACTTGATGTACTCCTTTCCAGATTTGGAACCAGTCTGTTGTTCCATGTATAGTTCCTCAGATTTCTCAGGAGGCAGGTCAGGTGGTCTGGTAATGCCATCTCTTGAAGAATTGTCCACAGTTTGTTATGATCCACACAGTCAAAGGTTTTTGAATATTCAATAAAGCAGAAGTACATGGTTTTCTGGAACTCTCTTGGTTTTTCGATAATCCAATGGATGTTGGCAATTTGATCTCTGGTTCCTCTGCCTTTTGTAAATCCATTTTGAACATATGGAAGTTCATGGTTCATGTACTCTTGAAGCCTGGCTTGGAGAATTTTGAGCATTACTTTGCTATTGCATGAGTTGAGCGCAATTGTGTGGTAGTTTGAGCATTCTTTGGCATTGTCTTTCTTAGTGATTGAAATGAAAACTGACTTTTTCCAGTCCTGTGGCCACTGCTGAGTTTTCCAAATTTGCTGGCATATTGAGTATAGTAGCACTTTCACAGCATCATCTTTTAGGATATGAAATAGCTCAACTGGGATTCCATCAACTACACTAGCTTGTAGCGATGCTTCCTAAGGCCCATTTGATTTCACATTCCAGAATGTCTGGCTCTAGATGAGTGATCATACCATCATGCTTATCTGGTTCATGAATATCTTTTTTGTATAGTTCTTCTGTGTATTCTTGTACCTCTTCTTAATATCTTCTGCTTCTGTTAGGTCCATTTTATTTCTGTCCCTTATTGCGCCAATCTTTGCATGAAAAGTTCCCTGGTAATCTGTAATTTTCTTGAAGAGATGTCTAGTTGTTCACATTTTATTGTTTTCATCTATTTATTTGCTCTGATCATTGAAGAATGCTTTCTTATCTCTCCTTGCTATTCTTTGGAACTCTGCATTCAAATAGGTGTATCTTTCCTTTTCTCCTTTGCCTTTCACTTCTCTTCTTTTCATAGCTATTTGTAAGCTCTGCCAGATAATCATTTTGCCTTTTTGTATTTCTTTTTCTTGGGGATGGTCTTGATCCCTGTCTTCTGTACAATGTCATAAACCTCAGTCCATAGTTCTTCAGGCACTCTGTCTATCAGATCTAATCCCTTGAATATATTTTTCACTTTCATTGTATAATCATAAGGAATTTGATTTAGGTCACATCTGAATGGTCTAGTGATTTTCCCTACTTTCTTCGATTTAAGTCTGAATTTGGCAATAAGAAGTTCATGATCTGAGCCACAGTCAGCTCCCAGTCTTGTTTTTGCTGACTGTATAGAGCTTATCCATCTTTGACTGCAAAGAATATAATTAATCTGATTCCAGTATTGACATCTGGTAATGTCCATGTGTAGAGTCATCTCTTGTGTTGTTGGAAGAGGGTGTATGCTATGACCAGTACATTCTCTTGACAAAACTCTATTAGCCTTTTCCCTGCTTCATTCTGTACACCAAGGCCAAATTTGCCCATTATTCTAGGTATATCTTGACTTCCTACTTTTGCATTCCAGTCCCCTATAATGAAAAAGACATCATTTTGGGATATTAGTTCTAGAAGGTCTTGTAGGTCTTCAAAGAACCATTAAGCTTCAACTTCTTCAGCATACCAGTCAGGACATAGACTTGGATTACTGTGATACTGAATGATTTGCCTTGAAAACGAACAGAGATCATTCTGTCATTTCTGAGATTGCATCCAAGTACTGCATTTCAGACTCTTTTCTTGACTATGATGGCTACTCCATTTCTTCTAAGGGATTCTTGCCCACAATAGTAGATATAATGGTCATCTGAGGTAAATTCACCCATTTCAATACATTTTAGTTTGCTGATTCCTAAAGTATCAATGTTTACTCTTGCCATCTGTTTGACCACTTCCAATTTGCCTTGATTCATGCAGCTAACATTCCAGGTTCCTATGCAATATTGTTCTTTACAGCATCAAACTTTACTTCCATCACCAGTCACATTCACACTGGGTGTTGTTTTTTCTTTGGCTCCATCTCTTCATTCTTTCTGGAGTTATCTCTCCACTCTTCTCCAGTAGCGTATTGGGCATGTACTGACTGGGGGAGTTCATCTTTCAGTGTCCTATCTTTTTGCCTTTTCATACTGTTCATGGGGTTCTCAAGGCAAGAATACTGAAGGTTTTTGCCATTCCCTTATCCAGTGGATCATGTTTTGTCAGAACTCTCCACCATGACCCGTTCATCTTGGGTGACCCTTCACAGCATGGCTCATAGTTTCATTGAGTTAGACAAGCTTGTGGTCCATTTGGTCAAATTAGTTAGTTTTCTGTGATTGTGGTTAAGCACAATGAAGGCCAACTCTTAAGGTTGTTTTGTTATTAATATTTTCCCTATTTAGTCCCTCAGCAACCTGCACAAATGCAACGAAACCTGCATTTTTGCTTTTGTCGTGCCAAATTCCCTGCATGTACACACACATTGACACACAACATGTCAAAATGAGGGCAGATGGAACACGGGCTATTTTAGCTGGAACTCTCTTCAAAGAGGTGACATTTGAACAGAGCCTGGAAGGATGTGAGAGGGTGTCCAGTGTGAGATATGGTGATGGTATTCCCAGGTAAAGAGAACTCCAATAGCAAAAGCTGGGATGAGGGGAAGACCTTGGCACATTCAACTCTGTGTGCCTGGGAGGCAGAGGGCAAGGGGAGAAGAGAAGGAGGCATGGTCAGAGGTGGTCCCCAGGACACAGCATCAATTACTGACTGAGCACCTGGTTCAGACCATGCTCTTCCTGAATAGGAGCTCACACTCCAGAGTCAGAGACAGATCATCCATAGGAACTAAGCAAATGACCAAGAGAATCATGATGACAACAAAATAAGAGTAAGGCAGGAGAGACTGGGGATGATTTTCTACAGGGTAACCAGGGTGATCATGTGAAATGTAGGGCTGGATGAAGCATAAGCTGGAATCAAGACTGCCAGGAGAAATATCAATAACCTCAGATATGCAGATGACACCACCCTTATGGCAGAAAGCGAAGAAGAACTAAAGAACCTATTAATGAAAGTGAAAGTGGAGAATGAAAAGTTGGCTTAAAACTCAACATTGAGAAAACTAAGATCATGGCATCCGGTCCCATCACTTCATGGCAAATAGATGGGGAAATAATGGAAACAGTGACAGACTTTATTTTCTTGGGCTCCAAAATCACTGCACATGGTGATTGCAGCCATGAAATTAAAAGACACTTGCTCCTTGGAAGAACAACCTAGACAGCATATTGAAAAGCAGAGATATTACTTTGCCAACAAAGATCTATCTAGTCAAAGCTATGGTTTTTTCAGTAGTCATGTATGGATGTGAGAGTTGGACTATAAAGAAAGCTGAGCACCAAAGAATTGATGCTTTTAAACTGTGGTGTTGGAGAAGACTCTTGAGAGTCCCTTGGACTGTAAGGAGATCCAACCAGTCAATCCTAAAGGAAATCAGTCCTAAATATTCATTTTAAGGGCAGATGCTGAAGCTGAATCTCCAATACTTTGGCTACCTTATGTGAAGACCTGACTCATTTGAAAAGACTCTGATGCTGGGAAAGATTGAAAGCAGGAGGAGAAGGGAATGACAGAGAATAAGATGGTTGGATGGCATCACCAACTCAATGGACGTGAGTTTGAATAATCTCTGGGAGATGGTGAAGGACAGGGAAGCCTGGGGTGCTATGGTCCATGGGGTCGCAAAGGGTCAAACATGAGTGAGTGACTGAATTGAACCAAAGAAGGCTTCTCCAAGGAGGGGACATTGGAGTGAGCCTGGAACAAAGTGAAGGATGAAGCCTTGTGGACAACTAATGAAAAAAAGGAGGGAGGGGTAAGTCCTGGTGGCCATCAGGGCTGTGGTGAGAGTAAATGAGATGACTGAGACTGGTGTATGTTTACATCCAAAGGGACACTTGGCTTCAAATTACATCTTCATGAACTTGCATAAGGACTCAACCCCTCAGTCCTCTTTGAGGACTGTGCCTCAAAGTCCTCCTCTATCTAATGGGTATAAAAATAGTACCCATCTTATAGGGCTGTTGTTGGTTTGAAACATGTACATGGCAAGTGCTAAATATCAGTTTTTATTGTCCACAGGATTAGCACTTTGGTGAATGCTTTTGGTGTAAATAAGGTAATGAACTTTTGAAAATGTGGGTGGCTTGCTTGCTTTTTAAGCATTTAAATGAATGTGGTATTTCAGACTTTTGATTTTATTTAAATGTTTATAAGTACGGTAACTTTTCCAACTGTTAATAAGAATTTGCCTACATTTAACTAGTTAAATCCATAAGCTTTAAATATCTTTTGTGTGTTTTTCCTTTAGAGAAACTTTTAAAGAAGCAATTATTTCATAAGTAAATTCTAGAGAATGGGTCTGAACAGGCCAGTGGGACGCTAGGTGTTTTAGCACTGCAGCTGGCCTTGTGCATGTCCATCCCCAAAGGTCAGCCTGCTCAAGGAAATTTCCATAGAAACACTGGATCACCCCTCCTGCGAAGGGGCTTGTTGTGGTGGAGGAGCTGACAGACTTGTCTGGCCTGGCTGATGCTTCCCAGGGAGTAGATTCAACGTCTTGCTGAGCCCACATGGCAATGAACATAGACCATCCCCTAGCTCTGGCTCCTGACCCACGTGGGCCTCTCTTCCCTCAGATAACAGCCAGAAGCACTGGGACTGAGTGCCCCTCCCTCCTGGTGGCAATTTTAGGGCTGCCCACCTGAGGTATCTAACCCCCAGCCTTTCCCTCTGTCACTTCAGGCCCATTTGAAATAACAACCTTGAGATTCCCTCCCCTAAATCTGATCCCCTGGCTGTGCCCAAGTCCACATCTAAAGTTCTCTGAATATCTCCAGCCTAGACCCCTGCTAAAACTGCAGACGTGCTTGTCCAGATGTCTATGTCACACACATACACACACACACACACTCACACACACACACACACTTCTGAACATCTCAGAATCACCAGATCCAAAAATTCAACCTCTGACCTTCCTCCAACACACAACCAGCTCCCTCCACCCAACTTCTCCATCTCCATTCTCCCAGAAGTTTAGGGGGAAAAAAAGGAAGAGAAAGAAAAAGAAACAAATAGAAAACAATCTTAGGATGTTCCTTCACTCCCTTCCTTCTTCCTTCACAGTATCTGGTACAGCAGGGAACCCTGAAGGCCTGGCTCTCCTCTCTGCCATCTCTCTGGCCTGGCCCAGCCAAACTACCAGCAGCCTCCTCTTTGGTTTCCCTGTCTCCAACTTCATCACTGCTCCTTCCACCTCCCTATCTTCCCTGAGCAAACCTTTGGAAACTTTGAAAATATTAACCCAGATTGTGTCCCTTTTCTGGTCACAACTCCCCAGGGCCTGCACAGCCCTAGGAATGAAGGTTCCAGATGTGACTCTTCTCACGCTCAGTTCCTTGCAGACAGCACATGGATCCTAGGTTTGCCAGATGCTCCTGACTCAATCGCACAGCCAAGCCTTTGCACATGCTGGTCTCTCTGCTTGCAGCTCTCACACATCTTTTCTCACTGGCTGTCAGGAGGGAACATCACTCATAAGCACTGCTCTATCCTGGACACAGCCACCTGCACTTCAGTGCCCTGAGCATGCACTTTCATCTAGGGGCTTTAGGATTTGGGTGATGATTTGGGAATGGCAGCACCCACCTGCACGGGTCCATCAGTGCAGAGGCTGCCACCAGAAGAGGCAGAGGTGGGCAACAAGGGCAGCCAACTGGGCTTTGTAGTCCCCAGTCCAGGACACAAGTGGTTACACTGCCAAGCCTCAGACCCACCTCTGTGCAGTGTGGACCATGCTTTCTTTTCCACCACCTTGGCTGTGACACTGCTTGGGAACGTCTAAGCCCCGGGACCAAGCCAAGAACAGATAAAGTAACCACCTGGAGGATCCGACCAGAAGCCCAGCCCTCAAGTGGCTCCCCATAAGGCACGGAAACGTCCCTCCCCCGCCTCCTCATTGGTTCAACTATGCTGAGGTGCAGCCCCTTCTGGGTGATGCAGTTCCCACAGCAACAGGCCTAGGCCTTTGGTCTGGAGCTCATAGACCAACACACATAGTCCTAAGGGTGAGAGTTTTGTGAAGTTCAGTATTTTCAGTCAGGGAAAAAAGACTTCAGACAGGACCATGATGGTGAATATGGAGGAGGTGTAGACTGAAGAAAAACACACAACCTAAAAGTTGTGAGTTATGTTTGGACTGTACTAGAGCCCAGGAAACAGCCTCTTGGAGGGCTCTGAGGAACTGTTCAAAGAGATAAGGGAGGAGCCAGGGTATATAGGAGTTTTTGGTGGAAAAAAAAGAAAATATGTAATGGAACAAGAAAATGTTACCACTAAGCACAAAATGAAGATCCCTGGTTAAGTAATTTAGCGCTTTTCTTTCTATGGAAAGATTCAAAAGCCTGAGTTCATGGAAATCATACCTTTGATGTTCATCTCAGCTATCTAGGGCCAGAATCACAATATTTCCCACCCCGGGCCCTTCAGGGTGGACCTTCAGGGATGGTTTCAGTGGCTGCCGAGTGGCTGGCCAAAGCATCCTTTGTTTGTTGAATCGGCGAGTAAGGTTGTTTGTCAATGGAGGTATGCCAGATCATCCTGAAGCTGGTAGACAAGGGAGGCTCCTGCCTCTGCTTCTGTCAAAAAATAAACTATCCCCATATGACTATAAATTATGTCACACACCAGAGAGCGATAATGTTGTATCCAGGTATAGTCTTTTTAAGAACATGAGAACTATCTCAGAAAAAAAGTGACTTACCAAGTGCCATTTCCTGTGGGGATAGTGGCTGCACTGGTCAGAGTCAACAAGTATGAAAAGCGGCCATTTGAGCCCTGAGTAAAAGTTGGGGACACCATGATCTCATTCCCTTCCTGGAAAGTGATTTTAATTTCTCCAGAAATTTTAGTGACAGTGTTGGTGTTGTGTAAGGAACTGAGATTATCTCAGGAAAACAGTTGTGAAATGGTTGCTTATTTAAAGCTATGGATCATCACTATGTAGTTATTCTAAGACAGTAGCAGAAAGAGCTCTGGGTAAACATGTGTGTGATATTTGAAAAGATCCTAACCTTTGGAGTTTGACCAGGGAACTCTGAAGCCTGAGAAGCTGAGGTCATGGTTACACTGGAAACTTGGCTATCATGAGGCTTTGACTTTCTAAAGTTGATGTTTTTATCATTCTTGAGCTCGCTGAGCAATACTGTTTCAGAAACCAGTAATCAAGAAACCAAGAACCACAATTGGAGAGTTGGAGAACTCAGGTTGATTATGCCGGCAGGCCCAGAGGAGTTAACACTCCTGCTCTGAGCCCTGAACAAAGCTGTTATAGTGTTTTTATAGACAGACTATAGTGGGCAACACTGCCTGTTAACAGGATGGTTTAAACTAAGGGGTTTCATGTGTGTGGGAACAGTGGTCAAAATGGGGAGGGAGATTCCTGACCTGAACAGGCATGATTAAGCAGGTTCACAGGGGCTGGGTGATTGCAAAGAGCAGGACAAGGGTGAGTGAGATAAACTCCAGTTCCTAATATTGCAAGTCCCTACTTTCTGAGACTACATGACCTATGGGATCCAGACTTTGCAAGGAGCAAGGTGAGTTACAGAGGCAGAAAAAGTAGGAGGTTATGTAAAATTTTAATTTTTCTTCTTCATTACCAACATGAAGCGAGAGACAAAGTGGGAATTCGGAAAGATTTTTCAAAACAGTAATGGCTCACACAGTTAGTTACTCAGAACTTACCCATTGGTTTGTCTACTAAAAAGAATGCACAACGTAAAGAAAAAAAATGCACAACTTAAAAGTTGAGAATTATGTTTTATTTGCTGGACAAAACTGAAGATTTAGGCCCCAGAGACATCCTTTGAGATGGCTCTAAGGGATGGCTCCAAAGAGGTAAGGGAGGAGCCAGGATATATGGGAGTTGTGCAACGAAAACCAGCTAGCCAGAACATCAAAAGATGACTGTTAATTAAAGAAAACCAGACATATCAAGTTAATAAATGTAGCACTTTTCTGTGTATAGGAAGATGCAAGAGCCTGGGCTCACTGAAGTCACTGAAATCATTCTTTTGATATGCATCTTAACTATCTAAGGCCAGAATCATGGTTTTCTCCCTCTTGAATCCCCTCAGGGTGCACAGAGTTGGGAGGGGTTGGCTACTGGCTTAAAGGCTGCTGCATCCTTTGTTTACTGATGCAGCAGGCAAGTTTTCATCCATAGGTTTGACCAAATGTTATTCAGGTTTCTCTCCACAAACCCCACATTTTGGCTCAACCTCAAGCTTAAGCAAGCACTAATTTGCAACTCACTGCTGGCTGTCCACAAACAAACATTTCCTGTTAAACTTCCCTAATGATGCTGCCTTCTCACCCTCACAATCACCTCACACTCCAGCAAAGTTCCTTCTAGCCCCACTTATCCATCTATTTTTTAAAAAACCCTTTTCTGTTTGATTTGAGATGCATGTGGATTTTGTGGTCAGTGGACTTTCCCTATTGCTATGGTATTTTTGACTGAAGTCTTTCTGACTTAAGCCTGGATTTTTTTAAATTTGAGTTTCATATGGCCAGGAGTTGGCTCAGGATTGGACTTTCAATATGGAACTCTGTCATTCCTGCCCATATAACTAACTGCACCTTGCAGATCCTTTGAATTCTCATGTTCATTAATTTGGGAATCCAAGAAGTGCTCTGGAAGTCAAGTCTGTTACAGCATAATGAGGAGTTACTTTGATTCTTTTGAATAAATAAGTTTTTCTCTGGCATTTTGAGTGGGGATCCATTCCTTAACTCTTAAGCAGGAAACTTTCCCTACTCTTCAGTATGAAGATACTTGACTCACCTAATGGGAATTGGGGTATGAAATATTTTTGGCACTTCAGTCAGGGACTGTACAAAGGAATAACTGAGCAGGACTTTTTCCAGGCTTCTTTAAGGTCTTATCTGTGATTTGATTAATAAATCTGATCTCTGGCAGCCTGGGCCTGCAATAACTTGAAGTGGGGTTTTGGTTCCCAGCTAGAAATTGAGGCCAGGTCACAGATGTGAGAGTACCAGATCCTAGCCACTAGATAAGTGGTCAGTGACAAGGGCCTGGCCCTTAGGCTTTGAAGAAAATTATTCCTATAAAGACAAAAAGTAGTAAACCAAGTAAAGTATTTATTAATAGGAAAAGCATGGAATACATGTGGATAGGCACAAAGGCCCACACAGAGGGAGAGTTCCTGAGTTTCTGTGCCCATGGTAGTTTGAATTACTTTTATGAGGCATTTTTCTGGGTTTCCTTTGGGCCAATCATTCTAATTTGCCAGGTTCACAGTCTATTTTGATATATCTCAGGATCCTCTCATGTGTGCGCATACATCTCTAAACCAAGTAGGTTCAGTTCAGTTGCTCAGTCGTGTCTGACTCTTTGCAAACCTCCACAGCACGCCAGGCCTCCCTGTCCATCACCAACTGCTGGGGCCCACCCAAACACATGTCCATCGACGGTGAAGCCAACAAGCCATCTCATCCTCTGTTGTCCCCTTCTCCTCCTGCAGCATCAGGGTCTTTTCTAATGAGTCAACTTTTCACATGAGGTGGTCAAAGAATTGCAGTTTCAGCTTCAGCATCAGTCCTTTCAATGAACACCCAGGACTGGTCTCCTTTAGGATGGACTGGTTGGATCTCCTTGCAATCCAAGGGACTCTCGAGAGTCTTCTGCAACACCACAGTTCAAAAGCATCAATTCATTGGTGCTCAGCTTTCTTCACAGTCCAACTCTCACATCCATACATGATCACTGGAAAAACCATCTGAGTGAGTGAATGAAGTTGTTCAGTTGTGTCCGACTGTTTGNGTTGGATCTCCTTGCAATCCAAGGGACTCTCGAGAGTCTTCTGCAACACCACAGTTCAAAAGCATCAATTCATTGGTGCTCAGCTTTCTTCACAGTCCAACTCTCACATCCATACATGATCACTGGAAAAACCATCTGAGTGAGTGAATGAAGTTGTTCAGTTGTGTCCGACTGTTTGCGACTCCATGGACTGTAGCCTACTAGGCTCCTCCGTCCATGGGATTTTACAGGCAAGAAGACTGGAGTGGATTGCCATTTCCTTCTCCAGGAGATCTTTCCAACCTAGGGATCAAACCCAAGTCTTCCACATTATAGGTAGATGCTTTACCATCTGAGCCACTAGGGAAGCCATAGCCTTGACTAGATGGACCATTGTTGGCAAAGTAATATCTCAGCTTTTCAATATGTTATCTAGGTTGGTCATAACTTTCCTTCCAAGGAGTAAACATTTTTTAATTTGATGGCTGAAATCATCATCTGCAGTGATTTTGAAGCCCCCCAAAATAAAGTCTGACACTGTTTCCACTGTTTCCCCTATCTGCCATGAAGTGATGGGACCAGATGCCATGATCTAGTTTTCTGAATGTTGAGCTTTAAGCCAACGTTTCACTCTCTTCTTTCACTTTCATCAAGAGGCTTTTTAGTTCCTCTNATTTAAGTCTGAATTTGGCAATAAGGAGTTCATGATCTGAGCCACAGTCAGTCCCCGGGCTTGTTTTTGCTGACTGTATGGAGCTTCCCCATCTTTGGTTGCAAAGAATATAATCAATCTGATTTTGGTGTTGACCATCTGGTGATATCCATGTGTAAAGTCTTCTCTTATGTTGTTGGAAAAGTGTGTTTGCTATGACCAGTGCGTTCTCTTGGCAAAATTCTATTAGCTTTTGCCCTGCTTCATTCCATACTCAAAGGCCAAATTTGCCTGTTTCTCCATGTGTTTCTTGACTTCCTACTTTTGGATTCCAGTCCCCTATAATGAAAAGAATATATTTTAGGGGTGTTACTTCTAAAAGGTCTTGGAGGTCTTCATAGAAACATTCAACTGCAGCTTCTTCAGCATTGCTGGTTGAGGCATAGGCTTGGATTACCATGATATTGATGGTTTGCCTTGGAAACGAATAGAGATCATTCTGTCGTTTTTGAGATTGCATCCAAGTACTGCATTTCAGACTCTTTTTTTGACCATGATGGCTACTCCATTTCCTCTAAGGATTCCTGCCCACAGTAGTAGATATAATGGTCATCTGAGTTAAATTCACCCATTCCAGTCCATTTTAGTTCACTGATTCCTAGAATGTCGACGTTCACTCTTGCCATCTCTTGTTTGACCACTTTCAATTTGTCTTGAGTCATGGACCTGACATTCCAGGTTCCTATGCAATATTGGTCTTATAGCATCGGACTTTGCTTCTATCACCAGTCATATCCAAAACTGGGTATAGTTTTTGCTTTGGCTCCATCCCTTCATTCTTTCTGAAGTTATTTCTCTAGTGATCTCCAGTAGCATATTGGGCACATACCGACCTGGAGAGTTCCTCTTTCAGTATCCTATCATTTTGCATTTTCATACTGTTCATCGGGTTCTCAAGGCACGAATACTGAAGTGATTTGCCATTCCCTTCTCCAGTGGACCACATTCTGTCAGACCTCTCCACCATGACCCTCCTGTCTTGGGTAGCCCACACGACATGGCTTAGTTTCATTGAGTTAGACAAGGCTGTGTTCTGTGTGATTAGATGGGCTAGTTTTCTGTGATTGTGGTTTCAGTGTGTCTGCCCTCTGATGCCCTCTTGCAACACATACAGTCTTACTTAGGTTTCTCTTGGATGTGGGGTATGTCTTCATGGCTGCTCCAGCAAAGCACAGCCACTGCTCCTTTCCTTGGAGGAGGGATATCTCCTCACGGCCGCCCCTCCTGACCTCAGGTGTGGGATAGCTCCTCTCAGCTACTCAGCTTAACCAAGTGGATTTTACCAAAAAGGCATCTGGATAGAGACAGAATCCCTTGACATTGTTCCACTTTCAGCCTGCAAGGAGTCTTTTCTGTGCGTGTGTGGCAAAGGGAGGTCTCCTGATTTCTTCAGGAATGAGAGATATGTGATCTGGGCAGGGCCCAGCCTCCCCCCTTAATTGCCTTCCTATTTATTGTCCTCTTGGAGGACAATGTTAATTCAGTGGGGAGTTAATCTCCAATTGCTTTACCCTAGGAGGCCCATCAACCTCCTGACTCAAATCCTGTGGGTAAATCCTTACTCTATTCTGTTTGCTCCCTTTTCTTTCTGTGCTCTACCATTATGACCTTAATTCAGTTCAAAGTCTTTAAAAACTGGCAAAAGTTTTTGCTAAAGACAATTTAGAATTCCAGTGGCCTCAAAAACATGGGCTCTCTGCCACTAACTTACCAATTACCTACCCCTTCCCATCTTCCTGTACCTTTTCCTTCCTTCATCTCATGACCTTCAAATTTCCCTTCAGTTCCCTTTATCCTTTGATTTATATGTCACCATAAAACACTACTGCTTCCTCCATCCCTCTATGAACCTCTGCCAAACCCTTTCCATCCCATTTCAGCCTTTCAGAGTCCTCTATTCACTTCATCTCTAGACCACCCTCTGTTCTGGTTTCTTGAGGGGCATAAGGCACTTAAAAACAAGTATGTACAGTGGAAAAGAACTAATTAAGAACAGGTTGGATGTTTTATCTACTCTGATGAGCTTTAGAGAACCCCAGACTTGGTGAATCCTCAGTCTGTTGCCCCAAGGTTAATACACAGTCTTCATAATATTACTCATCAGAGCAAAGAACGTCTCCAAAGTCTCCACCACTAATATTTTTGGGGATGCGTCAACTCTCATATTGAGTAGGAAATTTCAACTTGCCCCACTACTAGAAATATATACCCATCATTTAAAAAAGTTGTAAGTTGGTCAATGGCAGAATTCAGCTCACTATCAGTCACCTCACATGACTGACTCTTGACTGAATCACTTTCCCTATGGTACCTCATTGACAGTTATCAGTAGGTAGGGCCCACTGCGGTGCTGACCAACAGCTGAAGAGGACAAGTACCAGTAGGTACCTCATTGATAGTTGGTTGCTTGTGGGTGAGGCCCATGGAAGCACTGACCAATGGCTGAGCAAGATCTGTTGCCTAGTAACAGGATGCAGAATGATAAGGCACAGCAATGGCTACGTCCCTTGTGGCTCAGACGGTAAAGCATCTGCCTACAATGTGGGAGACCTGGGTTCAATTCCTGAGTCAGGAAGATCCTCTGGAGAAGGAGATGGCAACCCACTCCAGTATTCTTGGCTGAAAAATCCCATGGATGGAAGAGCCTAGTAGGCTACAATCCTTGGGGTCGCCACGAGTCAGACTCTACTGAGCGACTTCACTTCACTTCACTTCTAAGGGCTGTGCTCATGCTGCTCTTTTACATAAGGACACTTTGGGTCCAGTGTGCTGGAATCTTTATTAACTCCTTTCCAACCTCAAATTTTGGTTTCACACACTTATTTAACTTTTGATCATCATTCTTCTCATTGTATTCCCAGGCATACCTGTCACCAGTGATTATCTCTAAGCCTCTACAACAACTGTCACTTGATCACATGCTCAGCATACAGTATAGTTAATATTTCAACGCCAACAAGAATATGAAGGCCAGCCCACCTTGAAAACTACTTTGACAGACCTTAACCTCAGAGTGATTCTTATTCTATTCACAGTGTAGCAGAGCAGGATGAGCACAGTCCTCACAAGAAAGCCATTGCTGTGGCTCATTTCTCGCCACCCTGTTACTAGACAACAGGTCTTGCTGAAACATTGCTTGGTGCCTCAGAGAGCTCCATCCACAAACAGCCAATTGTTAATGAGAGACCATTAGTTGTCCTGTTCAGCTATTGATCAGCACCACAGTGGGCCCTGCCCACAGTTACTGTCAATGAGGGACCATTGGGAAAGTGATTAAGTCAGGGGTGATGTGGTGGTCATCAGATGGAGAGTGAGAAAAGAAGCAGATTCAGGCATTCTTCTGGAGGGCCTGGAGATCACCCAGCCTTGGGCCAGTGGGTGAGCTGGAAGGCCCAGGGAACATACTATAGACTACAACCTGTAGTGCTCCAGAGCTCTCACTCAGGTCCTCCACTAGCCTTGGCCTAGGCCTTGAGGAGCAGTGCATCTCTCCCCCATCCCTGTCTCTGCAACCTACTAGCAGTGGCCATCTTTCTGGGTCTCAGTCTGTGAGAACTGATCTGCCCATTTGGAAGGTCTGAAGGGACTGAGGACCTATTGGGTAGGGTGCCTCGATCTGTCAGGCATGATAACTGGGCAGAATGTGGGAAATGGCCCTGAAGGAGTTGCTGACTGAGATCTGATTTCTCTTAACCAGGACTGGGATATTTCTGGGTGAAAGCTGCAGCTTGAGATTTCCCTTTCTTGTCAAGGAAGAAAATAACATTCATCTGGTAGAGATGTACAGGAGCATCATTACCTGACCATGACCTGACCTTAAGAACAAAGGATCTGACACCAAGAAGTCTGCAACAACTAACTACACCCTACTCTCACATTTGCTTTTAAAGGGATATGCTGAAACTTTGTGTTCTTATAGCATGAGCCACCCTACTCTGTGTAGGCATCTGTAATAAACCTTTCCCTGTTCCTAACTCTACTGTTTAGTTTTCATGGGTCTCATTCTATGTCAGGCACATGGACCTGTGATTTCAGTAACAACAATTGTGTCTAAAGACAGACTTTGCCTCTGTTAAATAACAGCAGAGACTGGCCAGTTCAGTTCAGTTCAGTTCAGTGGCTCAGTTGTGTCTGACTCTTTGCAACACCATGGACTGCAGCACACCAGGCTTCCCTGTCCATCACCAGCTCCCAGAGCTTACTCAAACTCACGTCCATTGAGTCGGTGATGCCATCCAACCATCTCATCCTCTATCATCCCCTTCTCCTCCTGGCTTCAATATTTCCCAGCCTCAGGGTCTTTTCAAATGAGTCAGGTCTTCGGATAACATGGCCAAATTATTGGAGTTTCAGCTTCAGTATAAGTCATTCCAATGAATATTCAGGACTGATTTCCTTTACAATTGAATGGTTGGATCTCCTTGCAGTCCAAAAGACCCTTAAGAGTCTTTTCCAACACCACATTTCAAAAGCATCAATTCTTTGGCCCTCAGCTTTTTTAATAGCCCAACTCTCACATCCATACATGACAACTGGAAAAATCATAGCTTTGACTAGATGAACCTTTGTTGGCAAAGTAATGAAAAAGTAATGTGTGCAAAGTAATGACAAAGAGACTGGCCAAGTGCTCACAGTTATCCATAAAATACCCAGTGACTTGGCTTGGCTCAACTTTAGCCAAGCTTCTCTCCTCTGAATTTCAACATTTCCCCAAACTTGAGCAAGTACTAAGATTCAGACATTTCTGTCTCCCTTAACAGCTCATTCTGAGAATCATCTCAGTACAGAGGGAAACACTTCCCGTTAAACTGCCCCATCATACTGTTTGCTCATCCATTCCCATGCTTGTCCCATCACACACACACACACACACACACACACACACACACACACACACAGAGAGAGAGAGAGAGAGAGAGAGAGAGAGAGAGAGAGAGAGTTCCTGCTTGCCCTGGTTATCCTTCCGTGTAAAAGAAACATCTTTTTCTGTTCTATTTTGAGACATGTGAGAAATTGTGGACAAATATTTTCCCTATCACTGTCAGTTCAGTTCAGTTGCTCAGTTGTGTTGGACGCTTTGCGACCCCATGGACTGTAGCATGTCAGGCTTTCTGGTCCATCACCAACTCCCAGAGATTGCTCAAACTCACGTCCATCAAGTCCGTGATGCCATCCAACCATCTCATCCTCTGTTGTCCCTTTCTCCTCGGACTTCAGTCTTTCCAGCATCAGGGGCTATTCCAGTCAGTCAGTTCTTTGCATCAGTTGGCCAAAGTACTACAGCTTCAGTCCTGCCAATGAATATTCAGGACTGATTTCCTTTAGGATGGACTGGTTGGATCTCCTTGTTGTCCAAGGGATTCTCAAGAGTCTTCCCCAACACCACAGTTCAAAACCATCAATTCTTTGGTGCTTAGATTTCTTTATGCTCTAACTCTTGCATCCATACATGACTACTAGAAAAACCATAAATTTGACTATATGGAGTTTTGTTGGCAAAGTAATGTCTCTGCTTTTTAATGTGCTGTCTAACTTTGTTCTATTTTTCCTTCCAATGAGCATGTGTTTTAATTTCATGGCTGCAGACAACATATGCAATGATTTTGAACCCAAGAAAATAAATTCTGTCACTGTTTCCATTGTTTCCCCATATATTTTCCATGAAGTGATGGGATCAGATGCCATGGTCTTTATTTGACTGTTGAGTTTTAAGCCAACTTCTTCTTTGTTACATTCACTAGTTTGTTGCATGTTTAGATTCCACATACAGATGATATTACAGAGTATTTGTCTTTCTCTTTCTCTAATTTGACTTATCTTACTGAGGAAAATTCCTCACAAGTCCATCCATATTGTTGCAAATAACAAATTTTCATTCTTTCTTGTGACTATGTAATATCCCACTCTGTGTGTGTGTGTGTGAGTGCAGCTGTGTATACAACGCTGCTTCTTTATTCATTTATCTGTTGATGAGCATTTGGTTTGCTTTCATATCTTGGCTAGTATCTTTACTAGTGGGATTCTTCCTCTACCACAAATTCTTTCTTCTTTTCTATTTAGAGAAGATCCTCTAACATTTATTTCAGGGTTAGTTTTGTGTTGATGAACTGTTTTAATTTTTGCTTGTCTGAGAAGCACTTTATCTCTCTTTCAATTCTAAATGATAATCTTACTGGGTAGATATTCAGGTTCTAAGTATTTCTCTTTCAACACCTTAAATATCAATATATAATGCCACTCCCTCTGGCTTGCAAGGTTTCTATACATAATGTAGCAAATAGCCTTATGGGATTTCCCTTTTATGTGATGCTGTGATTACTCTTGCTGCCTTTAAAATCTTCTCTTTATTTCTAACTCCTGACATTTTAATTATACTGGATCTTAGTGTGAGTTTGTTTTGGTTTATCTTGTTTGATACCCTGTGTGATTTCTGTACTATCTTCTGGTTCACAAAGTTTTCAGCCATAATTTCATCAAATACAATTTATCATCTTTTATCTCTTTTGTCCTTTTGAACACCTATAATATGAATGCTGATAAGCTTAATGTTATCCATAGGTCTCTTAAACTGTCCTCCTTTGTTTTGGGGGGAGGTTTCTTTTAGCTATTCTGATTGGTGATTTCCATTATTATTCACTCCTGTGTCATTATTGAGTCTGCTGTTAATTCTTGTTTGGTTTTCATTTCTGTTAATGTATTCTTCAGCTCTGTCTGTTTCTTTTTTATATTTTCTGGTTCCTTGTTAGAATTTTCACTGCCTATTTTTTTCTAGTTCAGTTAACATTATTATTACTAATACTTTGGACTCTTTACCTAGTTAATTATTTATCTCTGTTATTTAGGTGTTTGGTCAGAGTTTCAAACTATAGAACAATTGCACTCATCTCACATGCTAGTAAAGTAATGCTTAAAATTCTCCAAGACAGGCTTCAGAAATATGTGAACCGTGAACCTCCAGATGTTCAAGCTGGTTTTAGAAAAGGCAGAGGAACCAGAGATCAAACAGCCAACATCTGCTGGAGCATCAAGAAAGCAAGAGAGTTCCAGAAAAAAAAAAATCTATTTCTGCTTTATTGACTATGCCAAAGACTTTGACTGTGTGGATCACAATAAACTGTGGAAAATTCTGAGAGATGGGAATACCAGACCACCTGACCTGTCTCTTGAGAAACCTATATGCAAGTCAGGAAGCAACAATTAGAACTGGACATGGAACAACAGACTGGTTCCAAATAGGANTGTGTGGATCACAATAAACTGTGGAAAATTCTGAGAGATGGGAATACCAGACCACCTGACCTGTCTCTTGAGAAACCTATATGCAAGTCAGGAAGCAACAATTAGAACTGGACATGGAACAACAGACTGGTTCCAAATAGGAAAAGGAGTATGTCAAGGCTGTATATTGTCACCCTACTTATTTAACTTATATTCAGGGTACATAATGAGAAACGCTGGGCTGGAAGAAGCACAAGCTGAAATCAAGATTGCCGGGAGAAATAACAATAACCTCAGGTATGCAGATAACACCACTTTTATGGCAGAAAGTGAAGAAGAACTAAAGAGCCTCTTGATGAAAGTGAAAGAAGAGAGTGGAAAAAGTTGACTTAAAGCTCAATATTCAGAAAACTAAGATCATGGCATCTGGTCCCATCACTTCATGGCAAATAGATGGGGAAACAGTGGAAACCGTGTCTGACTTTATTTTTCTGGGCTCCAAAATCACTGCAGATGGTGATCGCAGCCATGAAATTAAAGGAAGCTTACTCTTTGGAAGGAGAGTTATGACTAACCTTGACAGCATATTAAAAAGCAGAGACATTACTTTGCCAACAAAGGTCTGTTTAGTCAAGGCTATGGTTTCTCCAGTGGTCATGTATGGATATGAGAGTTGGACTATAAAGAAAGCTGAGCACCAAAGATTTGATGCTTTTGAACTGTGGTGTTGGAGAAGACTCTTGAGAGTCCCTTGGACTGCAGGGAGTTTCAACCAGTCCATCCTAAAGGAGATCAATCCTGTGTGTTCATTGGAAGGACTGATGTTGAACCTGAAACTCCAATACTTTGGCCACCTGATGTGCAGAGCTGACTCATTGGAAAAGACCCTGATGCTGGGCATGAATGAGGGGAGGAGGAGAAGGGGACAACAGAAGATGAGATGGTTGGATGGCGTCACCAACTAAATGGACATGGATTTGGGTCGACTCCGGGAGTTTGTGATGGACAGGAATGCCTGGCATGCTGTGGTTCATGGAGTTGCAAACGATCAGACATGACTGACTGACTGAACTGACTTTCTCTCAGACTTTCAATGGAGACCAGTTCTTCTGTCTTCCCATTTTTCTCTGCCTCTCTGAATTTAAGTGCATGAATTATCTATTATGGTCATGAAGGGGTGATCTTGTGGGGGAGCATCACTGTACAGTCTGTACCATACTCAGCAGGAAGTAGTGGAGGTGTGGGGCTGGATTTGATGGACTACAAGTCACGTCTTTCCTTAAGGTGTGCCAGCAGCTATCACCTGGGGAATTCGGTGGTGCCAGGTCTGAAGCCAGATGTGAGGCAGAGACTTCCTTTTTTTCAGTGGATTTCACTGTCCTATTGGGTGCAGGGTGGGTCCCAAGTTTCTGGAGCAGAAGCCATGAGTGTCAGGCCAGATCTGTCTGTGTCCCCTCAAATATGTATGCTCCCGTCTCCCAGCATTGCAACCCTTGCCACAGAGGGACAAGAGGAGCATGTTCTGGTTAGAACAAAAAAAGGAGCAAATCTACAGGCTGGCTGCCTACAGAGGTCCAGGTTACCTCCAACTCACCATCTGTGCCAGCACCAGCAGTAGTATCTCCTGCCCCGCTTAAACATAGCTTCTGGTCTGAGACCCCTTGGTCCCTCACAGGTGATCACTTCCCCCAGCCTCTGCTATCCCTGCCCTGTTGAAGAGGGGTGTTATTGGGCAAGTGAGGCCCTCATGGGCTCTGGGCACATTCTGGGTCATCTTTTGTGGCAGTCTGGCCTCCATCAGAGATCAGGACTTCTCCTGATGTGCTGCCTATGTAAGTGCCCCCATGAGCATGGCCCCGGCTCTCCCACCCAGATGCCGCCCTGGGCCAGATGCACCTCTGTTTCCCACATCCCAGCTCTCTGCCTTGTCATGGCAGGCCCTGCTCCAGTGCAGATCGACCACACAAAGTAAGCAGTGCATGTGTAGGGGTGGGTAGTTTTAGGGAAAACAGGCATCCACAAATGCGGTCTCAATCTGTCCTCTTCATTGTGACTTGGGAGCAAGCCCCTGAGCACATGCTCCTGGAGGGGGGAGTCCAGGCTTCCCTCAGTCCTCCTGTTAGTCCGCATGGCCCTGCAACCAGCTAAGGGTGTCTGTCTTCCCTGTGTCAGACCCCAGGACTTGTGTGTCCAATATATGGCTTGAATCACTCACACCCAGGGCTTATCTCCAACCGTGTAATCTCTCTTATATTCTGAGTCCTCTCCCATGGGCACAGGTCAGGACTTGAATGATCCTTTTCCCTTCCTACCCTATTCCCTGTGGATCTTTCTTTGAGCCTAGGTTTAGAAATCTTTCTGCATTTTCTGATTAGTTTTTTGAGCTAATTTTTCTATATGTTGATGTATTCTTTTTTTTTTATTGGAGTATATTTGATTTGCCATGTTGTGTTAGTTTCAGGTATACAGCAAAGTGATTCAGCTTTACATATACATGTATTTGGGCTTCCCACTTGGCTCAGTTGTTAAAGAATCACCCTGCAATGAAGGAGATGTGGGTTCAATCCCTGGGTTGGGAAGATACGCTCAGAGGGTCATGACAATTCATTCCAGTATTCTTGCCTGGAGAATCTCATGGACATAGGAGCCTAGCAGGCTACAGTCCATAGGGTCACTAAGAGTAGGGCACATCTGAAGCAACTGAGCTTGCACAGGCATGCATACATATATCTATCCCTTTACAAATTCTTTCCCATTTATGTTGTTACAGAATGTCTAACAGAGTTGCCTGTGGTTTTGTAGTAGGTCCTTGTTGGTTATCTATTTTATATATAGTGATGTCTATATGTTAATCCCTGACTCTCAATTTATGCCTCCCCACCAACTTCCCATTTGGTAACCATTAGTTTGGCTTCTATATAGATGTGTTTTTGATGTTCTTTGGGGGAGGCGGTTTAACTGTTTGAAGTAGTCTTACTTTTCTATTTTCGCTTTTGTTGCCTATGCTTTTGGTGTCACATACATAAAATCACTTCTAAGACCAATGTTTACAACTTCTCCAGTATGTATTCTTCTAGTAGATTTATAGTTTCAGATCTTACATTTAAATCTTTAATCAATTTTGAGTTTAGTTTTTTATATGGTATAAGGTAAGAGTCCAATTTCAAACTTTTGCATTCAGATTTCTAGTTGCCCATGGTGATTAACCGAAGAGATGGCAAGGTGAAATTTAATCATGATTATCTCAAAGCAGAAATGGGTGACAAGCCTATAGGAAAGTCACTGAAGTGAGGGACTTGGCCAGGAGCATGTAAAGTTTGGGGACTCCCACTTGATTCCCACTGATACATGGGTGTGATCCTGGGCAGATGGGTTCTGACTCTTGGAACATGGACTTGCTCTTAACCTCGGCCAAGCAAGAGAAGCCTCTGGGCCAGCAGTATTGTGCTCTTATCATGAGTCCATGGGCACTGCTTTGGCTTTTGCATTTGGTGTCATGCAAATGGGTGGTCTTAATACAAAGACATAGAGTTCCTCTTGACTACTGATAAAATAAGCTTCTCATTTAAGTTCCTTTGACTTCTGATCCACTCTCTACAGTTTTTACTATATTTTCAAACAGATTCTTAGACATATTTGGCAAGAGAGAATGATTCTCTCCTTTACAGTCTTAGATAATTTAACTTCTGATAATATTTTATATCACCACATTGTTGATTTCTAATCCATTTACCTCTCTAGCATGCATTTCTGATAAGATATATACTCAAAATACTATCATACAAGCTGCATGTACTAAACTGCAAGTGATTAGAAAATGTGAAAAAATTAATATTCAAGAGAATAATTAAGAAAATTTCCTTGGGAGGTGACCATTAGGCTGGCCTCAGATGGTTGCTAGTTTCTGAGTCACAGAAGATAGGATGGACACAGGCATAGAGGAAAGCAGAAGGTCTTAGGGAAATCATTGTATTAGTTAATAGAGGTTGTTATGGACACAGCTAGAGGGGTCAGTTGGAATCTATTCATAGGGAACCTGTATAAGTGGAAGTATAAAGAGTTTCTACTACTCTTTGTAAGTGCTAATGATCACCCCCTCCCCCATAAAACACAGCTTTTGCAATAGGACTTGACATGTCTGAATCACAATATACTGTCTTTTTCCAGGAGTGCTATAGGCATCTGATATTGATTTATAGTTGTTGATCTACTTGGATATACCCTTGGATATACCCTTGAGAAAAGGTATATTTATGTTTTCTCTTTTAACCCTAAGTGTCTTTGAATCCTTTTTAAACTCTATGCATCCTCACTTCTCTCTGCAAGGTGGCAGTATATCCATGGATATTAAAATACATACCAGCACTACTTTAGGGAAACGAGGGCCTCTAACATCCACTTTTGGTCCACCTCAGGACTTCTCTGATAGCTCAGTTGGGAAAGATTCTGCCTGCAATGCTGAAGACATCAGTTCAATTCCTGGGTAGGGAAGATCTGCTGGAGAAGGGATAAGCTACCCATTCCAGTATTCTTTGGTTTCCCTTGTGGCTCAGCTGGTGAAGAATCCACCTGCAGTGTGGGAGACCTGGGTTGGGAAGATCCCCTGGAGTAAGGAAAGGCTACCCACTCCAGTATTCTGGCCTGGAGAATTCCATGGACTGTATAGTCCATGGGGTCACCAACAGTCAGACACAACTGAGAAACTTTCACTTTTCGCTCTTCAGGCCTAGCAATCTGTTACCTTTCCCTAACAGCAAGTATTTCAGTAAGTCCTACAACAGGGCATTAAAGTGTGACAGTGTTAAATGGTGATAATATATACAGATCTGGAATCACAACACTTACCTATATATAGACCTAAGGTCTCTCTGTCCACATCATCCTGGTAAGCTGCTTTAACTGATTAATTTTCAGCAGACAGGCATGATAGTTCTCCCACTTCCTTTGAAAGTACAACAAACCCAGGGTGTCTTCACTCTTATTGATTTTAAATAACATTCAGTGACTGACTTTGAATCATCAGATGGGTATCTCAGGAGTTAAAGTGCCAGAAAGGTTTAATTATGGAACTGCAGTCCTGACAAAAGATACCATATCATTGACTTAAAATCTGAACTCAACTCTTTAGATGCTGATGGTGAAACTCTGTGTTTTAGTTGTTTCTAAAATGTTTTCTGAAGACACACGGGATTCCTCTGATAGAGACTCTGCCTTGTATATCTCCATATTTGATTGACTACTCCTTGAAACTACTTAAACATTTCAAAAAGAAAGTTAACACCAAATTAAATATTCCACACTCTTACTTTTAAACCATGAAAACTTGTAGAACTTGAACTAACAAAAGACTTTATTAGGGAAGAGTGTTTTACAACTGTAGTTATTTAGAAATACTGGGGAATGGTGATAAAGACCAGCTTTTACTGAGTCATATATTAATACTTGTATCAAAAGTCTCTATCCTGACTTCTCTGGCTGTCCAGTGGTTCGGACTCTGTGCTTTCACTAGAAAGGGAACCAGTTCAGTCCCTGGTCATGGAACTAAGATCCCACAAACTGCATGGTGCCCCCCACCCAAAAAATTATCTGTGTGGGGTGATCCTGTTTGTCATCTGCACCGGGATTGGGCCACCTCCACTGCCCTGCCCTTGGGAACATACTGCTACAACCAATTTCTTAGGATAACAGTGGCCTAATTGATATTTAGTCTGTTCCCTCCAAACATTATTTAAATCTTTGGGAGTGCTAGTTGTGGGTTTTAGTTGTATCAGCATTTTGTGCCTTTTGAGCACCTTTGCTGCTGCTGCTAAGTCACTTCAATTGTGTCCAACTCTATACGACCCCATAGACAGCAGCCCACCAGGCTCCCCCATCCCTGGGATTCTCCAGGCAAGAATACTGGAGTGGGTTGCCATTTCCTTCTCCAATGGAAGAAAATGAAATGTGAAAGTGAAGTCGCTCAGTCGTGTCTGACCCTCAGCGACTCCATGGACTGCAGCCTTCCAGGCTCCCCCATCCATGGGATTTTCCAGGCAAGAGTAATGGAGTGGGGTGCCATTGCCTTCTCCAGTCTGAGTACCTTTAGCTGACAGCATAGGTGAGTGATGCAACAAAGCCCATTATGACGTAAGTGGCCAGGATGTGATTACTGCCTGCCTCTCTCAGGGGAAGTATGACATTCACCATCCCCATGTGAAACCCTCTTCCCATCTACGTTCTGGCAATCTAGACCCTAATTCATTCCACACCCAAAGCAAAGGCAGTAACACCACATCACTACTCCTTGCCACTGAGATCAATTGTTAAGTAGGGTTATCCATCTTCAGTGCAGATTCCTGACCCAGTCCAAATCTCTACTCTCTGGCTAACTGGGGACCTGAGGGTCTATTCTCCAATCTCCTGGGACCCCACATCCCTCCTCACTCAGGTGCCCAGCTCTTCTCTTCCTTCCCTCCCTTCCCATCAGAAAATTCACACACACACACACACAAATATCATCTTTTCACCATTTGATGTTTATTTTAATTGCAGCCATCAGTTTACTATGTTAGTGTGAGAGTCAGTCTTTTCTTGGTTGGTCATTTCTAAGAAAGCAGACCTCTGGTGACACAATTCTAAACTGTCTGACACTTTCTATTTAGTGATTTGCTGCCCAGGTTTTACTTCTCCAGGGTCTCTTATTCTGGGGCAGCTGAGCTTATCTTCTCTTTTGATTCTGCCTTCTTCTTTGACTCTGCCTCCTATTTTGGTAACTTTTTCTGCTTTGATTCAGTTTCTTACGTGCACAGGAATAGAAAAAACAGTTTGGTTTTTTTTGTTTTCTTCACCTTCTTCAATTGAGCGGCATATGATCAGATTTTCTTTCTCAAGGTTCCTTGTAGAGGTCTTCTGACCCTCATGGTCATATTTTGTGCCTGGAAAGGCAAGAGAAGTGTATTAGTTTTCAGGAAAGAGTATAACAACTGAGTTGGAAGGAAGATTTCATGAAAAGGGATGTGGCCTAATGAGGGCTTTTGTGCCAGGCAAGGGCAGTGTAGAGATCTTGGGCAGCAAAGTCAATGGGAACATGGGGAGCATAGATGAAAGCATCTTACCTTCACACTGCCTCTGTATCTCTGTTGACAAAGGGTTTTCTTTCTTCCTTTCATCCTTGAAGCAAACTGCATTGCATCTCTTCTTGGCTGCCATGGCTTCCTGGTTACCTTAGTCATGATGATACCATGAAGTGGCCTAACCCAGAATCTCTGCCTCTGACTTCCCTATGTATACCTTCTCAGGACAATGAGGAGCCACACCCTTCAATCTGATTTGTCAGCTAGCCTCTCCCCTGGCCAATGGTGGCTTTGGGGTCTTAGACATCACAATGTACCACTTTGCCCATCAACATGGGCTAGTGGATGCTGAGGGAGGCCATGATATAACTTTCCCACTCCTGATCCCTCTGTGTGTTTGATTCTGGGGAGTGGTGATTCAGGGGCATGGTGTTTCTTCTCATGACCCTCAGACTTTCCTTCAGTGCCCTTTATTATTTGACTTATATGTCCCCCTTCAACACTCCTGCCTCCTCCATCCCTGTATGAACCTCTGCCAAACACTTTTCATCCCATTTCAGCACTTCAGAGTCCTCTAGTCACTTCATTTCTAGACCACCCTCTGCCTATTGGGGGTTCTTGAGGGGCTTAAGGAACTTAATAGCAAGCACTTAACATGGGAAAAAAGGTAATTAAGAACAGGTTGGATGTTTTTTCTACTCCAATGAGCTTTAGAGACCCCAAGACTTGGTGAATCCTCAATCTGTTGCCCCAAGGTCTATACACTATCTCCATAAGATTAAACATCAGAGTGAAGAAAGTGTTAAAATAAAAAAAAAAAAAGTAAGGTGCCCAAAGGCAAGAGTCAGATGACCACTGAATCACTGACTCTTGACTGAATCACTTCCCCAGTGGTCCCTCATTGACAGTTTTCATCAGGTAGGGCCCACTGTGGAGCTGATCAACAGCTGAGCAGGAGAAGGACCAGTAGGTACCTCATTGATAGTTGGTTGCTTATGGGCAGGGCCCAGGGATACACTGTCCAATTTCTGGGCAAGACCTGTTGCTTAGTAACAGGATGTGGAGTAATAAGGTCCAGCAATGGCTACCTGCTCAGGGCTGTGCTCATGCTGTGCTGTTACATAAGGATACGTTGGGTCCAGTGTGCTTTAATCTTTTTAATTGACTCCTTTCCAAAATCAGATTCTGATTTCATGTGCTTGTTTAACTTTTGTACATCATTCTTTTCATTGTATTCCCAGGCGGGCCTGTCAGCAGTGCTTATCTATATGCCCCTCCAACAGCTGCCACATGATCACATGTGCCACATATAGTATAGCTAATATTTCAAAGCCAACAAGAATGTGAAAGCCAGCCCACCTTGAGAACTACTTTGACAAACCTTAATGTCACAGTGATTCTTATTCTATTCACAGTGTAATAAAGCAGGATGAGCACAGGCCTATGCAGTTAGCCATTGCTGTGCTTCTTTTCAACCCACCCTGTTCCTAGGCAACAGGTGTTGCTCAGCCTTGCTTGGTGCCTCAGATGGCCCCATTTACAAGCAGCCAACTGTCAATGAGTGACCATTTGTTGTCCTGATCAGCTATTGATCAGCACCACAGTGGGCCCTGCCCCCAGTTACTGTCAATGAGGGGCCATTGGGGAAGTGATTAAGTCAAGGGTGGTATGGTGGTCATCAGGTAGAAAGTGAGAGAAGAGGCAGATTTAAACACTCTTCTGGAGGGCCTGCAGATCACCCAGCCTTGGGCCAGTGGGTGAGCTGGAGGTCCCAGGGAATAGACTGGGGACTACATCCTGCAGTGATCCAGAGCCCTCACTAAGGCCCTCCAGTAGCCTTGGCCCAGGCCTTGAGGAGTGGTGAACCTCTCCCCAATCCATGTCTCTGCAACCTGCTAGCAGTAGCCATCTTTCTGGGTCTGTCTGTGAGAACTGGTCTCCTTACTTGAACAGCCTGAGGAGATAGGACCTATTGAGTTGGGTGTCTGGCTCCATCAAGGATGAGAGCTGGGCAGAGTGTGTGAACCTTGTCCTGAAGGAGCTGCCAACTGAGATCTGTTTCTGCTTAACCAGGATGGGACATTTCAAGGTGAAAGTTGTGCTTTGAGACTTTGCCCTCTCTTGTCAGGACAGAGAATAACAATCATCTGATAGAGATATATAGGAACATCATTACCTGACCATAACTTAACCTTAAGCACAAAGGGTGTGACACCAAGAAGTCTACAACAACTTACCACAACTCTAACATTTGCTTTTAAATGCACTTACTGAAAACTTTCAGTAACTTTGGGTTCTTAGGGCAAAAGCCATCTACATCCTTGTATGAATCTGTAATAAACCTTTCCCTGTTCCAAGCGCTAACATTTAGTTTTGGTGGGCCTCATTCTGCATCAGGCACATGGACTGACAATTTTGGTAACAACAATACTGTCTAAGGGCTGACTTTGCCTCTCTTAAACAGCAGCAGAGATTGGCCAAGTGCTCACAGTCATCCATAACATACCCACTGACTTGGCTTGGCTTGGCTTGGCTCAACTTTAGCCAAGCTTCTCTCCTCTGAACTTCAGCTTTCCCTCAAACTTGAGCAAGCACTAAGAGTCAGACATTTCTGTCTCCCTTAACAGCCCATTCTGAGAATCAGCTCACTACAGAATGAAACACTTCCTGTTAAACTGCTCCATCATGCTGTCTGTTCATCCATCCCCACCTCTTGCCCCATCTCTCTCTCACACACGTACACACATAGAGCTGCTCACCCTGCTTATCCTTCCATGTTATAGATATATCATTTTATGTTCCATTTTGAGACATGTAAAGAACTTGTGTTCAAAGCATTCTCCCTATTGCAATCAGTTCATTTAAGTTGTTCAGTTGTGTCCGACTCTGTGCAACCCCATGGACTGCAGCACACCAGGCTTCCCTGTCCATCACCAACTCCCAGAGCTTGCTGAAACTCAAGTCCATCGAATCAGTGATGCCATCCAACCATCTCATCCTCTGTTGGCCCCTTTTCCTCTGGCCTTCATTCCTCCTCAGGATCAGGATCTTTTCCAATGAGTCAGTTCTTTGTATCAGGTGGACAAAGTACTGGAGTTTCAGCTTCAGCATCAGCCCTTCTAGTGAATAATCAGGACTGATTTCCTTTAGGGTTGACTGATTTGATTTCCTTGGAGGCCAAGGGACTCTCAAGAATCTTCTCTACCACCACAATTCAAAAGCATCAGTTCTTCAGTCCTCAGCTTTCTTTATGGTCTAACAATCATATCCATATATGGCTACTGAAAAAAAAACTTAGCTTTGACATATGGACCTTTGTCAGCAAACGATGTCTCTACTTTGTGATATACTCTCTGGGTCGCTCATAGCTTTTCGTCCAAGGAGCAAGTGACTTTTAATTTCATGGCTACAGTCAACATTTGCTGTGATTTTGGAGCCAATGAAAATAAAATTTGTCACTGTTTCCCCCTCTATTTGCCGTAATATGATTGGACCAGATGCCATGACTTTGGTTTTCTGAATGTTGATTTAAGTTAGCTTTTTCACTATCTTCTTTAACCCTCATCAAGATGGTCTTTAGTTTCTTTATACTTTCTGTCTTAAGTGTGATGTTGTCTGCATATCTGAATTTATTAATATTTCTCCTGGCAATCTTCATTCCATCTTGTGCTTCATCCAATCTGACATTTAGCATGATGTGCTCTGAATATAAGTTAAATGAGCAAGGTTATAATGTACAGCCCTGATGTACTCCTTTCTCAGTTTGGAACCAGTCCATTGTTCCATGTTCAGTTCTAAATGTTGATTCTTGACCTGCATACAGGTTTCTCAAGAGTCAGGTAAGTTGGTCTTGTATACAGATCTCTTTAAGAATTGTTCACAATTTGATGTGATCCACCCAGTCAAATGCTGTAGCATAGTCAGCAAAGCAGAAGTAGCCATTTTTCTGGATCTCTCTTGATTTTTTTATGAACTAATTGATATTGGCAATGGGATCTCTTGTTCTTCTGCCTTTTCTCAATGCAGCTTGAACATCTGAATGTTCTTGGTCTATGTATTGTTGAAGCTTATCTTGGAGAATTTTCAGCATTACTTTTGTTGTGTGGGTGATGCCCTACCACCATCGTCATTTCAAATCAAGTTCCTTCTCTCATTAGTCTGGATTTGTTTTATTTAATTGCAAAAATAGACATAAATTCTTTGGTGTAATGTTTATTTCCCCCTTGAAAAGGTATTAATTAACCCCCAGTATGGAACAACAGACTGGCTCCAAATTGGAAAAGGAGAATGTCAAAGCTGTTTATTGTCACCCTGCTTGTTTAATGTATATGCATAGTACATCATGCAAATTGCTGGACTGGATGAAGCATAAGCTGGAATCAAGATTGTTGGGAGAAATATCAATAACCTCTGATATGCAGATGATACCACACTTATTGTAGAAAGTGAAGAAGAACTAATGACTGTTGATGAAAGTGCAAGAGGAGAGTGAACAAGTTGGCTTAAAACTCAACATTCAGAAAACTAAGATCATGCCATCTGGTCCCATCACTTCATGGAAAATAGATGGGGAAACAATGGAAACAGAGACTAACTTTATTTTTATTTTTTTGGTCTTCAAAACCACTTCATATGATGACTACAGCCATGAAATTAAAAACTCTTGCTCCCTGGAAGAAAATTTATGACCAACCTAGACAGCATATTAAAAAGCAGAGACATCACTTTGCCAACAAAGGTCCATCTAGTCAAAGCTATGGTTTTTCCAGTAGTCATGTATGGATGTGAGAGTAGTACTATAGAGAAAACTGAGTGCAAAAGAATTGCTGCTTTTGAACTGTGGTGTTGGAGGAGACTCTTGAGAGTCCCTTGGATTGCAAGAAGATCCAAATAGTGCGTCCTATAAGAAATCAGTCCTGCTTGGGGCTGGTGCACGGGGATGATCCAGAGAGATGATATGGGATAGGAGGTGGGAGTGGGGTTCAGGATTGAGAACTCATCTACACCCGTGGTGGATTCATGTCAATGTATGGCAAAACCAATACAGTATTGTAAAGTAAAATAAAGTAAAAATAAAAACTAAAAAAAAAAAAAAAAA
>SJYA01003315.1:70720-81028 GCA_006410615.1 Neotragus moschatus | reverse complement strand
TTAGCCCAAAGACAATCAGTGATTTGTTCAGAGGTGGCAAGTAGCAGTCCCATGGAAGAACACTAAACTAAAGAAATTGGGGTAATTTCATGCTATAGTCCAAATCCACAGGGATAGGCACTAGCTCAAGCTTAATGTGAAGAAATAACTCCAGAAAGAGTGAAGAGATGGAGCCAAAGCGAAAGCAACACCTGGTTGTGGATGTGACTGGTGATAGAAGCAAGGTCTGATGCTGTAAAGAGCAATGGCATCAGAACCTGGAATGTTAGGTCCATGAATCAAGGCAAATGGGAAGGGGTCAAACAGGAGATAGCAACAGAGAATGTCCGCATTTTATGAATCAGCAGACTAAAAAGGACTGGAATGGGTGAATTTAACTCAGATGACCATTATATCTACAACTGTGGTCAAGAATCCATTAGAAGAAATGGAGTAGCCATCACAGTCAACAAAAGAGTCCAAAATGCAGTCCATGGATGCAATCTCAAAAATGACAAAATGATCTCTGTTCATTTCCAAGGCAAAGCATTCAATATCACGGTAATCCAAGTCTATTCCCGGACCAGTAATGCAGAAGAAGCTGAAGTTGAAGGGTTCTATGAAGATATACAAGACCTTTTAGAATTAACAAAAGATGTCCTTTTCATTATAGGGGAGTAGAATACAAAAGTAGGAAGTCAAGAAACACCAGGAGTAACGGGCAAATTTGGCCTTGGAGTACAGATTGAAGCAGGATAAAGGCTAATAGAGTTTTGCCAAAAGAACATACTGGTCATAGCAAACACTCACTTCCAACAACAAAAGAGAAGACTCTACACATGGACATCACCAGATGGCCAACACCAAAATCAGACTGATTATATTCTTTGCAGCCAAAGATGGAGAAGCTCTATACAGTCAGGAAAAACAAGACTGGGAATTGGCTGTGGATCAGGTCATGAATGTCTTATTGACAAATTCAGGCTTAAATTGAACAAAGTAGGGAAAACCACTAGACCATTCAGGTGGAACCTAAATCAAATCCTTTACAATTATACAGTGGAAGTGACAAATAGATTTAAGGAACTAGATCTGATAGACAGTGCCTGATGATCTATGGACTGAGGTTCATGACATTGTACAGGAGACAGGAATCAAGACCATCCCCATGGAAAAGAAATGCAAAAAAGCAAAATGGCTTTCTGAGGAGAACTTACAAATAGCTGTGAAAAGAAGAGAAGTGAAAAGCAAAGGAGAAAAGGAAAAACATACCCATTTGAATGCAGAGTTCCAAAGAATAGCAAGGAGAGATAATAAAACCTTCCTCAGTGATCAGTGCAAAGAAACAGAGGAAAACAATAGAATGAGAAAGACTAGAGATCTCTTTAAGAAAATAAGAGATGCCAGGAAATATTTCATGCAAAAATAGGCTTAATAAAGGACAGAAATGGTATGGACCTAACAAGCAGAAGATATTATGAAGAGGTGGTAAGAATACACAGAAGAACTGTACAGACAAGGTCTTCATGATCCAGATAATCACGACGCTGTGATCACTCATCCAAAGCCAAGCATCCGGGAATGTGAAGTCAAGTGGGCCTTAGGAAGCATCACTATGAACAAAGCTAGTGGAGGTGCTGGAATTCAGTTGAGCTATTTCAAATCCTTAAAGATGATGCTGTGAAAGTGCTGCACTCAATATGCTAGCAAATTTGGAAAACTCAGCAGTGACCACAGGACTGGAAAAGGTCAGTTTTCTTTCCAGTCCCAAAGAAAGACAATTACAAAGAATGCCCAACCTACCTGACAGTTGCACTCATCTCCCACACTAGTAAATTAATGCTCAAAATTATCTTAGGCTTCAGCACTAAGTGAACTGTGAACTTCTGGATGTTCAAACTGGTTTTTGAAAAGGCAGAGGAACCAGAGATCAAATTGCCAACATCTGTTCGATCATCAGAAAGGCAAGAGAGTTCCAGAAAAAAATCTATTTCTGCTTTATTGACTACACCAAAGTCATTGACTGTCTGGATCACAGTAAACTGTCGAAAACTCTGACCTGCCTCCTGAGAAATCTGCATGCAGGTCAGGAAGCAACAGTTAGAACTGAACATGGAACAACAGCCTGGTTCCAAATAAGAAAAAGAGTATGTCAAGGCTGTATATTGTCACCCTGCTTATTTAACTTATATGCAGAGTACATCATGAGAAACACTGGACTGGATGAAGCACAAACTAGAATCATAATTGCTTGGAGAAATAGCAATAACTTCAAATATACAGATGACACCACCCTTATGACAGAAAGTGGAGAAAAACTAAAGAGCCTCTTGTTTAAAGTGAAAGAAGAGAGTGAAAATGTTGGCTTAAAGCTCAACATTCAGAAAACTAAGATCGTGGCGTCTGGTCCCATCACTTCATGGCAAATAATTGGGGAAACAGTGGAAACACTGGCAGACTTTATTTTCTGGGGCTGCAAAATCACTGCAGATTGTGACTGCAGCTATAAATTTAAAAGACACTTGCTTCTTGGAGGAAAGTTATGACCAATCTAGACAACATATTAAAAAGTAAAGACATTACTTTGCCAGTAAAGGTCCATTTAGTCATGGCTATGGTTTTTCCAGTAGTCATATATGGATGTGAGAGTTGGAGTATAAAGAAAGCTGTGAGTGAAGTGAAGTCACTCAGTCATTTCTGACTCTTTGCGACACCATGGATGGAGTAACCTACACCAAGCTACTCCATCCATGGGATTTTCTAGGCAAGAGTACTGCAGTGGGTTGTCATTTCCTTCTCCAGGGAATCTTCCCCACCCAGGGACCAAACCCAGGTCTTCCACATTGTAGACAGACACTTTACCATCTGATCCACCAGAAAAGCCTCAGAAACCTGATAGCTGAAGAACTGATGCTTTTGAACTGTGGTGTTGGAGAAGTCTCCCGAGAGTCCCTTGGACTGCAAGGAGATCCAACCAGTCTATCCTAAAGGAGATCATTCTTGAGTGTTTGTTGGAAGGACTGATGTTGAAGCTGAAACTCCAATACTTTGGCCACTGATGTGAAGAACTGACTCATTTGAGAAGACCCTGATGCTGGGAAAGATTGCAGGTGGGAGGAGAAGAGGACGACAGAGGATGAGATGGTTGAATGTTATCACTGCCTCAATAGACATGAGTTTGGGTAAACTCCGGGATTTGATGATGGACAGGGAGGCCTGCTGTGCTGTGGTCCATGGGGTCACAAAGAGTCGGACATGACTGAGCAACTGAACTGAACTAAAGTGAAGTGAAACAGGTGATGGAAATAGTCCCTGAACAGAATGTTTGAATTTAAGAGTGATCTAATCAGAACTAATATTAAGTTGTTTTTTGATAGTTATGGGAAATAGAATATTATTTCCTCTTGGAATAAAAAAGAGATAATACAGCCCCAGTTGCCAGTAACAAACATCTTATGATTTTGAAAGAAGCCAAATTGAGGATGAAGCCAACACTAGAAATTATATGGAATCGAGAAAAAATGATTAGATCCAGATCTGGGATATAACCATGTTAGAAATCTCCTCAAACTGAGAAAATATAATTTAAAAACATTTTTAAAGCAGTGTAATTTGTGCTGTCACTCATAACTAAAACCACCTGATTGTTGTAATCTTATAATTTTCTTCATTTTTAAAGTTCTTCTTTGTCACTTTGTTCATGACACTTTCATAATGTTTTACCATTTATTCAAATATATTATTCTCTGTGTATTTTTTAAACTATGATATTTGTCCTAGTTGTCATACAAAGTCAGTGCTAAGTCTCATGATCCACAGAACATTTCAAGGTGTCATTTTTTTTTATTACCATTCTACACATACCAAAATGTATAATGTTTATTTCTCAGGATTCATGTTTCTCCTTTACCAAATAGAAATCATATGATCTCCATAAACAATTACTTTTCTAATTCTGTGGCCTTTATTTTATTGAGCCCATTGAAGAATTCTGGCTGTGGACTTCTTTTGATACATTGTTGGGCCCTTGAGTGAGACAGAATACACTTTCTAAATAGTATTTATTTTTCCAAATTGCAATTTTGTGTATAATTTTTGCTGTTATTTTAAGAACATCCTCTAAAATTGAACAACATATCTTAAACATTGATATAAAATTATGAGCTACTGAATTATTTTTGATGTTTCAGAAGGTTTTATTGACACGCATTCACATTAAAGGTATATAATATACAGGCAACTTCTGATATATTTCTTTTTTAATTTTAATTTTTTTAACATTGAAAACAGTTTGTATTGGGGTATACCTGATTAACAATGTTGTGGTAATTTTAGGTGAACAGTGAAGCAACTCAGTTATACATATACCTGTATTCTCCCTTCATTTCTTTTTTTTTTTAATTAATTATTTTATTGAAGGATAATTGCTTTAAGAATTTTGCTGTTTTCTGTCAAACCTCAGCAAGAATCAGTCATAGATATACATATATCCCCTCACTTTTGAAACTCCCTCCCTCCTCACTTTTCAAACCACCTCTCTAGTTTGCTACAGAGCCCCTGTTTGAGTTTCCTGAGCTATACAGCAAATTCCTGTTGACTATCTATTTTACATATGGTGATGTAAGTTTCCATGTTACTCTTTCCATACGTCTCACCCTCTCCTCCCCTCTCCCCATGTCCATAAATCTATTCTCTATGTCTGTTTCTCCATTGTTTCCCTGTAAATAAATTCTTCAGTACCATTTTTCAAGATTCCATATATATGTGTTAGAATACAATATTTATTTTTGTCTTTCTGACTCACTTCACTCTGTATAATATGTTCTAGGTTCATTCACCTCATTATAACTGACTCAAATGCATTCCTTCTTATGGCTGAGTAATATTCCATTGTGTATATGTAGCACAACTTCTTTATCCATTCATCTGTTGATGGACATCTAGGTTGCTTTCATGTTCTAGCTATTGTAAATAGTGCTGCAATGAACAATGGGATACAAGTGTCTCTTTCAATTCTGGTTTCCTCGGGGTATATGTCTAGGAGTGGGACTGCTGGGGCAAATAGTGGTTCTATTCCTAATTATTTTTTTTTTTTTTAAATCTCCATACTGTCTTCCATAGTGGCTGTATCAATTTACATTCCCACCAACAGTGCAAGAGGGTTCTCTTTTCTCCACACTCTTTCCAGCATTTATTGCTTGTACACATTTTGATGATGGCCATTCTGACTGGTATGAGATGATATCTCATAGTATTTTTGATTTGCATTTCTCTAATAATAAGCGATGTTGAGTATCTTTTCATGTGTTTGATAGCCATTTGTTTATCTTCTTTGGAGAAAGTTTGTTTAGATCTTTCTCCCACTTTCTCATTGGGTTGTTTGTTTATCTGGTACTAGTTCTATGAACTGCTTTTATATTTTGGAAATTAATCCTTTGTCAGATATTTCATATGCTACTTATTTTTTCCCATTTGGAGGGTTGTCTTTTCACCTTGCTTATAGTTTCCTTTGCTGTGAAAAAGTTTTTAAGTTTAATGAGGTCCTGCTTGTTTACTTTTGTTTTTATTTCCATTACTCTAGGAGGTGGGTCATAGAGGATCTTGCTTTGATTTATGTCATCGAGTGTTCTGCCTATGTTTTCCTCCAAGTGTTTTATAGTTTGTGGTCTTACATTTAGGTCTTTAATCCACTTTGAGTTTATCTTTGTGTATAGTGCTAGGAAGTGCTCTAATTTCATTCTTTTACATATAGTTGTCCAGTTTTGCCAGCACCATTGATTGAAGAGGTTGTCTTTTCCCCATTGTAATATTCTTGCCTCCTTTGTCAAAAACAAGGTATCCATAGGTACATGGGTTTATTTCTGGGCTTTCTATCTCATTCCATTGGTCTACATTTCTGTTTTTGTGCCAATACCATACTTTCTTGATAGCTGTAGCTTTGTAGTATAATATGGAGTCAGGAGTATAATATGGATATCTCCAGCTCCATTCTTCTTTTCCAGGGTTATTTTGGCTATTCAGAGTCTTTTCTGTTTCCATATGAATTGCAAAATATTTTGTCCTAGTACTGTGAAAAATGCCATTGGTAATTTGATAGAGATCACATTAAATATGTAGATTGCATTTGGTAATATAGTCATTTTTACAATATTAATTTTTCTCACCCAGAAACATGGAATATCTCTCCATCTGTTTATGTCATCTTTGATTTATTTGATTACTGTCTTGTAATTTTTTGTGTAATTTTTTTCTTCTTAGGTATGTTTATACCTATTTAATTCTTTTTGTTGCAGTGGTAAATTGGATTGATTCTTTAATATCTATTTCTGATTTTTCATTGTTAGTATATAGGGATGCAAGTGATTTCTGTGTATTGATTTTGTATCCTGCAGCTTTGCTAAATTCACTGATAAGCTCTAGTAATTTTCTCATATTATCTTTAGGGTTTTCTATGTACAGTATCATGTCATCTGCACCCAGTGAGAGCTTTACTTTTTCTTTTCCCATCTGGATTCTTTTTTATTTCTTTTTCTTCTCTGATTGCTGTAGCTAGGACTTCCAGAACTATGTTGAATATTAGTGGCAAAAGTGGACACCTTTGTCTTGTTCCTGATCTTAGGGGGAATGTTTTCATTTTTTCACCATTGAGAAAACTGTTTGCTGTAGGCTTATCATATATGGCCTTTACTCTGATGAGGTAGGTTCCTTCTATGCCATTTTTTGAAGAGTTTGATCATAAATGGGTGCTGAATTTTGTCAAAGGCTTTTTGTGCATATATTGGGATTATCATATGCTTTTTATCTTTTAAATATGGTATATCACATTGTTTGATTTGTGTATATTGAACAATCCTTGCATCACTGGAATAAACTCAATTTGATCATTTTGCATGAGCTTTTAATGTGTTGTTGAATTATCTTTGCTAAAATTTTGTTGAGGATTTTTGCATCTATGTTCATCAGTGATATTGGCCTGTAATTTTCTTTTTTGTGTTGTCTTTGTCTGGTTTTGGTATCAGGGTGATGGTGGCTTCATAGAATGAATTTGGAAGTGTTCCTTCCTCTGCAATTTTTTTTTGAAATAGTTTTAGAAAGATAGGCATTAGCTCTTTTCTAAATGTTTGATAGAATTTTCCTGTGAAGCCACCTGGTCCTGGGCTTTTGTTTTTAGGGGATTTATGATCGTAGCTTCAATTTCAGTGCTTGTATTTGAGTTGTTCATAATTTCGATTTCTTCCTTGTTCAGGCTTGGAAGATTGAACTTTTCTAAGAATCGGTCCATTTCTTTCAGGTTATCTATTTTATTATCGTATGTTGCTGCTGCTGCTAAGCTGCTTCAGTTGTGTTTGACTCTGTGTGACCCCATGGATGGCAGCCCACCAGGCTCCCCCATTCCTGGGATTCTCCATGCAAGAACACTGGAGTGGGTTGCCATTTCCTTCTCCAATGCATGAAGGTGAAAAGTGAAAGTGAAGTCGCTCAGTCATGTCTGACTCTTAGCGGCCCCATGGACTGCAGCTTACCAGGCTCCTCTGCCCATGCGATTTTCCAGGCAAGAGTACTGAAGTGGGGTGTCATTGCTTTCTCTGTTATTAGCATATAGTTTTCCATAATAGTCTCTTATAATCCTTTGTGTTTCTGTATTATGTATTGTAACCTCTTTTTCACTTCTAATTTTGTTGATTTGATTATTCTCTCTTTTTCTCTTGGTGAGTCTGGCTAAAGATTTGTCAATTTTGTTTACCTTTTCAAAGAACCAGCTTTTAGTTTTATTCAACTTTACTATTGTTTGATTTCTTTATCCTCAGATAATTATGATTTCTTTCCTTCTACTAATTTTGGTGTTTTGTTGTTCTTTTTCCAGTTGTAAACTTAAGTTGTTTATTCTATGTTTTTCTTGCTTCTTTAGGTAGGATTGTATTGCTATAAACTTCCTTCTTAGGAATGCTTTTGCTGTATCCCATAGCTTTTGAATTGTCATGTTTTCATTGTCATTTGTTTCTAGAAATTTTTTTTAATTTCCCTTTGATTTCTTCAATAGCCTGTGGTTATTTAGAAGCGTGTTGTTTGTCTCCATGTGTTTGTGTTTCTTATACTTCTCTTTTCTTGTAATTGATATCTAGTCTTATAGCATGTGATAGGAGAAGGTGCTTAATATGATTTCAACTTTCTTAAATTTACTGGGGTTTGATTTGTGACCCAAGGTGTGGTCTATCCTAGAGAATGTTCCATGTGCACTTGAGAAGAAGATGTATTCTGCATTTGAATGGAATGTCCTGAAGATATCAATGAGATCCATCTCATCTAATATATCATTTAAGACTTGTATTTCCTTATTAATTTTCTGTTTTGATGATATTCCCATTGGTATGAGTGGGGTGTTAAAGTCTCCTACTATTATTGTGTTACTGTCAATTTTTCCTTTTATGTCTGTTAGTGTTTGTCTTATGTATTGAGGTGCTCCTATATTGGGCGCATAGATATTTAAAATTGTTATGTCTTGCTCTTGGATTGATCCCTTGATCATTATGTAGTATCCTTCCTTATCACTTATAATCTTTGTTATTTTAAGGTCTATTTTTTTCTGATAGGAAGATTGTTACTCCAGCTTTCTTTTGCTTACCATTTGCATGGAATATAGTTTTCCATCCTCTCACTTTCAGTTTATATGTGTCTTGAGGTCCAAAATGAGTTTCTTGTAGACAGCATACATAAGGCTCTTGTTTTGTATCCATTTAGCCAGTGTGTTTCTTTTGGTTGGAGCATTTAATTCATTTACATTTAATGTAATTACCGATATATATGTTCCTATTTCCATTTTCTACTTGTTTGGTATTGATTTTGTAGATCTTTTTTCTTCTCTTGTATTTCTTGACTATATAAGGCCCTTTANCCAAAATGAGTTTCTTGTAGACAGCATACATAAGGCTCTTGTTTTGTATCCATTTAGCCAGTGTGTTTCTTTTGGTTGGAGCATTTAATTCATTTACATTTAATGTAATTACCGATATATATGTTCCTATTTCCATTTTCTACTTGTTTGGTATTGATTTTGTAGATCTTTTTTCTTCTCTTGTATTTCTTGACTATATAAGGCCCTTTAACATTTGTTGTAAAGCTGGTTTGGTGATACTGAATTTTGTTTAACTTTTGCTTGTCTGAAAAGCTTTTCTTATTTCTCCCTTAATTTTGAATGAGATCCTTGCTGGGTGCGGTAATCTTGGTTGCAGATTTTTCCCTTTCAGTACTTTAAATATACTTTGGCCACCTCCTGTGAAGAGTTGACTCATTGGAAAAAACTCTGATGCTGGAAGGGATTGGGAGCAGGAGGAGAAGGGGACAACTGAGGATGAGATGGCTGGATGGCGTCACCAACTCGAGGGACGTGAGTTTGAGTGAACTCTGGGAGTGATGGAGAGGGACGCTTGGCATGCTACAATTCATAGGGTTGCAAAGAAAGAATTGCACATGACTGAGCAGCTAAACTGAACTGAACTGAAGGTTAGTTCTCTAGTAGTATAGGGTCTTGGATTCAGTGCTACCACTCCAAAAGCTCAGTGCTTGATCTCTAGTCAGGAATGAAGATTCCACAAGTGGCTTGTTATGGAATTAAGTGAGATTAAAACAAATATCCAAAAATGAGAAACCAAAGATAAACCCCAGACAAATGGCAGTTACAAAATCAGGCAAATAATAATTAAAATAANCACATGAAAAGATGCTCAACATCACTCATTATCAGAGAAATGCAAATCAAAACCACGATGAGGTACCATTTTACACCAGTCAGAATGGCTGCGATCCAAAAGTCAACAAGCAATAAATGCTGGAGAGGGTGTGGAGAAAAGGGAACCCTCTTACACTGTTGGTGGGACTTTATTCTTTCCAATAACCAAAACTCTTCCACAATTCCTATTTCCAAAAGCTAGGAAGTTACAGTTAAGGAATAGGACTGTGAAAGAGTCGTCATTATTGGAAAGAATAAAGTCTCAGGATATGGCCATGGCAATGACTGGGCTTCTCAGGTGGCACTTGGTTGAGAAGATCCCATGGAACAGGAAATGGCAATCTGCTTGCTTTCTTTCCTGGAAAATTCCATGGAGAGGGGAGTCTGGAGGGCTACATCCCTGGGGATGCAAAGGGTCAGGCACAACTGAGCAACTGAACACACACACATGGGAATAATTGAGTAAGGGGGTGGAAAATAAGTTCACTGGAGTAGAGGAAAAGGAAGTGAGAGGACAGGGGACTGGTTGGACCATCTTTGCCTATATTGAAATTGCCCATAATTAAGAGTTGTGTGAGAGAGAGTGACAGCCAGCCAAGGGT